>OY728157.1:636987010-637601851 GCA_963277665.1 Viscum album
TGGAATTTTTCCATCTTTGTGTTTTGAATTTCAAAAATCAGACATACATGGTTTTCATTAATAAGTAAAATGTTGTTCAATGGGATAAAAATAATTTTTTGGTGAATAGTAACTTATTAAGTTTTTAATCGCGATTAGTGGTAATTAGTGTAGTTTAAGGTAAAAATGATATTATAAGAATGTGAAAACACCATGACACTTGTCCTACACCTATTGGGTGAGTCATGGCAGACCAATACAAGCCATGGGCCAACTTGGGGACCCCATGGAGACACTTTTGTTGGAAAATGACAATAATATATTTTTATTTAATGTTAAAATTAAATTGACACAAACATGAGTTGTTTTACTAAAACAGTTTTTAAGTAGGGTTAAACAAGTCCAAATTTTGATTATAAATAGTCATTGGAAAGATAAAACTATTTAATACATCATAGTATTTTTTTATAATTTTTTTACATTAAATAAATTAAATTATTTATGACATAATAATGATGCAGTGATGACATCATTATTTGACAATTTAAATAAAATGGAAAGATAATGTAAAATCTATAAAATAAACATGTCCAAAACTTATTGTATGGGTAGATTTAGAACCCTTATCACATTATACACGAATTATATCAATTTGGGACCTTTTAAAACCGACACACATTTTCAAATAAAGTAATATTTCTTACTTTTAAAAAGTGCCCCTCCCCTCCTCTTATAAAAGGCCCCCACCTCTACCTCATTTCACACACTCCTAAAGCCTTTGGCTCAGCCAAACCCTGCCCATTTACTCTATCCACATCCCTCTACTCATCCTAGAGGATTCCCTTTTGGAATAATCCTTTCAAAGAAAGCCTTTAGGGTCAAATCAATAGGAGTTACACTTTTAAAGGTAATTCATTCTCTCATGTTCATTTGTTTTATTTTGCTTCTCCAACCCCCTAAACTCTTTTTATTTATTTCTTTTGTAACAACACAAGTATTTTCAACATAATAGGATGTTGTTATAATATTTATTCAAGCTACACTCTCACACAACCACATCAAATGGTTAAAGAACATACGGTTTCTGTGGATGGCGAAATTCTGCCTCCCGAAATGATGATTGTTCAATACTCATCTAACACCTTCAAAGGTGGCCATTATGATGTCACTATTTTTATATATGATATATAATATGTTTATGTTTTCCTTAAGCTTCTGTTTTTTTCATTTTGGGCATACCTTTATGGTTTCCATTATGGGTAAACCCGATATCTTCATTTAAGGAAGTGCGGACTACCGCCCCCTCAAAGTGATTTGATTCGTTAAATACCATATGTGGGACGTATAAAGGATTGAACTATGAAATTATATATGATATTATACTGGAATTATAATATACCTTTATATCATTTTTATTCAATACTATAAAATACAAAATAGAAATGAAAGTAGCGTTCATGCGTACGTACGGCTTACCGTCTCCATGAACGGTGCCTTTCATTTCTTACCTCTAAATGATTATGTAATGTTATAAATGCATGCATGTACTGGATATATATGACATATATTATATCTAAATCATGAATACAATACTGGATATAATAAACATTTGGCCACACGAACAACATGTAATTGTAAGAAGTCCACTTTCGACATAAGAACCAAATATCGACAAAAAAATCATTATTAACTTAATGATTACATAGTGTTTATAACATGGTAATAAGTGATATAAAAGGAATAATGACCTTGAAAAAGGTTTTTAAGGAAGTAGAAATTAACTCATGTTTATTATTCAGGAGATTAAAGAACGATCGAGTCAAGTCTGACCCGAGGTAAGGGATCCTACACCTCTCTTTCTTTTTAAGTACACTCTTTTATGTCATTCCTTTTAAAGATCATCTTTCTTGTTATTGGGATGATATTTTAAATTACACTTACTGTAATTTTTATGTTCATGTGATGAGAGACCCTATTCTCTCTCATCAATCAATTTTGGAAGTTTTGAGTGGAGCCGTTAGGCTGCCGAACTTTCGTAAGAGATCTAACCTCTCTCTTTCTTTTTAAGTACTCTCCTTTATGTCACTTCTTTTAAGCTCCTATTTGTAATGTTGGGGGATGTTCTTTTATATTACTCTTGCTTTACATTTTATTGTAATGTGATGAGATACCCAATTTTATCTCATCAATCCATATTTGGAAGTTTTATGTGGCACTGTTAGGCTGCCGAGTTTTCGTAAGAGATTTTTCATTTCAATTTTATTCCCGTGAGATTTATGCTACATTTGCCACAAATTCTATTGAGTGGTGTATGTACTGCCCATTATTCTACTCTTTGTGTAATATAGTTTCGTTTATGAGTATTTACATCAATGATCTATTTTCCTTCTTTCATGGGGTGTATGTTTTGAATGATACCCAAGTCGGTAAGGGAACCTTTCACCCTCCTCTTTTTTTAAAAGACTTTTTTTGTTGGGTCTTTTAATTTACATATTTTTATGTTGGGATATGTTATCATATATCATTATTTATGTAAATTTTATGTCCAAGTTATGAGATACACTTTTTATCTCTCATCAACTCATTTTGATGTGATGCCGTTAGGCTGTGAAGGGAACTTTTTAACCCAATTTCGATTTCTTTGGGTTCAACATGTAGTCATTGAATATGTCATCAATTGAATATGTGTGAATGACCTTTTATTGTTTTACACTTAATATACACTTATATTGTGTGTATTTATATTTGTCACACATATTTTTGAGATTTATTTGTCCTTAATTTAAGGATACCTTCTTTATAAGGGATTTCATCACATTTGACATTTCTATTGAGGGTTCATTTTTGTTATGCACCAATTCACTCTTATATGGTGTATATACTGTCCTTTGGAGTATTATATCATGAATCCATTTATTCTCATGATATTATAATGTTCTGACTAAATTTTATTCCTCAATTATTGTATTCAAGTGTCTCTAATTTTGGTAAAACCCCTTTAACCAAAATATCGTTTTAAATGTTTTAATTATTTGTTCTTATTAATATCCATGTTTTCAAAATGGTTTTAAGGATTTATTTATATGGATATTAATGGTTTAAAATTTTAAGATTCAAGGTGGTATGGGACACTTTGATTCAAAAATCTCTTTATTAAATGTTTTAAATGGTTTTGGAAATGGTTTCTTTTTGAATGGATTCATTATTTCAATATACTAAAATGTTATATTGTGATTGAAATTTGGAAATGTTATGTTTCCTTTATGCATGTTTTATGTGACACATTTATGTTATGGTGCTTGGGCATTGTTATGAAAACGGGTGGTTCCGTGATAAACTAAGGGCGGGTGAGCCCGATATAGCTCTCCAATGCATTGGGTAACGCGAAGGAGTGAAATGTTAAGGTTTCTCCGAAGAGATTTAGGGAATATACTGTGATGGGTATTCCAAAACGTAACCAAGAGGGTTAATCCCTACGTAAGAATGTTATGAATGCCTCAAGTTACCTTTATGTCTTATGTTTTCTATGATTTATTCATGGTTTGATGAGGTATGTTAAAGTGCCTATGTTTTATGGGTAAAGTATGATTTCATTCTCATGTATATATGAACTCATGTTTCCTATCCATATTTTTATAACCCTTACTGAGCTTTTTATGCTCATCCCAAGTTTTTGAAATGTTTTTCACAGGTCAAGGGAAAGGTACATGATGTGATGATAGTGTCAAGGATGTGTCAAGAAAGAATCCGTGTTATATTTTAAATGTGTTTCTGTTGATGGGAAGAATGAATACTGTCTTTTATGTAACCACTTTGTTTAAATGTGGAATGTAATGCAAGTTTCATGATCTAATTCTCTAAAACTCTAAACCTGAAAAGATCCTCAATGTGTAATCTTGTAATCACTAAATATTAAGTAAGGTTTAAGGCTGGGGCCTTATAGTTGGTATCAGAGGCCAGTTTAGATAACTTTAGAGGATAGGGTATTCTTTAAGCATAAGTGGCATTACCATAATGGTTAGGATTTCAGAAAGAGTCCTAGTTTTAGATAAATTGAATGAGTAAGTATATCTTAGTGTTTATCTTACTCATTAGTACATGATGGTTTTTTTGATATACTCACACTGACCTTTTTGGTTTTAGTAAATGGCTGGATCTAGCAGGCACCAAAGTAACAGTGGATGTGAAGGAAACTGTGACAGTTTTTTGAGCAAGCCACTGAATGATATGGGAGATGCAATGAGAACCCTTGTGATTATCCTCAACCAACTATCTAGAGTCATGATTGACCACCTAAACCTTGGAGATTTCTCTAAGATGTCATATATGCAAGAAACAAATCCCTACGGAAGTATAGGTAATAATAATAAAGGTAAGTGTGTTCAAAAAACTATGTGTCAAAGATGTGGAAATAAAAACCTAGGAAAATTATTCAAAGGGACAGAAATATGCTATAGATGTGGAAATGATGGTCATAAAGCAGAACCTGCCATGGAAAAAGGAAGCATCCAGTTGACTCGAGGAAAGGGAAAGAAGTTCTTTCTGAGGGATCAATTGAATGTGTTAAATGTGGTGTGGATGGTCATTATGAAATCACATGTCCTATGAAGAAGTTTCGTGAATGGGGTCACCAAGAGTGTACCAATATTCGTTTACCAATACCTAATGCCATTCCGATTGAGGATGAAGAAACTGACAATGACCAATCAAAGGTATGTACTATTTCATGACTATTGTTTTCCTATTTTGGAATCTTAGGATATGATTCATGATTTTGTTTGTAGGAAAGAGGTATTTCAGGATAAGTTGGAAAGGAATGGATAATGGATCATGAAGAATGTTGAATGAGTAAGATGTCAACATATAAGGGCTTCAAGAGTTATGGTGAAATTCTTAAGAGTATTAAGTCTCTTTTGATGATGGGGTTACATTAGAAGACTTTTTATATTATGTGTAACACTGATGTTTAATATAGGCAAATTTTATTCAAGTAATAGTTATCTTTTCTTTTGTGGACATAGTTATAAAGAACCATTTGGGTTTATATGATCCTTACTTTTGAGGTAATTATGGGTTATTATATGATATGCTGGAAAATGAAAAGCATGAGATAAACTTGAGGTTAAAATATGGTATGATCATTTTTGATGATTTTATCTCTTTTGGGGAATGTTTTAAGAATTATATAGTTTTGGAAAAAGGACAACACGCAGACCGTGTGACAACCCGTCGCATCGGACAAAGCTGCGGGAATCGAACCCACAACCAAAGTGCGACTGGTATTTATCGCCTACCACTGGACTACGTGAAGTCCCTGGTTAGTTTGACTGATTATTTTTAGTTATATGATTTTATGAATTAATAGTAAGTTGATTTTGGGTTATTTATGAAAATTATTAACCTATCATGGAGGATATGTGATTAGGTTAATTACTTTTCAATACGAGACTTTAGGAGAAACTGATGTTGTTTGGAGATAAATGTTACGATTTAACTTGGAAGACTATGTGACTAAATCCTTCAAATATTTGTGTTTCAATCTTATTTTGGAGAATTTTATGGACAAATTGATTATAGAATGGTCCTCGTTGAACTTTGGGTTTTGTTGGACAAATTTTGGAGGTTAAGAATAGATTTTCTTTTTATAAAGGGTTATCCTTTTCTGGATTATCTGATCTTGTACTAACCTTTTGGTTTTGGTTTTGGTTAAAGCCTAAAGAAATGGGAAGTATATAGTTCTCTTTTGTGGATTAGGTGATTCTCTAGAAGTTGATTATAGTACTCTTAATGCGAACAAGTCTCCCTAAATACTCGTCTTCTGGAAAAAATATGTGTTTGATTAAGGAATCTAGTAAAAGTTGAAAGTCAACATGATAAGTGATTATGTTTCCTTATGAATAAATTCCTCAATAAAAAGTAACTTAAAACAAAAATGTTGTCTATTAACTTTTCCTACTGGGGAACCCAACACCGTTTAACCCATCACAAGTTTGTGATTTTCTCATTGTTAACTTTCTCCTAAACATGTTTTCTATCACTCTCCATCAGAACATGACCCTATGTTTTCTCCTCCATGTCCATGTTTTACTACATGGAGTCCTATTATGGGTTAACTCGGGTGACCTTTGTACTTATCTTCCTTTATTTTAAAGTGGTTGTTTTACCGACTCTTGTTCCGATGTGGGACTTTCAAGGATGCTTCCAAGCGCAATTTTAAAATTGCGAGGACGCAATTCCCAAAAGGGGGGAAGGATGTAACACCCCAGGTAAATAAAGAATATGAAATTTTCATATTTATCCATATTTGTGAATAAAATATTGATATGACTTTAAAGGGGACTCTATGCTCGATGGCGTACCCAACACGCAACAACGAGTTTCTTGGTAATCTTACGTTGCACTCTAATGATAAAATAATATTATTTTAAATGGTAGTTAACATGTAGCCATTGTAATGGAAGGAATGGATATAAATAACTAAAATATGATTATTTATGTTTTTAAATGTTTTTACATTTATACAATAAAATATAAAGGCTTAAAATACGGAAAGAATTCAATTTTAGGCGTATATGCCCTAGTTTTCCCTAAAGGTTCACTTGTCGCCTTTTGATGACGAACCGTCATTAAATATAGTTTTGATCACTATTATAAATTATTTTGGACCAAATAAAACTCTTATTAAGAATCGGGACATCAAATTTTACTTTGTGTAATTTTTTGGTATTTTTCCGATAAAGTTCATTTTTTTATGAATAGTGTAAAATGTTGTGTTTTAATTCAAAACCTCTTTTTAATCTAATTTATTTATATGATTAGATAATATTTTGAATTGGTTTTAAAGTGAAATTAGAAAATATTTTTACCATTAAATACAATAGTGGTCGTTTGAATTAATTTCACTTTGAAATCAGACTTAAACTAGTGTCAATCTTTTGATACTTATTGTTTCATAAAAACACGCTATTTTTCATGACAGCGGGAATTAATTATTAAATTAATTAATGTGACTTATATGTTTTGAATTTTGTAAAAAAGACTTCATTTTTGAATTCAGAATATCAAATATAGCTTTGGGTGAATTTTTGGGATTTTTCTAAAAAATTTCAATTTTTGATGAATAGTAAAACCACTAAGTGGTACTTATAAAAACTGATTTTTCCGTTTAAATGGAATTTTTCCATCTTTGTGTTTTGAATTTCAAAAATCCGACATACATGTTTGTCATTAAGAAGTAAAATGTGGTTCAATGGGATAAAAATAATTTTTTGGTGAATAGTAACTTATTAAGTTTTTAATCGCGATTAGTTGTAATTAGTGTAGTTTAAGGTAAAAATGATATTATAAGAATGTGAAAACACTATGAAACTTGTCCTACACATATTGGGTGAGTCATGGCCGACCAAGACAAGCCATGGGCCAACTTGGGGACCCCATGGATCCACTTTAGTTGGAAAATGACAATAATATATTTTTATTTAACGTTAAAATTAAATTGACACAAACATGAGTTGTTTTACTAAAATAGTTTTTAAGTAGGGTTAAAAAAGTCCAAATTTTGATTATAAATATTCATTGGAAAGATAAAAAGATTTACTACAACATAGTATTTTTTTTATAATTTTTAGACATTAAATAAATTAAATTATTTATGACATAATAATGATGCAGTGATGACATCATTATTTGACGATTTAAATAAAATGGAAAGATAATGTAAAATCTATGAACTACAATGTCAAAAACTTATTGTATGGGTGGAGTTCGAACCCTTGTCACCTTATCCACGAATTATATCAATGTGGGGCCTTTTAAAACCGAAACACATTTTCAAATAATGTAATATTTCTTACTTTCCAAAAGTGCCCCTCCCCTCCTCTTATAAAAGGACCCCACCTCTACCTCATTTCACACACTCCTAAAGCCTTTGGCTCGGCCAACCCCTGCCCATTTACTCTATCCACATCCCTCTACTCATCCTATAGGATTGCCTTTGGGCATAATCCTTTCAAAGAAAGCCTTTAGGCTCAAATCAAAAGGAGTTACACTTTTAAAGGTAATTCATTCTCTCATGTTCATTTGTTTTATTTTGCTTCTCCAACCCCCTAAACTCTTTTTATTTATTTCTTTTGTAACAACACCAGTATCTTCAACATACTAGGATGTTTTTATAATAATTTTTCAAGCTACACTCTCACACAACCACATCAAACGGTTAAAGAACATACGGTTTCCGTGGATGGCGAAATTCTGCCTCCCGAAACGATGATTGTTCAATACTCATCTAACACCTTCAAAGGTGGCCATTATGATGTCACTATTTTTATATATGATATATAATATGGTTATGTTTTCCTTAAGCTTCTGTTTTTTTCAATTTGGGCATACATTTATGGTTTCCATTATGGGTAAACGCGATATCTTCATTTAAGGAAGTGCGGACTACCGCCCCCTCAAAGTGATTTGATTCGTTAAATACCATATGTGGGACGTATAAAGGATGGAAATATGATATTATATATGATATTATACTGGAATTATAATATACCTTTATATCATTATTATTCCATTCTTTAAAATACGAAATAGAAATGAAAGTAGCGTTCATGCGTACGTACGGCTTACCGTCTCCATGAACGGTGCATTTCATTTCTTAACTCTAAATGATTATGTAATGTTATAAATGCATGAATGTACTGGATATATATGACATATATTATATCTAAATA
The DNA here is from genome assembly GCA_963277665.1 of Viscum album. Lineage (NCBI taxonomy): Eukaryota > Viridiplantae > Streptophyta > Magnoliopsida > Santalales > Viscaceae > Viscum > Viscum album. Next base: position 636,995,719 of record OY728157.1, read on the forward strand.
ATGAATACAATACTGGATATAATAAAAATTTGGCCACAAGAACAACATGTAATTGTAAGAAGTCCACTTTCGACTTAAGAACCAAATATCGACAAAACAATCATTATTAACTTAATGATTACATAGTGTTTATAACATGTTAATAAGTAATATAAAAGGAATAATGAACTTGAAAAAGGTTCTTAAGAAGTATAAATTAACTCAAGTTTATTATTCAGGAGATTAAAGAACGATCGAGTCAAGTCGGACCCGAGGTAAGGGATCATACACCTCTCTTTCTTTTTAAGTACACTCTTTTATGTCATTCCTTTTAAAGCTCATCTTTCTTGTTATTGGGATGATATTTTATATTAAACTTACTGTAATTTTTATGTTCATGTGATTAGAGACCCTATTCTCTCTCATAAATCCATTTTGGGAGTTATGAGTGGCGCCGTTAGGCTGCCGAACTTTCGTAAGAGATCTAACCTCTCTCTTTCTTTTTAAGTACTCTCCTTTATGTCACTTCTTTTAAGCTCCTATTTGTAATGTTGGGGGATGTTCTTTTATATTATTCTTTCTGTACATTTTATTGTAATGTGATGAGATACCCAATATGATCTCATCAATCCATATTTGGAAGTTTTATGTGGCGTCGTTAGGCTGCCGAGTTTTCGAAAGAGATTTTTCATCTCACTTTTATTCCCGTGAGATTTATGCTACATTTGCCACAAATTCTATTGAGTGGTGTATGTACTGCCCATTATTCTACTCTTTGTGTAATATAATTTCGTTTATGAGTATTTACATCAATGATCTATTGTCCTTATTTCATGGGGTGTATGTTTTGAAAGATACCCAAGTCGGTAAGGGAACCTTTCACCCTCCTCTTTTTTTAAAAGACTTCTTTTGTTGGGTCTTTTAATGTACATATTGTTATGTTGGGATATGTTCTAATATCTCATTATTGATGTAAATTTTATGTCCAAGTGATGAGATACACTTTTTATCTCTCATCAACTCATTTTGATGTGATGTCGTTAGGCTGTCAAGGGAACTTTTTAACCCAATTTCGATTTCTTTGGGTTCAACATGTAGTCATTGAGTATGTCATCCATTGAATATGTGTGAATGACCTTTTATTGTTTTACACTTAATATCCACTTATATTGTGTGTATTTATATGTGTCACACATATTTTTGAGATTGATTTGTCCTTAATTTAAGGATACCTTCTTTATAAGGAATTTCATCACATTTGACATTTCTATTGAGGGTTCATTTTTGTTATGAACCAATTCACTCTTATGTGGTGTATATACTGTCCTTTAGAGTATTATATCATGAATCCATTTATTCTCATGATATTATAATGTTCTGACTAAATTTTATTCCTCAATTATTGTATTCAAGTGTCTCTAATTTTGGTAAAACCCCTTTAACCAAAATATCGTTTTAAATGTTTTAATTATTTGTTCTTATTAATATCCATGTTTTCAAAATGGTTTTAAGGATTTACTTATATGGATATTAATGGTTTAAAATTTTATGATTCAAGGTGGTATGGGACACTTTGATTCAAAAATCTCTTTATTAAATGTTTTAAATGGTTTTGGAAATGGTTTCTTTTTGAATGGATTCATTATTTCAATATACTAAAATGTTATATTGTGATTGAAATGTGGAAATGTTAGGTTTCCTTTATTCATGTTTTATGTGACACATTTATGTTATGGTTCTTGGGCATTGTTATGAAAACGGGTGGTTCCGTGATAAACTAAGGGCGGGTGAGCCCGATATAGCTCTCCAATGCATTGGGTAACGTGAAGAAGTGAAACGTTAAGGTTTCTCCGAAGAGATTTAGGGAATATACTGTAATGGGTATTCCAAAACGTAACCAAGAGGGTTACTCCCTACGTAAGAATGTTATGAATTCCTCAAGTTACCTTTATGTCTTATGTTTTCTATGATTTATTCATGGTTTGATGAGGTATGTTAAAGTGCCTATGTTTTATGGGTAAAGTATGATTTCATTATCATGTATATATGAACTCATGTTTCCTTTCCATATTTTTATAACCCTTACTGAGCTTTTTATGCTCATCCCAAGTTTTTGAAATGTTTTTCACAGGTCAAGGGAAAGGTACATGATGTGATGATAGTGTCAGGGATGTGTCAAGAAAGAATCCGTGTTATATTCTAAATGTGTTTCCGTTGATGGGAAGAATGAATACTGTCTTTTATGTAACCAATTTGTTTAAATGTGGAATGTAATGCAAGTTTCATGATCTAATTCTCTAAAACTCTAAACCTGAAAAGATCCTCAATGTGTAATCTTGTAATAACTCAAGATTAAGTAAGGTTTAAGGCTGGGGCCTTATATGGAATGTGTGTTTGAAGATATCTCCACCATACCCCTTCCAATACATTTTTATTTTCCACTATGTATTCACATTCCATGTGAAACGTGCACACTCATTATATTAATATGTAGTTTCCCCAAAAAATGATATTCTCATAAATTTCTAAGTGTACCACCACACATACATCTATATAAACATCTAAATACATATATGATATTTATATAGTAATACTAAAACTATATAAAATACACTGCTCATTTAATTTATGACATTATCTAGAAAAAATACCAAGTTAATAATATATAATGTGGTGATTAAAGTACAACATATAATGAAAGAATTAATATTTTCCACCAGAAATTATTAATTATTTTCTAATTCTACAAAAATTTTGGGATAATGGAATGAAAAATATTATTAATAATATTGAATATGGATAAACTCATCAAACGTCCATTTAATACATTCCCCCTAAACCACTCACAATATTAAAATTTCATCATGTCAATATGTGGACTACTGCCTCTGTGGATGACATGTTCAATTTCTACTCACCCGAACTCATTGATATATGAGAAAGGTTCGTAATAAGATAAAATATGATATATATCCCATAAAATTTTTTTAGATTGATATGGTGATACACATTCATTCCGCACTTCTATTCTATAAAAAACCACTATGTAGTTCATGCATATATGCATACTACCACCCCCATGTGATGAATTTTCCCTATCATTTTTCATAATGACTAAAAAGGTGGGAAAAACAAGTATTTAAGGTGTAACAAATATTCTATTAAAACATCATGATTTTGGAATTATAATATGATATGTTCCATTAATTACAGTAATAATAAATTATTATATTAAATTTAACCTAAAAAGGGTCATATCAAAGTACCTTTATAATTTCATCATATTTATAGAAAACATTTTTACATGAATTAATTGTGTCCTAGTGGAATAATAAAGTACAGGATAATCTAAAATTATGTATATTATTAAACTATTTTAAAATACTTTTTCCTTGGTAAAAGTACCATGGATGTTTGATAGAAATTGACAAAAGAACAACATGTTACTAACATAAGAAGAATAAATATAATTAATTAGTGAAAGATAATTAATAAAATTCATATCAAAGTATATAGATAAATAAGTTTATTGTTAAAAAATGATATAATTAATGAAGAAATTTAAATTTTATATTAACTTCAGACATAACATAATGTTTCCTTCTCATTCACCCTTCACTGAGGAAAGATTTGATATAACACAACAATCATTGTTAAAATTGTAAAACTAATTCAAATTGATGTTTAATATAATAAAATATTTTTAAAAAAATTGTTCATTCCAATTTACTTTCTTCAATACTATGGGATGTGACTGATGTATTCAAGAAAATATAAGGGTCTTTAAATACAAAGTCGGCTATTATGGTTATAAGTGACTATCATTTAGTATCACCATATAATTAATATGGTATACACTATTTTAATATTTGTTGAATTTTTTTCATATATACATAATTTTTGAGTTGTAATCCTTATAAAATATTCTTCTATATTGATAATAATTATAATAATCACTAAAAAAATTCCCCAAATATTACATAATTTCACTCTATAATAGAATTACTAATTTTAATTTTAAATAAATTTAACTTTTATTTAATGTTATATTTATATATACCTCTTCATAAATTAGAATTTAAATTTTATTAACATTTTTTAACATATAAATTAAAAAATTATATTTCAATATAATAAAAAATAGATCCTCTAAAAATATTTTTTACCATTTTGATACATGTTTTATTTCTTTTCCCCCATTTTACATTATACTATTCAGAAGTATATCATAAATATTTTTCCAACATGTGTTCTAATTATATATACATCTGGTTTAAATTTCCATTGTTTGTGGGAGGTAATAATTCTATAATTCCATTCTAAAATGTTTTTATAATGTTCCCCCATTTTATGGGAATATTAGTTTGAATAATTTCATATAAACTATATCCCCAAAAAATTCATTTATTCATTAATATTTTATCAAATATCAAATAATTTTTTCAAAATGATTATTTTATAAAATAATAAATTTAAAGGGAAATAATATGATATTATGTATAACTTTATCATTTATATTATTTTAGCATAAGTTCTCTATTTTTATTCTTTACTAAACCATTTTTATTATGAATTTATCATTCAATGGAATTTTATTTTACAATCAAATGTTTTTTCCAATTTGAACATAGGAAATGATTTATTCCATCATATTCCTGAAACGTTGTATGAAATATCATTTATTAATGTATTAAGATAATATTTTGAAACCCAAATATTTATTCTAGGATATATGATGATTTTTATTTGTCTATTTATTATTTTACTCATGTAGGATAGATATTCATGTTCATATTAAGCTTTTAGAGGTGGGACCACTATATTAATCAAATGAATTAGGTATTTTAAATGTTCAACGAGAAACCATACATGGTGTATAAGTGGTTAAGAATTTTAAAACTAGGTTATGGTTGTGGTAGGCCTGGGAATATGATGATCACATTTTCCATCAATGTAAGTCCTAATATTTTAGAAATGAAAACATTGTTTGAAAGTGAATTTTACATATAACATCGATCGTAAAAGACCCAAAATATATATATCCATTAAAAACTGTTAAATTGGAGGGTTTGATCATAATTAACTACATTATGATATATATATATATATTCCACTCTTACTAATAGTTTCAAAAATGTTTTTTAAATAATAAATCAATTTTTGATAAAGTAAATTTATTCTTCAAAACAATTCATTGAAATTTTTTTATATTATTAAAGAATAATTTATTGTATATTGTCATTGGAAAAAGTATAATATTTATTTTATAATATTAAATTTTCTTTTTTAATCATAATATCAAAATAAACATTTTAATAAATTTTGTCTTTTTTTGGAAAATATTTATTTTTCAATAAATATTGAAATTTTTGATTTCTTTAAAAATTTCCACTATTAATATTAAATTAATAATTATGAAAGTAAATTTTTGTTTTAAAAATATTTTAATGTAACATATGTATTATTTATTTTTATTTAATCCACTTATTGACTTTTTATCAACTTTATATGGTATTTTAGCTTTAGTTTGTCTATTTGATTGAAAATGAAATATTTCTTACAACTATTTTGAATTTGTAACGCCCCAACCCCAGTTACCTAGAGTCGGTGCATTATTACATAAGATTGGCATGATCACAAAAGATCAAGTCTTGAAAGAACGATTATTTTAGTAGCCTTGGAAACACTAGATACATTCGTAAACATTACATTACATCATAAAAATGAAAACTACAATAACATGGCATCTTAGTCCACACTCATATCCTCACTGACTATTCTTGCAAGTTAGTCATAATACACATCTCCACACCCTGGGAAAATAAAACATTGAAAGGGGTGAGCTCAAATGCTCCGTAGGGATAACAATATAGAAGAACCTTTCATAAGAAAACATAAGCATTTAAGGCAATGTATAACTAAAACAAAAGCCTTATTGAACTTGAACTTCAGCATAATATGGAAAAGGAAAAATAAAATAATTCCATTACTTACTCACATGGATATTCTACTAGACGAATAATCACTTGAAATATCAATAACCACTTTCATAATGAGGGAATGTATAATGCCAGACATTCTGAAACATTTTGTAAAGGCCTCAGCCAAGACGTCTAAAATGATTAAGGCCTCGGCCAAAACCATAAATCAAATTGGGAAAGGGCCTCAGCCAATTCCACGTCTAGTTGTCTCATGAGACCTACCGATGTATTGTGGAGCTATAGCAGGCTCCACCCGTCACTTATTAATTCCAATACATTCCTCATATGAATAGGTTTAAACATAACATAAATATTCGTATTAAAACTAGCATACGAAATGTCAAAAATTTCTCCAAAAACTATGGATGGTATAAAAATAACACATCCACAGTCAAATATTTCACAAAATGTTCAATGGAAGTTTTTTATCATAAATCAATTTCAATTAAACTTAAAACCCATCAAAGGATGTTGACATGGATGAAATGAAAGCTATTTGAGAGAAATATCCCTCTTTTATTTTGAAATCATTTAGAAGTCCCATAATTATAAAATAATACATTTACATTGAAAATATTCTTATAAGCTTGTAAGGGAAGCTTCGACGAAGTTATAATGGCGGAAAATAGCCGCACCCGCCGTATAACTTAAAAAAACATTCTTACCTTAAATTTGTCAAAATGGTCAAAAAGTACATTTTTTGGAAAACGACGGTAAGATTCATTTCAATAACATATAAGGTTATAAATGACTTTAACCCATTTTCCATTTAATAGTAAAAATGTTTTGAAATACATTTTTAAGAAACATGGATGTGGATGATAACGAGGTCCCAGTAGATAATTATGTATAAACAACCTTGGATAATGAAGAGGTTGTGAGGTAAACCCTTACCTTGTACTTTTTCTTGGTTGGGGTAGGTTAACCTCCTGTATAATGGTGAAATAATTGTTATTAAATTATACAAGAATCATAAACATTCATATGATATCATATATGGTCTTTTAACATTGCTTTGTTAACAATGTCTTAGATTTATCGTTGTTTCGGGTGTTAACTTACTCATTTTCTTTTATATGTTGTGTTACATAAGTCGTGTTTTTTATTAATATCCAGAAGGATATCATGTCCTTAAACATTAATTTTAAATCATCAAATGATAATTATACTTGAATGGATACGACGGAGAATGAATCTCATCGCGTTCGTGGAGACGGTAGTCCGTACGTACGCACGAGTGACAATATTATTATTTTGATATTAAAATAATATATAATTGGATATTATATCATATATACAGAATAATTTTCATGTTATATTTATTATTTACATGAATTACATATCATTATTATACCCATCTAAATAATAATATATTGAATAACAACTACACCACGACGTGGAGACGGTAAGCCGTACGTACGCACGTATGGTGACATGTCATTAAAATGATGGGTAGAATACTTAATATGGTTGTTAAATATTTATATTAACATCACATTATATAGAAGATACTGGAGTTATAATTTTAGAATTGAAATAATAAACAAAGAGGGAGTGGAAGAAGAAAGAAACTTGAAAGAGGGTGATGAAAACGTTACCTCTTCTTCAGGTTCTTCCTTTTGATTTGATCAAAAGAACTCCTTAGGATGGCTTTATGACTAATGTAAAGCTTCTAGGATGAAGGGAGAGATGTTGGAAGAGTATTTGGGCAGTGGTTTGCCGAACCAAAAGGCTTGAATGTGTGAATAAGCTGGTAGAGGTGGGGGCCTTTTATAAGAGGAGAGGAGGGGCTCTTTTGGAAAGATTGAAATGTTACATTATTATACAATGCTTTTCTGGTTCTAAAGGTCCCACACTTATATAATTCGTGGATAAGGTGATAAGGGTTCGAAATATACCCATCCAATAGTCTTTGGACAAGTTTAAGCCTTGTATTTTACATTATCTTTTCATTTAATTAAAATCGTTAAATAATGAGGTCATCACTGCATCATAATGATGTCATAAATAATTTAATTTATTTAATGTCTAAAAATTATAAAAAAATACTATGATGTAGGAAATCTTTTTATCCTTCCAATTACTATTTATAGTCAAAAATATTACTTTTATAACCCCATTTAAAAATTGTTTTAGTAAAACATTTCATGTTTGTGTCATTTTTTTTACTTTGACATTAAATAAAAGGTATTTATGTCATTTTCCAACTAAAGTGGATCCATGGGGTCCCCAAGTTGACCCATGGATTGTCTTGTTCGGCCATTACTCATCCAATAGGTGTAGGACAAGTGTAAGGGTATTTTCATATTTTTATAATATCATTTTTACCTTAAATTTTACTAATTACCTTTAATCGCGATTAATTAAACTTAAAAGCTACTATTCACAAATTAATTATTTTAATCCCATTGAACCACATTTTACATCCTAATGAAAACCATGTATGTTGGATTTTTTAAATTCCAAACACAAAAGTGGTAATATTTCATTTAAATGAAAAATCTGTTATTTAACTACCACTTAGTGGTTTCACCATTCATAAAAAATTGAAGTTTTTCAGAACAATGCCAAAATTTCACCCTAAGCTATAATTGATATTCCTAATTAAAAAATGATGTCTATTTTAAAAAATTACAAACATATAAGTCCCATTAATTAATTTTATAATTAATTCCTACTGTCACAACAAATAGCGTGTTTTTAAGAAACAATTTATATCAAAAGATTGGCAATTGTTTATGTCCAATTTCAATGTTAAATTAATTCTAATGACCACCATTGGATAAAATAGTAAAAATATATTCTAATTATACTTTAAAACCACTAAATAGTATAATTTATCACTATAAATTATTTTGATTAAAAAATTTGCTTTTAAGTATTTTTCACTATTCATAAAAAATTAGAAGTTCTCAGAAAAATATCAAAAATTCAACATAGGATAATTTCGATATTCCGAATCCAAAAATGAAGTCCATTTTGTAATATAAAATTTCTATAATTTTAAAAAGTGGTTATTACTATTCATAACGGCTACTTTGATTAGTCGCGGTGTTTTAGAACTCGACGTTGTGTACAATGTAAGCTATTGCATTATTGAATGAGAAGCGTGTTGTGGAAGCTTGGGGTGTTACATTATCCCCTCCTTCAATAAATTGTGTCCTCACATTTTGAAATTTTTCTTGGAAAATAAAAGGTTGAAAATAGAAAATACCTTTGTAGAAAACCCACATCGAAAATAAGGTTATTAAAAATATAACTTTAAAAGAAAGAAAGATAAGTACAAAGGTCACCCGAGATAGCCCATACTAGGATTCTATGAAAATATGGATATTGAAGAAAAAAAACCATCAAGGTATGATGGAGAGTTGTAGAAAACTTAATTAGGAGAAAGTTAACAATAAGAAAATCCCAAACTTTTGATTGGTTAAACGGTCATTGAATCCCCAGTTGGAAAAGTTAACCGGCAACATTTTTGTTTTAAGTTACCTTTTATAATGTTAAAGAATTTATTTAGGAGATTTACTATGAACGTAAGGGAATATACATTCTTTTCATGTAGACTTTCATTCTTTAATAAATTTTTACCAAAACCCATCTTTCACTCTAAAAGGTAATAGAACTCAAAAATATTCTATTTATCCTAATTGTATAAGATTCCAAATATTAAAACATACCATTTAGATTAGAAAAACTATTTTGTAATAACTAGGGACTTCACGTAGTCCAGTGGTAGGCAATTAATCCCAATCGCACTATGGTTGTGGGTTCGATTCCCACAGCTTTGTCCGACGCGATGGGTTGTCACTCAGTCTGCGTGTTGTCCTTTTTATAAAAATCCAAAAGTAACCTTAACAATAGTATCCAATGTAAAATATAATCCATTACAACCTTTATAGATATCCAAAATACTTCTGTCCAACTCACATTCCAGATTTTATGAGGAAGGAAAACATAATGAAGCTCCTTTTTTTTCTGCGTAACAACATGTGAACACCTTCATCATGTATTCTTTTAAAACACTTCAACATACTGAATTACCATAAATCCTTATTGATTACATTAATGATCCCTTATTCCTTATAGAAAACTAGATATACTCCTTCTATCCAAAAATGTATATAAATCATTAATCAGTTTCAAGGATGTTAAGAATATCCAACATAATTTATCTGAATCAATCATGTCTTATTCAAAAATCACTATCTCGGTATCAGAACCATATTATGGTTTATCTTTCTCTCAACCATATATTTTCCAAAAATTTAACCTACTGTGGAGTCACTTTTCTTGGTTCCACACAATCTCAAGTCCTAGATGAAATAGTACTGCAGTACAATCCTTATATACTCCATAATTATTATAACCAGTACATCATTGATACAACACTCAAATTACAAAATACTTTAATAACAATATAAGAACTCTAATCATTCCTCCTCATCTGTGGTAGTATCATAACTTGATTATTATCCAATAACATCATTTGGGGCATACTCTGATGATTTGAACATTGGTTTGCGTAGTGTCCCCACTCCTTGCAGATGAAGCATTGTACATTTGAAACCTTTTTCTTACCCTTGCAGTCACGCACTTGTTTCCCTTTTTCTCCACACTTATAACAAACCCCCATTCCCTTCAGGAAAATTCCAAGGTTTTTCTTCCCATAGTTATCACATATTGGAAAATTCTTCTTTTCCCTCATCCCTTTATCCATCATTATCTCTTCCATCCTTTTCTTCTCTTTCATCCCTTCAAATCCATAAGACTCAGAGAATTCTCTACTTATATTATTAACACAAGATACTATTTCTTCATATGTTGATAACACATGGGAGAATATTTCCCTTCTAAATATTTGCTTAATACCATGAATGATATGATCCTTCTTACTCTTTGGATCATACGTATTGATGGAGTTCACATTCCTTCTACTGGGCTCCATTTCTATACAATGCCATAAACTAGGTTAGTTTATGAATCGAAATACATAATAAAAAACTTGAAAAAAGTTATAATAAATTGAACTATTTATGGATATAATCCATAATCATAAAAAATGTTTTCTTTGAGGATGTATATACTCATAACACTTCATAGTGGTTTGTAAAGAAAATGTAAATTATCCTAAGAATATCCCCCGGGAGTGTCGTAACCAAGAGTGCAGCAAGGCCCGTTGTCGTGCACCAGTTCCCGTTCGATTCTAGCTCAAAGTGGTGTTTTCGGGTTTTACCCCTAGGTACATCTGTTCCAGAGCCGCCTCTACCTTCTCGTATCCAGACATGGATTTATTTCTCGGAAAACTCACAAAATCTCTATAATACCAAAATTCTAGGAAGTTATTCTATACTAATCCTTAAAGTCTATCTTCGGGTTATGTGCTCTAATCATAGTTTATCTAAATATAGCTTCCAAGGTTAGTACTAAACTGTCTCTGATACCAACTATAACACCCCGACCCCAGTTACCTAGAGTCGGTGCATTATTACATAACATTGGCATGATCACAAAAGATCAAGTCTCGAAAGACCAATTAGTTTAATAGCCTTGAAAACACTTGATACATTCATAAACATTACATTACATCATAAAAATGAAAACTACAATAACATGGTCTCCTTAGTCCACACTCATATCCTCACTGACTATTCTTGCAAGTCAGTCATAATACACTTCTTCACATCCTGGAAAAAATAAAACATTGAAAGGGGTGAGCTCAAATGCTCCGTAAGGATAACAATATAGCGGAATCTTTCATAAGAAAACATTAGCATTTAAGGAAATGTATAACTAAAACAAAAGCCTTATTGAACATGAACTTCAGCATAATATGGAAAAAGTAAAATAAAATAATGCCACTACTTACTCACATGGATATTCTACTAGACGAATAATCACATGAAATATCAATAACCACTTTCATAATGAGGGAATGTAATATGCCAAACATTCTGAAACATTTTGTCAAGGCCTCGGCCAAGACGTCTAAAATGATTAAGGCCTCGGCCAAAACCATAAATCAAATTGGGAAAGGGCCTCGGCCAATTACATGTCTAGTTGTCTCATGAGACCTACCAATGCATCGAGGAGCTATAGCGGGCTCCACCCGTCACTTATTAAGTCCAATACATTCCTCATATGAATAGGTTTAAACATAACATAAATATTCTTATTAAAACTAGCATATGAAATGTCAACAATTTCTCCATAAACTATGGATGGTATAAAAATAACACATCAACAGTCAAATATTTCATAAAATGTTCAATGGAAGTTTTGTATCATAAATCAATTTCAATTAAACTTAAAACCCATCAAAGGATGTTGACATGGATGAAATCAAAGCTATTTGAGAGAAATATCTCTCTTTTTTTGAAAGCATTTAAAAGTCCCTTAATTATAAAATAATACATTTACTTTGAAAATATTCTTATAAGCTTGTAATGGAAGCTTCGACGAAGTTATAATGGCGGAAAATAGCCGCACCCGCCGTATAAGTTAAATAAACATTCTTACCTTAAATTTGTCAAAAAGGTCAAAAATTACATTGTTTGGAAAACGACGGTAAGATTCCTTTCAAAAACGTATAAGGGTATAAATGACTTTAACCCATTTTCCATTTAATAGTAAAAATGTATTGAAAGACATTTTTAAGAAACATGGATGTGGATGATAACGAGGTCCCAGTAGATAATTATGTATAAACAACCTTGGATAATGAAGAGGTTGTGAGGTAAACCCTTACCTTGTACTTTTCCTTGGTTGGGGTAGGTTAACCTCATGTATAATGGTGAAATAATTGTTATTAAATTATACAATAATCATATACATTCATATGATTTCATATATGATCTTTTAACATTTCTTTGTTAACAATATCTTAGATTTATCGTTGTTTCGGTTGTTAACTTACTCGTTTTCTTTTATATGTTTTGTTAAGTAAGTCGTGTTTTTAATGGATAGGTTGTATCTTATTCATATTCAGAATGATATCATGTCCTTAAAAATTATTTTTAAATCATCAAATGATAATTATACTTGAATGGATACGACGGAGAATGAATCTCATCACGTTCATGGAGACGGTAGTCCGTACGTACGCACGAGCGACAATATCATTATTTTGATATTAAAATAATATATAATTGGATAGTATATCATATATACAGAATCATTATCATGTTATATTTATTATTTACATGAATTACATATCATTATTATACCCATCTAAATAACAACATATTGAATAACAATTACACCACGACGTGGAGAAGGTAAGCCGTACGTACGCACGTATGGTGACATGTCATTAAAATGATGGGTAGAATACTGAATATGGTTGTTCCATATTTATAATAACATCACATTATATAGAATATACTTGAGTTATAATTTTATAATTGAAATAATAAACAAAGAGGGAGTGGAAGAAGAAAGAAACTTGTAAGAGGGTGATGAAAACATTACCTCTTCTTCGGGTTCTTCCTTTTGATTTGATCAAAAGAACTCCTTAGGATGGCTTTCTGACTAAAGTAAAGCTTCTAGGATGAAGGGAGAGAAGTTGGGAGAGTATTTGGGCAGAGGTTGGCCGAACCAAAATGCTTGAATGTGTGAATAAGGTGGTAGAGTTGGGGGCCTTTTATAAGAGAAGAGGAGGGGCTCTTTTGTAAAGATTGAAATGTTACATTATTATACAATGATTTTCGGGTTATAAAGGTCCCACACTTATATAATTCGTGGCTAAGGTGATAAGGGTTCGAAATATACCAATCCAATAGTCTTTGGACAAGTATATGCCTGGATTTTACATTATCTTTTCATTTTATTAAAATCGTTAAATAATGAGGTCATCGGTGCATCATAATGATGTCATAAATAATTTAATTTATTTAATGTCTAAAAATTATTAAAAAAATACTATGATGTAGGAAATATTTTTATCTTTCCAATGACTATTTATAGTCAAAAATATTACTTTTATAACCCCATGTAAAAATTGTTTTAGTAAAACCTTTCATGTTTGTGTCATTTTTTTTACTTTAACATTAAATAAAAGGTATTGATGTCATTTTCCAACTAAAGTGGCTCCATGGGGTCCCCAAGTTGACCCATGGATTTTATTGGTCGTCCATTACTCATAAAATAGGGGTAGGACAAGTGTAAGGGTATTTTCATATTTTTAAAATATCATTTTTACCTTAAATTTCACTAATTGCCTTTAATCGCGATTAATTAATCTTCAAAGTTACTATTCACCAAAAAATTATTTTAATCCCATTGAACCACATTTTACATCCTAATTACAACCATGTATGTCGTATTTTTGAAATTCAAAACATAGAAGTGGTAATATTTCATTTAAACGAAAAATCAGTTATTTAACTACCACTTAGTGGTTTCACTATTCATCAAAAATTGAAGTTTTTCAGAACAATGCCAAAATTTCACCCTAAGCTATAATTGATATTCCGAATTCAAAAATGATGTCTATTTTACAAAATTACAAACATATAAGTCCCATTAATTAATTTTATAATTAATTCCCGCTGTCACAAAAAATAGCGTGTTTTTAAGAAACAATTTATATCAAAAGATTGACAATTGTTTATGTCCAATTTCAATGTTAAATTAATTCTAATGACCACCATTGGATAAAATGGTAAAAGTATATTATAATTATAATTTAAAACCACTAAATAGTATAATTTATCACTATAAATTATTTTTATTAAAAAAGTTGTTTTTAAGTATTTTTCACTATTCATAAAAAATTAGAAGTTCTCAGAAAAATATCAAAAATTCAACATAGGCTAATTTCGATATTCCGAATCCAAAAATGAAGTCCATTTTGAAATATAAAATTTCTATAATTTTAAAAGGTGGCTATTACTATTCATAACGGCTACTTTGATTAGTCACGGTGTTTTAGAACTCGAAGTTGCGTACAATACAAGCTATTGCATTATTGAATGAGAAGCGTATTGTGGAAGCTTGGGGTGTTACAGAATTCCTTAAAGTTTTTCATTTATAATTAAAAAAATTACACCTAATTCTGGATCATTTAAATTATATTTATATTTTATAATTAAATAAATATTTATCTACCATCCTAATTTAATTAAAATTAGTCATCGTGTTAATCTAAAATCATATCATCCATGACTAATAACCTACTTGAATACCCAATTTTTCAACGACTATAAATTGTTAATTTAAAATTAACATTTACTATTTATATGAATTTAATATATTAAACTTGACTTAATATTTTGCATAAAAATAATTTATAATATATAATAAGTAAAAATTATTATTTTCCCATAATTTATGTTTAAAATTATTAAAAACAACTATAATTGATAAAGTAAATTCGATTTTTCTAGTGGTTAAATAAAATTATTAGGGTTAAAATAATTCAAATTCATTCCTAAAAAAAAATTCAAGACACATTTAGACCATATTAGGACTATGAATACTAGATTCTCTATTTTTATCATTTTGTAATTTGAATATTCTTCGTACACATTTCTATTTTAAAAAATTAAATGATTTTCACTCACTTCATTTAAAAAAGGCATCATGATCTCCTCTATCATTTATACATTAATAAACAAAATTACATCCATGCACTTCCAAAATCATATCCTAATATTAGTATCCTCATTCAACGACCGATTTATTTTATAAACCCTTTATAAGAATACTTTTTGTATAATCCAAAGTAGGTGCTCCTGGCAGGGGTAAAATTACTAACAATGGTTTTTCATATATTATTTCCACCTATTTATAATATTATTAAAATGTGATCATTTTTTAAAAAAAGATTATAATATATAATACTATGTTATTATATTAATTTATTTACCGAAATTCACCTACTCTTCCATCAAATGGGATACCAAATTAGTATTTGTGTGTGTGATGGACTACCACCTCATAAACCAATGCCATTCATTTTTCATCTTAACCTCTCACGACTTCATGTAAGGAGGTATTTATAGAGATCGTATAATATAATAATGATAATAATAATATTTATCCTAATTTATTTATTATATCACAAAAAATTACATTATTTTCTGTGGGGGATTCGATAATGTCGCTCGTGTGTACTTTGGGCTAACCACTTGTGAAGGGATGTGATTAATTTTTCACAATCTAATTAAAAGGATGGTAAACATGTATAATATTAAATAATATAGATTATATATACAATAAAATATTAATATTATCTTCATATTTTTCATTCATAAATGATAACATATCAATTTCATTATTAAAATGAAAAATGATAATGTTATTTGTGTAAGGGAATGATACATCCCATTAGAAGGAATGAAATTATTTTTCATCCCCGTATAAAAAGAATGATATATGTATTATTATTCAAATAAATAATATGGTAATTATTATATTATGATAATTTTTACTGATAAACTAATTCAAACCTTCATTCGATAGTGATCATTAAAAAATGGAAATATTACTCATGTGTACTTACACCATACCTTATCCTTGATCATAACATAGGTTATTTTTTATAGTATTTTATCAAGATTTTTTTAAAAAAAATTCATGAATAAATATTATTAAATATTTTATGATATTAATTCTATATAATTTTAAATAATTACCTCATTCACCATGACATCACATAGAAACCGTTTAGATATTATGAACAGAAGATATTTAAAACTCAAGAAATGGACATAACTAATTAAATATATAAATATGGAAATAAATTGAAATAGAAAATGGTTTTTCTAATATTTATTATAATCTTAAAATTTTATTAATATGACCCATAATTTATGTATGCTTATTATACAAGATTTATAGTATATACAAGGAATCTGCAGACACAGGGTAATGGTTTTCTCAAATCGAGTTTACTTTTTTTATAGATATTCTATATTAATATTTTTAGAATTTTTTATGTTTATATTATCCATATTACATTATGTACTGTAAATATTTCACAATTAATGTTATTTTAAATATAATTTTAAATTAGCTTATCACATGGGACCGACATAAAGTATACCAAGTGGTAAAGAGTTTCTTAAACTAATTTTCCTTTATTGGGTTTTAAAAATACTTCATTTTCCCCATTATGTTATGATTGTCTATGAATTTATCTCAAAATTTTATTATTCTAAATTTAACCATTTTTATGGATTTACATTTGTTACACACAAAAATCCACATTAATAGACTATTAATTAATTTATATTATAATTGTACGTCTTAATCAACAATAATTATTAACACAGGGTCAAATATTTATGATATGAAACAATATATTTTATGAGGATTATATACATGATTTTTGAAATTTTATATCATTGATATAATTATGTATGTGATATTAAATTTTTTGTATTAAATTTATTATTTCTTGGGTATTGTGATTGATGTGTCTTTAACGTGGGAAAGGATTTATGATACAATCTCCATTCTTATAGGATTGTTAATATTAAATTTTATTATAGAGGAAATAGTGTGATAATATTTTATTAAAACAAATGTTTTTTTAACAATAGTTTTGAATGAGGTTAACTTGTTGTATTTTCATTTCCACCCTCATTGATTGAGTAAATATCATGAAACTCATTTCTAAGTAATAGTAATCTTTTATTTTATTTTTGATTAGGTATCATTACATTCCAGATTGTTTTTTTATAAAATGTTTTCAAAATTGACATTTTGATAAAAAAATGTTATTTTATAAAACCATATAACATGATCTGCTATCTTATTTTAAAAAAATTTAAATAGAAATTTCTTAAAGTGTTCCAAATGGTTGACTATTGAATTTATATTTCAAAATAATTTTAAATAAAATTTTTTTATTAATATTTCTAAAATGAATAGATTTCCTCTTCATCATGAAAAACATTTTCCATGATTTTTACATGATATTATAATAATTTTGTTTTAATAGAAAGGTATACTCTCAATTATTATGACTATTTTTCAAAAGTGATTTTCAAAATAAAAAAGTTATTTTCCAAAAAATGGGTTTTCATATTCTTTAAATTGTAAATCTGTTACTAATGTGAGAATCCATTTTTATGACATATGATCCAATAGAGGTATTTTTTATGGCTACCATCCTCATTTTCTATCCTGAGGGAATTCATATTATTCCCATGATATTTTATGTAACCGATTTCTTTTTAACCAGATAATCGTGTTTCCGAGATATTATTATAAAATTCATTTCTTTTCAATGATTTAATCGTTATTCAAGGAATTTATTATGTAGTCTATTTATTTTCCATACGATAATAATATTTTAATGGATCTTGTGAGAAAAATTCTCATCTCTTTATTGGGTTTCTCCACTTGATGATTTTCAGAAAACTTCTTGATTACTTTTCTCTCTTTTTTCGATGATGGTGCTTTTTCTTCAATTTCAATTTTATGTTTTTCTTCCTATCTTATTTCACCATCCCAGATTTGATTCTCTCCACTATCAATTTTTTTCTTCTCTATGGATTTTATCTTCTAGTGTACATTTACTGATTTCCTCTTTTCTTATTCCACTCATCCTCGTCAGGTGTTTTATTATCATTTTGATTGTGGATAGCTACTGAGTCCCTGTTAGAGTCAATCACAAATTTTTTCTTATATAAAATAAATTATACTCTATTTTGGTCTATGGTAGTGGCTCTAATGAGGGTATTTTGGATAAGTCGACTTAGTGCTCAATTGTTGTCCAATGGTCATTGTTCATGTTGTTCTTATCTTACCATAGGGTTTCATTCTCATACATTGGTTTCATATTTTTTTATGTTCTATTATATGGTGGTCTTTCAATCTTAGTGGTTTTTTTAGTCATGATTATTGTTGAGAATTTTCTAGTTTTGTTTTTGTTTAGGGGTTTCATCATCTATATATTTAAAATTTCCATTTCTAATGTTTCTACTTATTAGTGTTTATTCCTACATTGTTCTTGCAACATGATTTCAATACTCACCTCCCAGTCAGATCTATGTGGTGGATTTCAAGGAATTTTAGGAGGTGAGTTTTATTGTTCTATGATGTTCTAGAATCTCTTTATGAATTTTGATATTGATTTTTTATTTTTCTATTCTTCAGATGAACCGTTTACTGGTTTAGGGAAGATTGTTTCACTCCAACTATCGAGATTGATAGTCTCAGTTCATGCCCTTCTCATTTCAAATGTTTTTTAAATTTTCTCTAATTGCGACATGTACTACTATGATGGAATCTTCTCACTGGTGATGATGATGATCATGAAGTTATTATTATGAATCGGGGTTGTGAAAAAGTCCACATGGATGTAGGCAATTCACATCCTTAGGATTGACATGTGGCTTTTTTGAATTTTATTTCATGTTATTAATTTACAATTAGAGTTTTAATTTTGATTATTTGGGATGGATTTTGAAACATGTATGTTTTTAATGTATGATTTTTATGATTTTTGTTTTTTGAAATTTGTTATATAGGTCACCAATTATCCATAAAGTATCTTATTCATATGATAAAATTAATTTGGAGGGTTAGTCATATTTCAGTGATATTTCTATTCGACCTATTTATTTTCTATGTGTAAATAATGCTATCCAAAAAAATTTGGTTTAAAACATTTTATAGTGAAATTAATGCTCTATGTACATTATTCTTCATACAACTCTTGATAATTATTTATAATGATAGTAGGTTCCACTATAAACCATGAATGGGTTGTTTAATTATAATACAAGGATGGGTGGTTATTATATTTATAAAGGATTACTGGTTCTATGATAAACAATGTATTTTTGGGTTCATTATATCCCTCTAATTAATTGGGTACTTTGGAGTTGTAAGTCAACCATATTGGATATTTGATATGTAAAAAGTGATTTAGAGATAGTGTTTCAAGATAACCATATGTTTTATTAATCCTTTATAAGGGTTTATAATGTATCTTATGATACATATATATATCGCATGGCTCGTGATTATTGATTCTGATGACTAATTCCTTTGTAAAATCCTTATGTCATGTTTTATAGTCTAATGATCCTAGTGTTGATGGGTACTAATATTATAATATTTTAATCAAGAACATTAATAATGTTATCATTCCATTATTCACTTCTTATGAACTATTATTACCTTAAAATTTTTATTATCATGTATACCCTTAATGAAAATTAAATATAACACCTATTATTCTTCCCTTTTCTTGGGTTATAAATATTTAGGTATAAAATATTTGGTCTAGAAGGGGTTTATATGGTAAAATAGGATGCTATATTGTGGAATATGAAAATCTCATTATAGCGGGAGGAGATTTTCAGAATTAAGAACATTTTATTTATGAATCCATGATGTTAAGTGTTCATCCTAATTGTATAAAACATTATACATAATATTTATTTAATAATATATGTTTTCTAATAATTTTCAATTTAATGTTATTTTTTTGGATTGTTAAAATGGGGTCACCTTCAATGATATCATATCATGAAATATAAGGTTTTTTATTTCAATTCCATATATATGAGTGTGGGTTCAAGGCTATTATAGATGGTTTTTGAGTAAAGTATATAATAGATTTGTAGATGACGATGTTTTCATATGAGTTTATCATATAATTTATAGATACCATTATAGGCATATAAAATTAGTGTTGGTCATATTATCAATATCTAAGACACCCCTTTTGTGGGATTATTTTATGTTATTATAACATGATTAATGAAATTTTAGGAGGTGATTTATTGTTTTAATGAATATGTTTATATTTGTTTTAATTTGAGGTATTAGTTTACTTTTTTCAAAAAAACGTTATTGGATATTTATAATTTTTTTTTGGATTATTTGATATTGGATATTGAGGTAATTTTGGGAAGACATATTGTTTCATGTAGATGACCATGTGATTAAAAATAAAACATTTCACTTAGTGATTGTTGTTATTTTATAATATGATTTTTATATTATTGGGACTTTATACTGAATTTGTAGGATATAACCATTTATTTCAAAAAAAATTAATTTTGATGTTATTATGGTTATTTTTTGATATAGGGTTATTAATATGATGAATTAGTTAGTGTTATCATTTTTTTGCTAATGATTTTTTGAGATTATTGTATTATTTCATTATATGATTTTTTATTCATTTTTGAAATGTTCACACAATTTGAATACAATTTTAGAAATGGAAAATTACTAATGATAGGTGGAATATATCTACTACCATTTTTATGGTTTTTTGGTATGTGAATGTTGATTTGGAACCTCATAAATGAAATACCCTTCTTCAATACTCATCATTTTTAGAAAAATATAATATTAAGTTGTAAATTATAAAAAAGAGGAAATTATTCTTGTCTTGTAATTGTATTTCATTGTTATTTTAGTATTAATGGTGTCATAAATCCACAACTATATGAATAGGATCATGAAATAAAAAATGTATCTTAGTAAATTCATTTTTGAGGAACAAATGATCTTTTCAATCATATAGATTTATGGGTTTATGGTCCTTAATTTTTTATTTATCATTCAATTTCAAATAATAAATATTATTTATCACTATAAATAATTATTTACAATTTTATTCCATGATTTAATCCTCACTTAATACTTATGTTCTCTATTTTGGAAAACATGTTTGTGTTATTCTAGTTTTCATTCTTATATAATTTTATCTCTTATTAATCAAATAGTTTACTAACCCATTTTTTATTGTATGTTTAGAAAAATGGTTTTTGAAAAAATAAGAAAACATATTTCTGAGATAAAATTTAAATTATGAGAATAAAATTTATTAAAAGTTATGGGATGTAGCAACATGAGATTTTAGATAACAAAATGTTGTTTGATTACATATTGGACATGCGACACTGCCCCTTAATGACTTATGATATTAATAAAAATTATTTCATTGGACATTTAAATTTTGAGTTTGAATAGTATGAACTAATTTATTATGTATAAATATATATAAATTGAATAAAAAATACAAACAATTTATACTTTTTTATTAAAAAAAATTCTATTTTTTGTAATCAAATTTTATTCATAATTTGTTTTCTTATTCATGGATTTTATTTATTTAATTTCCTAAAAAATATCATAATTAAATTGTAGAACATCTACTAAATAATAATCAGTTTATATTTTATTGAAATGGTAATTTAAAATTTAGTTTTACTGAAATATGTGTGTTTTTGAAAAATATTTATTTTTAATTTAAAAGTAAAAGATACCGATTTTTGTATAAAAAATAAATCATTTTAATAAATTATGACATTTTAATATTAAAATATGTATTTAATATGAACCATAGTAATATAATTATTATATACTTATATTTAAAACAGTAAATTTCTTCTAAATAAAAATGATATTGTATTTTATTACAAGTTTTTCTTTGGGGTTAAGAATATTTATTTCTTAAAAAATATTAATGTTAATAATGCTTCCCTATCTTAATTTAATTTAAAAAATTTAAAAATGATTTATTTATAAGTGAATTTCACTATAATAAATCAATACATGATAAATTATATACATATAGTAATATTTATTAGTCATATAGTTAATATAATCTCATCTTTTTCATGAAAAAACATCTTGAAAAATTGTTTTCCTTTGAGTCTAGGAGTATAATTTCAAATTATAAATTTCATCAAATTTGAATTGAAATATGTTTAGTGGATTTATACCATGATTCAGAATATTTTATATTATATATTGTGTAGAAGATAACTGTTCACCATAATTAATATCTAAACCATTAGAAGTAAAATATGGCATGTTAAGGTGGAAACCAGTATACAGGGGGTTAATCAATAAATTGAGGGGTAAAAATTTTCATAATTACCTTTCTAAATACACTTTTGTGTCTGAATATTGATATATCCTATATAAATATATATAAACTAAATTTATGTACATTGTTTAATATAAAAAATGTTGGTACACTATTTTATTTTTAAAATCATCAAATTTTCCATTAACATCACTTGTCAATGGCCACCCACACTTCTCTCCTCATCCAAACATATACACATTTTATTTGGAGAATTTAATGCCCAAAAAAATCTAAAAAATCCATCTCATTATCCTAGGAACCTTTTTCATTATAGGAATCCATACTAGTAATACTTTAGTGATAGTCCTAATATTGTGTACTAAGAACTATTATAATTTCTAAGGATGTGTTTTTATTTTTTTACTCTTCATCCTCCAAAAAATTATAGTAAACTATTATAAAATGATAACATCAATGTATATTATATAATTATATGTTATTATATTAATTTAATAACCTAAATCCATATCATCTTCCTTAAAATGGAATATTAAATCACCGATCATGTTAATAGAGGATAAAAGCCTCGTGAACCGATGTCATTTTTACCCCCTAATCAACTCTCATGGATTCTTGTGATAATTTAATTAAAGTATATACATTATATTTTTAACATATTTATACTAATGGATTTATGATATCATATTTATCATTATTACTTTATATACTATGTGTGATATGATAATGATGCTTGTGTGTACAACAGAATACCACCTCACCAACTAATGTGATTTGTTTATCACTTATACATTACATGAATGAATATAAGGGTAATGTAAATTAATATATTTCTTATAAATTAAATCATAAAAAAATTTAAAAAATATTAATAATTATGATAAAAAAATATATTGCATTCATTCTGACACTAATAATTACTAATATCATTAACATTTTCTATCATCACTAGTTCCATACCTCCATCCCACACACATATATCAAGTAATATATGAATAAGTGGGGTCAACTACATCAACATCATGAAGGTGTCCCCACACACATCACAGTAGTCATCCTATACTCATCCAAGCTTGTATCATATTACATCACAAAATGAATCTAACATCTAGAAAACATCATATATGAAAAAGGAAACAAACAATCCCTACCAATATTATAATATATAAAATAAAACTAGGCATCAATCCATCACATAGAAATAAGATCTCATTGATCCAAAATCGAGCAAATTAACCTTCTCAAGAATATGGGATTCTAATTCCCCCAAAATTATATTTATCATAATAAATAATTATATTCAGGAATGAAATAACCAATTCATTATTCAACATACAAAACTATTTTTTAAATAATTGAATCATGAAATAATTGTATAATAAGAAGATAATCATACTCTTAGTATTAAAACAAGATTTAAGGAATCATATATTTCTACCATTACCATTATAATTCCTTTTCGATTCAAAATTCTCTATAGGAAGTATGATGCTTCAAATTCTCTATTAATTCCATTATCATGGAATAATAAATTTATTTATATATGAACATTTCATAATTTTGAATTAAAATCAAATTAAATGAAATGGAATATTTATTTAACACAGCCCTTATTTAATCTTTTATACAAATAATTAACAATTATAAATATTACTTTTTTTTCATTTTCATTCCAAATCTACATTATAATAAATTGAATCACCAGACATGATGTCATGAATAACATAAATATCAAAAAAAATATATAATTAAATATAAAACCATTATCTTAGTATCAAACATCAACCTATGATCTTGAAACATTTGAATATTAATCTGGTAAAATATTTATTATGATAATTTCAGTACTATACAAAAGGATAAGACATGATAACATTTTAATTAAATGTAAATAATATGGAGAAAAAATGAATAACCTTCCTAAAATCTACTAATGTTGATCACAAAAAAATGGACTCATTCCATAGATCACGATCACTTCTCTAAAAATATATATATCATTCCAAGGAATACTATACAAAAATGAAACAAAAAAACAAAGAAACCTAAATTAAAATGAAAAAGACAAACCACTATCACATGGGATGAATAATTAGGAGGATTTAGATCTATGAATGGTAATATTAATAGGTATTAAATACCTAAGATCACAATAAAAAAACATAAGAAGATTGGAATCTATCAATTCCAATGGTATTATGAAATTCACTCCTCTAAAGAGTATTGTTGATCATATTGGAATTTAGAAAAAATTAGTAGTTTTTGTGAAATCCAAAGGCATTGAATGAAACTAAGCTTCACTATACAATAGATTTTCATTGAGTGAAACCCTTTAACTTAGTGTAAGTACTATTTTATATCTTCCATATAAAAATACATCACCTTGGACGATTAGATATCAATTAATTTTTCATCATGAGGTACCATATGATTCATCCATAACTAAGATGTTACTAGATTTTGTGCCATGAAAAAGGCACTCAACCAACTCATGTACATCACATTGATGACATGAAGGCCTTACATCTCATAAATTCTCCCATCATCTATATTTTAGAATCCAAAACCCTACAAACCTTGTATATTCCCTATATGAGTACCTCATACATTAAAAAAACACAATGTTCCAATAATGATAGACAAAATACATTATATTTTTCACCAATATAAACATTCAAAATTTTGGTAATCCACAAACAAACCTAGGGAGAAAACAAAAACCATTCATCTGAATATCCACAATAAAAGACACCACTCAAATATCTAGCCATAATTATATTTCAAAAAAAATATTAGAGGAACAATTTGAAACAATTATCTTGAAACTATTCATACCTAAAAACATAAAACTGGGAATAAACCTCTAAAATGAAATAAAGTTTTACAATCATAAAATATAGGAGAATGAATCATAAAAAAATGGTCAAATAAAAAAATAACATTAATATATAATATCTAATCATAAAAATTATTGGGAACATATTTCACATATGAAACTCACATTCCTGGGTAAGATCATCGATTCCACCATGTCGTCATAAGACATGAACCAACTGAAGAAACAAAAACAAAACACATTCTACTAGCCATTTTAGATCTCCATAGATGGGTCCTTAAATAGAACATTATTTAAAACATATATTAACCCCTAATAAATTAATTGAGTGTCATTATGAATACAATGAATGAGATATGACACATGGTAAGAATCAGGTATTTTTGTCATCTATGGCGTAGGTTCTATCTGATATTCCACTTCTCCAACACAGTCCAAAACCTCTATTGTTATAAACAAAATTGGTTAGAAAGTGTATTACCATGACCAAAACATCACATAGCAAGATAAATATTCACCTATATGAGTTCATGATCTCTAATTTAAATATCCAATGGTATCCTCATATTTTCAATATAGTATTTTTGATGATCATGTGATTCCTTCATCATCTCAATAATTACCATAATCATCTCTTTAAAATTCAATACTAGTGTGTGCCAAAAAATCATTTTCCACTACACTAGCCCAAAATAGTGGATAACTAAATTGTCATGCATAAAATTCATTAAATGTTTTTATTATAGTGGTGTAGTGGAAACTATTGTTGTATGATAAAATGACTTAGGGAAGGTTCCCCACCCACAATCATCCAAAATCAAGGACATAAGGGACGAAAATGTTTTCAAGTGTCAGGATGGTCATATGTATTAGATAGGGTGTCTGTGAATAGTGAATTTTTCTATAGATTTACTGAGATATAAAATAATTTTAGAGATGATAACAACCCATTATGTTGAGGAAAAATCTACAATTAATTTAATGATTTTGATATAATTCATTTCACACAACCCTGAATATTGTTTTCCATATAAATTTATTATGTTTGGATTACATTATACACATAATAAAGTTATTATTATCCTAAAAGAAACATATGTATTTTCTTATGGTTCATGTAACACTGTTATTGGATTGTATTACACACAATTTAGGTCCCTTAGAATTATTTTGTTACACACATGGAAGAGTTTTTACAGAAATTCAATATATAATTAATATGATGATTAAAATATTATCATACCTAGATCATAGTTTTCAGAATAGAATTTATGAATTAGAGTAATAATATTATGAAAAAACCATTTAAAGATTTAGATAAATTGAATAATTTGGTTATCAAAAAGTATATGTGAATGAAATACTATTTTCAAATAACGAAATTACATTTCTAAAAAAACTATTTATCTATTTAAAAAGAAAATATTATCTCAATAAAATAAAAAAAACGCTATTGTAAATGTTTTTAAAATATATTATATATTAAATTTTTATTCAATTTTTTTGACAATTTTTTTATATATTTTAAATGTATAATATTAAAACAAATCAAATTTTATGAATAAAATAATGTATTTTTCAAAAGGTATTTTTATTGAATTTTAATGGAGAAACCATTATAAATATGATTTTTAAATCATTTATAATTTTTATTTCAAACAATTAAACATAATTTTTTAATTAATAATATCAAAATTTACATTGGATTATTATTTTTTTAGAGAAGATTGATTTTTTATGAATAGTTAAATACACTATACTATAATTCAAACCATATTCTTCATCTCATTTATCTATATTGTTAAATAATCAATTCAATAATTTTAAATTGATAATTAGTTGAATAATAAATAAATTCAGTAAATTTAAGTAATTCTATCATATTTTAAAAATATTTTTGAAATTAAATCATTTTAAACTTTTGGACCATTTTCATTTAAAAGGACACATTGTTGTAATATATACGGGGTTAATTTTAAATTAATTAAAATAAAATATATGATTTTATTATATATAAATATATCACATTTGTTTAATAATAATATGTTATAATATATAATAAGTTAAAAAATATATTTTAGTTAATTTTTTTTTAAATGTGGTTAAAATTAATTACTGTGATGAAAGGAAATGTTATCGTAAAAAATGACTACGTCTTAAAAATATGGCCCAAAAGCCTAAGAAACATGTAAACAATATATTTTATTTTTCATATATCAAGAATAAAATCCCATATATATAAATTAAATAGTTATCAGATCCATTTGTAATTATAAAAATGTTTGTGGGAATTGTGTTTAATATTTTTATAAGAATGACACTCTTCCTCCACAATAAAAACGTACTCACCCATCCGACCTATTGACACCTATAAATACCATTGGATCATAAAATATATGTAAAATATCCTAAAAAAATACCTCAATTAGTCTTATAAACCTCAAATTTGAAAAAAAAATTGAACCATGTAATACATTTTGTGAAAACCATGAGGTGTTATACAAAGAATAGGTAACACCCTTCCCCATGATCCTTTGTTTTATTTTCATTATCCACCCCCAAACAGTTCTTATTCAATATATATATTATAAAATCAGTACGATGAATATAATAAGTTGTTTTAACTATAATTTTTAGACCTATCATTACACAAAATTCCTTCTAATGGGTTATTAACATACATTTTTTGTGTTCGGAGAACTACTGGCTCCTGGAAAGATATTGTTCGTTTTTTCCATTACCACCTATCATGGTTGTTAATATAGAAATAAAATATGTTTTCATTGTATATATATATATATTATTGACTTATTTATTCTTATGTAACTATTATATATCTTATAACATAACTAATTCAATTTTCTATAAATATTATATCTTTGTTTATGGGCATGTGGACTACCGTATCCTCAATGTGATGTGATTCATTCACACATTATATGGAATGTATTAATTTTTGGATTAGTTAAATAATATGGTATATATGACATATTAATTATAATTTAATTATATTAAATATTAAAATATATTACATTTACTTTCTTTCATTCTATATGAAAAAAATTAAAACAACGTTTATGCATACGTACGACCAATTGTCTACATGAATGGTGTATTCCATTTCATATTTCATTATTTTATATATTATTATAAATTCA
Organism: Viscum album; assembly: GCA_963277665.1. Lineage (NCBI taxonomy): Eukaryota > Viridiplantae > Streptophyta > Magnoliopsida > Santalales > Viscaceae > Viscum > Viscum album. Next base: position 637,024,477 of record OY728157.1, read on the forward strand.
TATGTACTAAATATATGTAACCCCCAATGAATTTAAAAAAATAGATTGTAATGCATGAAATATTGTTTTATGTAGATAGTTATAACTAGAATTTAAACATAATTTTGTTTCTTCTGCAATTTGAAATCCGAAAAACGGATATACATTGTTGCGATTAGTAAGTTATATCGAGTCTGATAAGACCAACATAATTTTTAGTGATTAGTAACATATCCTTAATAATTTTAATTTTTTCATTATGAATAGTAACATCATCTATGATAGTATACACATAATTTTTAACTGATGTTATGATATAACCATATCTGGTAATAAGTATATAAATGTTTTAAAAGTGTTGCATTTGGGAACAAATATTTTTTGGTTTAAAAATTCTATAATTAATATTTAGAAAATTATTTTAAAAAATGGAGTTCATTTTTGAATTCTACGAGTTGAAAAATGGTTGGGGTGAATTTTATTTTGTAATTTTATAAAATACATGAATTTTTTTGAATAGTGAAATACAATAATTTAAAAATTAAGCTAAATGCTTAATTTATGGACTCATGGTTGTTTTTTCTGATGTATTCACAATTATCATGAACTCGCATGCAATTATTACCATTTTTTATTGTAATCATATTTATTTCTTGTCTTCTGGAAAAATAATAAAATAATGCTTAAATTAATCTAAAACTCCCCATCTCCCATTCTATAAATACAATCCACTCCCCCTATTCTTCCCGAACATCTCATGCCTTGATCCTTGACAATTTTCTGACAAATACTCCTCACACTCCCCTTCCCCATGTTGAAGACCATCTGGTCTCACTATAGGGCCGAAAACAATGGTCATAAAAAGGATGTGAAGGAAAATAGATCAAGAGTTATACATCCCCATATATTTTTGTTCTTTTATTTTTATTTTCTTTCATATTATTCTTCATTCTACAACTCCCATTAACCATTAAAATGATGAAATTTCGTAAGTGTGGTCTAAATTCAACTTCTGTTTTTTGGGATAACCTTCAACTTCAACAATTTTTATAATGATAAGATGACTTGTGAAATGTACTGTGATTATATGTTGTTTTTTTATGTGTACATATAGTGTATATATATATAATATCCTCGTTTAATCACTTCTCTCTTCAATGATATGATATTTGTAAATAGAATTCTTCTTAAATCATTTTAAATGGCTCCATTATGAAATAGAACGAGATTGTTCTTCTTCTAAATATCTTGAGTATTATCTTATGATTTTACTATGTTTTGTTTATTTAAGATCTCTATTATATGTTTTCCTAATTATTTATGAATAATATAATTTCATTATTTTGTGTGTGATGATTATATACTAAAACTGTTTCTATACAAAATATGGGTATTTGAAATTGTTAATTTGTTTTTCTCAAGGGTGTAAATGATTTATGAAGTTTTTTATTCATGATACTTTACTTGGATATTATTTATGTTTTTTGGTCCCATTATAGCTCAAAATATGATCGATGATCCCCATTACAGCTTAATACATGTTGGGTAGAGCCCATTATAGCTCACGATATTACGGTTTGGTCCCCATTAAGGCTCAAGATATGTTGGATTGAGCCCATTATAGCTAAAGACATGATAGGTGAGCCCCATTATATCTCTACAATTAATTGGGTACTCCAGAGATATAAGTTGACAAAAACGTTGTTCTATGTGTGAGGGTGTATTTAACAGTGATATGGTAAATATGTCCCAATGAAACTCCATGATGTTTCTATGCATATGAGTTTTTATGATTATGGGTTTTATTGGTTTTTATGTTATCACTTGAATGAAAATGTTTTTATTTATATCAATTAATGAGTTTTATAGTCATCCCAAGATTTCAAAATGGTTTCCCCATGATATATGGAGTAGTAAGATAAAGAAGGGCATCGTGATGAATGATATTGAGTTTTGTCGAAGAAATCAAGTTTTACGTATTAATGTTTTATATTTTGAAATAAACTGTTACTATTTTATGTTGTATCTTATTTTTTTGAATTTTTGTATGCTATTTATTTATGATATCCTAATTCCATTAAACACTATACCTGAAAAGATTATCAATGATTAGTAATGTATGATCTTAAATAAAATTAATGATTAAGTACTATTATATGGATGGATCCTCCTAATTGTTATCATAGGATGAGTCTAGAAAACATTAGAGATTATAAATTTTCAATTTTTTAAAATAAAATTAAGTGATAGTGTTTAATTTTGAACTTCAAGTTAATTTTGTACCCATAAGAAAAATGATTCACTTAATTATCGAAATGTATATTCAGAAATATAAGTACAGTGAACGAATTATGAAAGAATAATTCATTTAGGGGGGGGGGAATATAACACATAAGGGTATTAAAAAAATAAATTTAACTATAAGAAAAACTGTTTTAATTAGATAGTTATAACTATACTTAAACATTATTATGACGAGTCTACATATTGTATTTTGAAAAATAAACTTACACAGTTGCGATCAATAAGTTATTTTGATTCTGATAAGACCAAATTAATTTTAGGTGAATAGAAACATAACCTTATGAATAGTACTATTAAACATATAAATAATAACATACCATTATTAATAGTACCCTAACCTATAATATTATACATATAATATTTAAGTGATGTTATGATATACCCATATATTAGGAGTAAATAAATGTTTTAAAATTGTTGTTTTTTAATGAATTATATTATATTTAAAAATTAAATTAATCATATTTTGAAATTTATTACAAAAAATTTGAGTTAATTTTTTAATTTTACACATTGAAAATTGGTTCTGGTGAATTTTTGGTAAATTATTTAAAATACCTGAATTTTTTATGAGTAGTGAAATACGATAATTTTTATTTTAAGAAAAATACATTATTTAATGAGTCATGGATGATGTATTTTTAATTTAAGAACACATATCTAGAAATCACATGAACTGATTTCAATTAATGGTCTTGGAATCATCATTATTGTTTGTCTTGTAGAAAAATAATAAAATAATGATTAAAAGAATGTGCAACTCCCCCTCTCCTACAATATAAATACCACCCACTCACCCATCTTCCGCTAACACCTCTCAAGCCTTGATCCTAGAAAAATTTCTCAAAAATACTCCTATCACGCACCTACCCCACATCTAAGACCTACTAGTCTCACCCAAAGGCCCAAATCAAGGGCCTTAAGAGGGATCTCAATGTGAATAAATCTAGTGGTAAACATTCACTTTTTATTTCTTTCTTTTCTTTTCATTTTCATTTCTATTATTATACTTTCATCAGCTCCCCTTATCCATGAATAATTAATTATCTAGTATCTTACATATTTTAGATTTCATCATGTTTATGAAAGATTCCTCATTATACTTCTTCTCCTATCCCAATTATTCTAGAAATGAAAACATAGTCTATGATGTGTCGATTTACCAACATCATAGAATATGTGACATCAATTTATTTTTCTTACTTCAATACTGATCATGAAACCATTTTTATGGTTTAAATATATAATAATTTATTTATTATATATTTTATAATGTCCAAGAATCTTTATTTACACATGTTATTAATTAATAAAAAAAAATGAGTTCATTATGGTCGTTGAATCGCCAAAATGACCTAAACAAATATCAATAATATTTTAACTTATGATTCATCCTCATATAATAATTCAAAATCATAAATTCAATAATTTATTGTTATGAAAATTTGTAAATACCCTTCCATTATGTAACAGCAAAGTTCCGGAAGCCACCTAGAGGCACCCCGTACACAGTTTGTCACATGGACTCAAGAGTATTTACCCAAACTCCAAAGGCTTCCAACTAGAAGTGAGGGCCTTGGTAGTTATAGTAGGGAAACTATGCCCTCATTGTAAGAGTACACAACGAAAGTAAACAAAGCATGCAAAAGTGAAATCAGTAAATATCCAACAACAATGCACAACAGAAGTCTAAAACAATAAACAACTAGAGCACATATGTATATATGAATGAAGCATGATACATGTATCATAGAAAGAAGCCAAACAGGTCACAATGCTAAAAATACAAACAGTTCCAAAAAAAGTACAAAAGATAAGATAAACAGCTCTGCAACATCTCAATCCCAAGCATGGTCCAATTCTCTCCTACTCCAAAACAATAAAGTAATAGAAGTCTAAGGGTGCTTTCTCGTGTCTATACCTACAAAAAATAGTCTTTTTGGGCCCAAAAGCATAGACCAAATAGGGTGTGAGACTAAATCCTAGTAGGCAACCACCCGAATATCTTTTCCTAACAATCAGTGAGCATATGACAGGTAATAGTACAGTAAGCAGTAAATAGTAACAGTAAATAGTAGGTAGTAATCCGTACGAAGTAACATGATTATATACAACATTAATCAATCCATTGAACAAGAAGTAGTAGTGAAGAAAATAGCTAACCACTACAGGAACCCCACTAGGAAGTACTCACATCCAACCCCACTAGACCTATCCAAGAAGTACCAACAACCCTCTAGGTAGTGCACTCATCCTAACCCCACTGGTTTGGGTATACGAAATTATAATACTATTTAGGGAAGCTCACTCGGTCAATTCCCCTTATAGTATAGGGTAGTAAGTGATTCTCTGAGGAAGATCACACGGTCTAACACTCTTATAGCCCCAAGGTATAAAAACTCTCTGAGGAAGCTCACTCGGTCAATCCTCATATAGTTTCAAGTCTATCACAGACTCTCTGAGGAATCTCGCTCGATCAATTACTCCTCTAGCGTGGAAATGTTTAAGGAAATTCAAACTAGTAAAGACTCTCTATGGAAGCTCACTCAGTCTGACCTCCAATAGTTTATAATATCCATGACTCTCTAGGAATATCACTTGGTATATCCCCTATAGTCTATAATGTTCAAGACTCTCTGAGGAAGCTCACTTGGTCTATCCTCATTTAGTCTATAGCACCAGGTTCTCACGGTCTCGTGCCAATCAGTTCATAATAATGCTATAATGTCAAAAGCACACCTATAAAGCTACTAGGCTAACCAGTCTATAGCATAACAAGCATGTCAAGAATATCATTCCATCCTATGGTCACAAGGAATGGCAAAACATTTATAATGGCCAAAGGCTAACAAGACACAAGAGTTGTAACAAGAAGAAGTCATGGTAAAAACATCCAAGAACAACAATTATCCTCAATCATGACAAAATTACCTCAACAAAACATACAAACAAGTTAGGAAAACAACATGAAAAAACAGTAAACATGCAAAACCCCGTTCACGGGTATTGGTGAAATTTTCACATGAAACTCAAAGACTTTGAACGGTAAGGCACAAACCACCTTCCGTGATGCTAGGAGATAAATATACTTGAACCACAAGGCTTTATTCTCTTTTTAACGACGTAGATCTAAGAAAACACACAAAAAATTCAACCCAATATATCTTGAGAAAGAGGGGAAATCATGGAATGAAACTCAAGAAGAAGGAAGAACTCACCACTATGGTTCCAATGCCATCGATGGTGGTTGATTCGGCAAAAATACAGAGTCTCGAGAGCTCGGAGGATGTTCGCGGCAATACAGGATGTTGTTGATCAAACAAACCTTGAGAAGAATATGATTCTGTCAATTAGGCATGACCCCAGTTCGATTAATGAGAAAAAATAAAGTACACGACGTGTACATTTGGAGTACACTGTGGATACTAGGATTTTACTTGCTCCACTTTAAGTGGCCTCCACATCGCCCATACACACCGTGTGAGTGGCCCGGAAACGGCCACCACACGACCTTGCATGGAATCGAAGTACACGTCGTGTTCTATAAAGTACACAGACTATACTTTGAAAATTCCCAAATTTTCCTCTTTTTCTCCAAGATGACCAGAAAAGGAAAAACATACCTAAAACAAAGATCCGGGTTCTTAAAAACTTCCATCCTTAAATAAATGTGTCCCCAAATTTCACTAGTGAGGTGTAGAAAACGAAACCCTGAACTGCTCTGGCCATTGCGATCGTACATCGGCCTCCCTCTCCCAGGTCTTGTCATGTACTCTCCTGTGATGCCATAGCACACATACTAGAGGAACTGACTGGCCATGGAGAACCTTCGTACTATGATCGACAATCCAGATAGGATGCTACTCAAAGTACGCATCCGCTTCAAGCTCAACGTCCTCGGGTTGAAAGACATGACACGTGTCTAAAAAGTAACGTCAGTGTTGAGAGACATGGAAGACATCATGCATAAGCCGATACCTCTAGGTTAACTGAAGCCGATAGGCAACCGGACCAACTCTCTCCAACACCTCAAATGGCCCGACGTACCATGGTGAAAACTTACCCTTTCTCTAAATCCCCTTATATCCCAACCTCGGTGCAACACACAGGAAAACTAGATCCCCGACTTTAAACTCCAAAGGTTGTCTCAGCTGATCAGCTTAAGACTTCTTTCGAGACTATGCTGTAGCCATCCCTGTCAGAATCAACTCTATCTGTTCTGAGGTCTCCTGAACAAGACGAGGTCCCAGCAAAGCTTCCTCTCCTACCTCCAGCCAGCATGAAGGTTATCGGCATGGCCTACCATACGAATCCTCTTAAGGTGACATCAGAATAGTCACTTGAAAACTGTTGTTTTAGGAAAACTCCACAAGAGGAATATGTTTCTTCGAAAAACTGCCAAAGTCTAGAATTCATGCTCAGAGCATATCATCAAGCACCTGGATCGTACGCTCGGACTGGCCATCTTTTTGGGGATGGCATGTTGTACACAAAAGTGCATGTGTACATAATGACTTTTGAATCGCCTGCCAAAACTGAGAAGTAAAACGAGCATCGCTGTGTGAAACAATGGAGTGTGGAACTCCATGCAGACGTACAACCTCTCAGATGTATAACCGCCCCAGATCATCGACATTGAATGTCTATGTGATCAGAAAGTTGTGAACAACCTTCGTAATCCTGTCGACAACATACCAAACAACATCACCCCCTTGAGGTGACCTCGGTAACCCAGTCATGAAGTCCATTGCAGCATCGTTCCACTTCACCTTAGGAATGGGAAACTGTTGTAAAAGCTTTTCTGGTTGCAGATGCTCCGCATTAACCTATTGACAAGTTGAACACATCAAGAAAAAACCTGCAACTTCCCTCTTCATACCTAGCCACTGGTACTAGTGTTATAGATCACGATACACCTTGGTGATGCTAGGATGAACTGCCCAAGTGAACAATGAAAATCCTGCATCAGTTCTTCGCTTATTTCTACTACTACCCATATGCATCCTTGGAAATGAAAGATTTCATCCTCTCTCATTTTCCATTTAGGAAGAGGGTCCTCTCCTGGAACACTCTGCCACAAGACTAGGCCTTCTGAGTCTGATATCTTCCTCATTCGTACCTGATCAATATGGGTAGTGGTAATAGCTACACAAGATATAAAAGTCTGACCTTGTTTGTCGTGAACCTCCAAATGAATCTCAGAGAACATAGCCATAAGCTGTCACCCACTTATGGCTTCTATAACTACGTGAATCTGAGTTCTCCTTCTCAACACATCAGCCATTGCGTTTCCCGTTCCCAGCATATAGGAAATCTCAAAGTCGAAGGACTGAAGATACTTGACTCACCTACGCTGTCTCAAATTCAGATCACGCTGAGTGAAGATGCACATGAGACTCTTGTGGTTGGTGAAAACCACTATGTTCTCTCCTAGAAGGTAATGTCTCCAACATCGTAAGGAATGAACAACAGTTGCCAACTCTAAATCCTACGTCTGGTGGTTCCTCTCGTGTGGCCTCAACTGCCAAGACCCGTACGCAATGTCTCCATCTCCCTACATATAAAGAGCTCCCAGTCCAACACCTAAAGCATCACAGTAGACTGTATAGATCATGACTGGCTCTGAAATGTCTAGTATCGGTGTTAAGGTCAACCTCCCTTTCAACTCCTGAAAAGCTGACTAACATGAATCTGACCATAACAACTTCACCCCTTTCTTGGTCATACTTGTCAGCGGTGCTGCTAGGCGTGAAATGTCTTATATGAAATGCATTTAGTATCCACCCATCCCTAGAAAACTTCGCACCTCAAAGACATTTTTTGGATTCTCCTAGGAAACTATAGCTTTCACATTCTGTGGGTGTACTGATACTCTTGTCTTTGATATAACATGACCCATGAAGTGAATCTAATCCATCCAAAAGTGGCATTTTGAGAGCATAGCATATAACTTATTCTCTCTGAGTTTACTCAAAATGATCTCATGATGGGTATCATGGTTGTGTCGAGTGTGATATTACACCAAGATTTCGTCCATGAAAACCATCACGAAGGAATCCAAGTATTAATGGAACACTCAGTTCATCAGTTCCATAAAAACTGCTGGTGATTTCGTGATACCGAATGGAATTTACTGTAAACTCGTATAGACCATAACTTCTCCTGAAGGCTATAAGAGGTATATCTAATGGTCTAACGTGCAACTGATGATAACCGGACCTCAAATTGTTCTTCGAGAACACACGGGATCCTCGAAGCTGATCGAAGATGTCATCGATCCTCGGCAAGGGATATCGGTTCTTGACCATCAACTGGTTTAGCTTCCGATAATCCGCGCAAAGACTAAGGTTACCGTCTGGCTTTATTGCAAACAATAAAGAAGAACCCCAATGGGAAGTACTGGGTCGGATGAAACCCTTTGCCTGCAACTCTTCCAACTGCTTCTTGAGCTCATATAGCTCAGGTGTAGCCATCCTATAAGGAGGAATGGAAACTGGTGTCGCTCCTAGAACGAGTTCAATCAATAATTATACCTCACTCTTTGGAGGAAAACATGAAAAGTCTTCTGGAAAGACATCTTTGAAACAATCCACCACTGGAGGAAAGTCGAATTGCGAAGTCCCATGGTCATCCAGAAAAAGACTAGAAATCTGTGTTGTAACTCCTCCTAGCCCAAGATCCTCTGGTCAAGCTCTACCCACCTAGACATCCCACTCACCTCTATGAAGAAAATATCCACCCTCTAGAGAAGAAAAACTCACCCTGTGACGATAGAAATCGATGACTGCCTAGAAGGGAACTAACCCGTCCATGCCGAGAATGACATCATAGCCTGTCATCTAAGGACATATAGGTCTCATAATAAGTAACATCCTGCAACTTCAAGAGGGAACCCTCTGCACTAATGTACACTAGAAATCCTCATTCCCAATGGTGTATCAAGATTCAACATGTTGATAGATGAAAAGATACAGAGCCCAAGGATCTCTACAGCAGCAACAGAGATAAAGAAATGCAAAGCACTAGTATCGAAAATAGCTGAAGATAAAACTGAGGCTACTAAGATCATACCTCGAACTGTAGAAGGGTTGGGATCCTTCTCTTGATGGGTCTCCTCCACAGTGAATGTTTGGCATGTACCGTGGCCATGTCCCCCTGGCTGACCACTCTGAGCTGATCTACTCTACTGTCACGGGTATCCTGGTGACTGACCACCACGGCCGTGACCTCCACCTCATCCCGAATGGCTGAAAGAACTCCAGTTCACAGACTGGTGAGAAACTAGTGATACATCTCCTATATGCGGGATCATAGAAGAACGCCTAGAACCTGTTGTAGGTGAGAAGATCTGACAAAAACGCTAAAGATGGCCCATCTTTCTGCAAGATCGTCACTCCATCGGGTCTCTCTGGCACCGAGGCCTAGTATGCTCACTCCTCCCCCATTGGTAGCATACTACCTGGATTCTCGAATATACATTTCGCCTACCCTGATCTACTAGAGAAGACTCCCTATAGCACTTCCTTCTATCAGTAGGAGGAACACTGACTATGGATGTTGAGCCGCCCTGGCTCACTCCTTCGGAATCTCTCAGATTGCGTTCAGTGATCTGTGCCTGGTTGATGATGGAGGATTTCAAATTTAACTTAAATATATTAAACTGGGAACAGGTATCCTGCCTGAGACCATCCTCAAACTTTCTAGAAAGGAATAACTCATCACCTTCTGGAACCAGCGTCAAGCGCCGCAGCTCGGTAAAGCGAGACGAGTACTCCATAACAGAAAGAGTACCCTTCTCCAGACTCATAAAATCTCAGGCTCGATCGGCCCTCAAGGTCTCTGGGTAGAAGAAATATTATAAGATGTGCCAAAACTCATCCCAAGTCATACTCTGGTGGTACCCTGACTGTGAGATCACCTCCCACTACCTCGTGGCGGTGTCTTGGAACATATAAGTATCCAGCTTTACCCATTTCTCTGGAGGTATTTGAAGGTGCTCGATGATCATCAGCGTGGCCTCTAGCCAGGACTCCACTACATAGGGTCCTCCATCCCTAGAGAAATTAGGAGGAGGATGTTGCTAGAAAACCTACATCAACTCAGCCTTCGACGAGGCAGGAGGCGGCGCTCCCTGAAAGGTCTCCAAAATCCTCCGGAAGCCCTCCCTAAACTGCGCATCAGTGCCTACAACGGGTATAACTGCTGGTGCCAAGGCTGGCATAGCATGATGATCTTCCGGAGTTCCTTGATAGTCCATATCCGGTGACTAACCATCGTCTATCAGCTGACGTACAACCAAAGGATGTCTCGATGGCATAGCTCTGGAAGATCAAAAGCACACCTTAGATCAGGATTATCAAAGACTGAGAACACAATAGTATTATATGGGAATAGGATAAGAAACATTCATGTTTTACCCAACATGACTACATGGCATATATACAAACTACACAGTTTGTTCTCTTGAGCCATTCACATGGGCATGTATTTCTTCCACCTCTGGTCGTGTAACACCCCAGACTACACGACGTGTTGTCCCCAAACACGACGTGTACTTGAACTCCATTACCTTACCCAAGTCTCTTTACATGACTAACCCACACGGTCCTCTTAACCCTATATTTCACAGCATTTCCACAAAGGGCACAACATGTACTATACAAGGTTTCGGCAACCCTCATTGTGAGTTACACAGCCAGATACATGGGTGACCCTTACACGGTGTGTTCGGAACAAAAATGGATTGTGTAAGAGAAGATAACACCTACCCGTGTTGTTCGTGACATGGACATGTTCCTAGAACAAGGATACACAGCGTGTCCATACCAAAAATTGTGTGTACTACACGAGCTTCTCTGACCCGTGTTGTTAGTGACATGGCCAGGTACATAGCTCACGACTACACGGCATGTAACTACCGTACACGGCGTGTCCCTGATGAATTCCAAAAACCCCATGTTTCTTCCCACACAATCAGTGACCTGGTTTAAATACTATAAGGTGTGTATTCCTAAAGTATATGCCGCGTATTCTGGGTTTTTCTGGGTAGTAGCTCAGAAACTGCTTTGAAGCCCTTAAAACACAGAAAAAAAAAGCATGAAGGTGCCAAATTCCGATTTGTGAGGGGCCATACACCACGTGAATCAATGATTGGAATCTCCTACAAATCATATACAAGGGAACCAAGTCAATGATCCACCAAACTCCGATTCATGAGGGCCCATAACACCTCAAGAATCAAAATTTGGCATTCATTCTAGTAAATCTATGCACAAAAAATACCCTATCAAGCGACATGTATTTATATCAAGACAACTATGACAACAACATACATATTATACACCTCATCTATTACAAAAACATGCAATCACCAATGCATCCTAGATGGCATGGAAAAAATGCAAGGAATTTGATTTCTAGAAAGTGTCTATAGGATGCATGAGATGGAATACCCTCATCTAATCGGGTTGCAATAGAAATAGAACCTCAATAACAACAACAGTAACAACACAATGAATTTTAATCACTATAGGTGAAATAATATCAACCGTAAAATCTCAAAAACAGAAAACAACAATAAACAAGGTAAATTAGATTTTCCGTGTACACGGGTTAGCTACTCCCAGGAAAAACATATTACCAAGTACCGCATCTGTCATATTCCTGGATAAAGGCTCCAAATAGTAAATCAAGAGAAAATAATTCTTCTGATACCACTTTGTAACATCCCGGTTTAAGAAGCCACCCAGAGGCGCCCCGTACCCAGTTGGTCACATGGACTCAAGAACATTTTCCCAAACTCCGGAGGCTGCCAACTAGCAGTGAGGGCCTTGGGTGTGATATTGGGGAAACTATTCCCTCATTGGAAGAGTACACATCGGAAGTAAACAAAGCCTGCAGTAGTGGAATCGGTAAATATCCGACAACAATACACAGTGGGAGACTAAAATAAAAAAACAACTGAATAACATATATATATATGAATGTTGAATGATACATGTATCTTGGAAAGCATCCAAACATGTCACAATTCTAAAAATACAAACTGTACCAAAACATGTACAAAATATAAGATAAACAGCTACGCAGCATCGCAAGACCATGCTTGGCCCCATGCTCTCCTACTCTAAAACAATCAAGTACCAGAAGTATAAGGGAGATTTACCTTGTCTATACTTGCAACAACATAGTCTGTTTGGGTCAAAAGCATGACCCAAATAGGGTGTGAGACTAAATCCCAGTAGGCAACCACCCGAAGATATGTGCCTAACAGTCAGTGAGCATAAGGAAGGTAATAGTACAGTAAGCAGTAAAAAGTAACAGTAAACAGCAAGCAGTAATTAGTAAGTAGTAACAGGATGATATGCAATAGTAATCAATCCACTGAACAACAAGAAGTAGTGTAGAATATTTCTAACAACAACCAGAACCCCTCTGGAATATACATATAGCCAACCCCTCTAGACTAATCTAAGAAGTACCAACAACCCTCTGTGTAGTGCAATCCGCCTAACCCCTCTGGTTTGGTCATACGAAATTATAAGACTCTCAAGGGATCTCGCTAGGTCAATTCCCCTTATAGTCTAGGGTAGTCAGGGACTCTCTGATGAATGTCACACGGTGTAACCCTCTTATATCCCCAAGGTCTAGAAACTCTCTTAAAACCCTCACTCAGTCAATCCTCCTATAGTCTTAGGTCTATCACAGACACTCTAAGGAAGCTTTCTTGGTCAATTCCTCCTCTATTATATAATGTTTTAAGGAAAATAAAACAAGTAAATACTCTCTGAGGAAGATCACTCGGTATACCCTCTTGTAGACGATAATATCCAAGACTCTCTAGGAAAATCACTTGGTATATCCCCTATAGTCGATAATGTCCAACGATCTATGAGGAAGCTCACTCGGTCTATCCATGTATAGTCTATAGCACCAGGTTATCACGGTCTCATTCCAATCGATGCATAATAATTCTATAATGAAAAATCACACCTATATATCTACAAGGCTAACCTGTCTCCAACATAACAAGCATGTCAAGAATATGAATCCATCCTACAGTCACAAGGCACAGAAAACAGGTATAACGGCCAAAGGATAATAAGAGCCAAAGGTCATAAAAAGAACAAGGTATGGAAAAAACATCCAAGCACAGCAATTATCCTCAAACATGATCAAATTGCCTCTAAACAAGCATACAAGAAAGGTAGGAAAACAACATGAAAAAACGGTTAACACACAATGCCCCGTTCACGAGTATTGGTGGCATTTGCACATAAAACTGAAGGACTTTGAACAGTAAGGCACAAAACACCTAGCTTGATTCTAAGAGACCAATATACTTGAACCACGAGGATTTATTCTCCTTAGAACATCATAGATCTAAGAAAATGTACAAAAAGTTCAACCCACGATATCTTGAGAAAGAGGGAAATTCATGGAATGAAACTCAAGAATAAGGAAGAGCTCAACGTTGCGGTTCCAACACAATCGACGTCGATGGATTCAGCACATAGACGAAGCCTCAGGAGAATGGAGAATGTTCAAGGCTAAACGGGATGCTCTCGATTGAAAAAACATGGAGAAGAAGATGATTCTGACGATTTGGCAAGACCCCGGTTCGTTTAATGAAAAAAAAGAAAGTACATGGCGTGTACTTCTTGAGTACAAGGCGTGTACTATGGTTTTCCATACTCTTCTTTATTCAGTCTCCACATCGCCCCTACACACTGTGAGAGTGGGCCGGACATGTCCAGCACATGGCCTTACGCGGCATCGAAGTACAAGGCGTGTACTTATGAAGTACACGGCGTGTACATTGAAAATTTCAATATTTTCTTCTTTTCCCAAAAATGACCAGAAAAGGAACAGCATACCTGAAACGAAGATCCGAGTTCTTAAAAATTATAATTCTGAACATTCACTTCCAATTTACATAAATATCCATCATTAACTGATCGTGGAAACCATGTGAAGAATGCTCCCAAAAACATTGGAATTAACAAAATATTATTATTTAATGGGTGGAATGATGTTATAAAATGATCATAAATTTTTTTATATATATGAACTTGTTTCCTTAAAATATTAATAACACTATTTCAACATTCATACTGGAGTTTTAAACATGTTTTAGGGATGTCTAACATGAGGTAATGGATCCTCTCTTTCTCACATTTATTCCAGAATCACCCCAATATGTGTTATGCACTTTAATTTTTAATTCCTAATGATTGTGGATATTTTCAAACCTCCACCATTATACCCATATTATGTATTAATTATGAGATACACCATTTATATCCCATTAATCCCTCCCACGTACAACCATTACCCTGGAAATAAAATCATATGTGGGTTCTAAACTCAATTTCTGTTCTTTGGGATAACCATCAAATTAAATGGTCTTTATCATGATAGGATGACTTGGGAAATGTAATTTCTTATATTATGTTGTATTATGTGTACATATATTATATATTCAAATTCCCATCATTTAATCAATTCTATCTTCAATAATAAAGTATTTGCAAAGAACTTTCCTCTTAAATCCTTTTAAATGTATCCTTAGTGAAATATGAAGACATTGTTCTTTTTAGTAATATCATGAAGGTTATATTCTGATTTTATTATTTTTAATTTCTATAATATCTCTGTTATATGTTCTAATATTTAGTTTTGAATTATATTATTTCATTTTTTTGCAATTTTATATTCTAAAACCGTTTCTATAAAAAATCATTATTGGAAGTTGTGAAACTGTTTTTCTGAGGGGTATAAATGAACTATGATTTGTTTTATTCATGATATATTCCATGGAAATTATTTATGTCATGTTTATTGAATTATAGGTTAGGATATTATGGGTGACCCCATTGTAGATCAATATATGTTGGGTTGACCCCATTATAGATCAATATATCATGTGTATATCCCCATTAAAGCTCTAGATATGTTGGGATGAGCCCATTATAGCTCAATATATGATAAGTGATCTCAAATATATATCTCTAGTGCATTGGGTACTTTGGAGATGTAAGTTGACGAAATGTCTATTCCATGTGTAAGGGTAAATGTAAGATTGATATGATAAATATGTCCCAAGTAAAATACATGATGTTTCTATGTATATGAGTTTTTATGATTTTGGGATTTATTGTTATGTATATTATTATATGACTAACTATTTCATTCATTAAATCCCTTACTGAGTCTTATACTCATCCCATGATTTCAAAAAATATCATAGGATATATGGTTGGTAAAGAGAATGAAGGGAGTCGTGGTGAATGATATAGAGTGTGGTCAATGAAATCATGTTATGTGTTTTAATGTTTCATATTTCAAAAAATTTCTACTTATTTTAGTATTATCCTCTTTGTATGAATGTGATATTTTATATATGTAAGATATCATAATTCCGATAAACTATAAACCCAAAAAAAATCCTCAATGTGTAATTATGTATGTTATTAAGAAAAATTTAGAATTAAGTAACTTTTTAAGGACGTGCCCTTATAATATATATTAAATTTATATTATGTTTTACATTTTTAAAATTAGTAAATCACAATCTATATAAGATGTTCCTAAAACACAATCAAAAACATATATAAAAGAAAAATAGTATATTACCAGAAATGTGACCATTAAAATTAGTTGTTTGTAAATGGGTAATATAATGTGACAAAAAATAATATATGGAATGAGGTATAATAGTATATGTATTTGGTTAATTTATAATAAATTTAGATTTATTGTATATTAGTTTTTAATGTTTATGATGAAATAGAATAGTTATGGTAAGGGTTTCCCCATCTCACTTTTTATTATGTGTTAGATACATTCCATTAAACCAATTTTTTATTTTGTGTTGTGGTTATAGTTATGATGAATTTATTCTATTACACATATATATAAATTTATGGGTCTTTACACATACAATTTATTATATATATTTTAATGGTTTTATGTCTCAAGAGATACCAAATCATTAAGGTTGTCCTGTCTTAATTTTCCTTCATTGAGACACATGTTGTGTTATGCACCTATAGTTCTCTATGTGGTTTATATACAAATTTTACTTGTTATATCTTGAATTTTACTTTTTTTTAATGATATTATAATACACTTATATTGTTATTATTCTATAGGGATCATGATTTAATGTTTCCACAATGGTAGAGGTTATTGCAACAATCACATCACTTATTCAGACTATTATGATTATTCTTCCACTGATAAAATTTTATGACCCATATCTAGGTAATGCTCATTAATTTGTTAATATGGTTATTCATTATACCATCATGTGTTGGTACCATTTCTAACTCTTTGTTAACTATTATAATAAAGAATATTCTTTAATGAATATTATACTTTTTATGTAACACCTGGATTTTCTTTTGAAATATTTTCTTTAAATAATTTTAATTATTGAATAGCTTTCATTGCATGAGATAGTGAGATTTAAAGTCTTCAGAGACACCCTTGGTATAAAATAAAAATTTTCTGAAATACATTATTTTATTAGTAATAAATATAACTATCATATGAGAATGTATGTTGAATTCTTTGGCTAACAAATAATTATGAAAATATATACCTATTAAATTTAAAGGAAATATTTTTATTTCTTTATTACTATATTCAGTGTATTACAATTAATGAATTAAATTAAGGAATTCTATTTAATAAAATATATTTTGATATTCATCCAATATATATATTAGTCAAATGGTATAAAAAAGTCTATTTTGTGTACAGAAACCAATTTTTTTTCAAAAGTGTTATTGTACAACCTTTTAATGAAGAATCCTTTTTAAATCGAAATGTTTACACATTAATAATTTTTATATTACAACATTAACCACTTCCTTGTAAGAAAGTTATATAAATTTATGTTATATGTCTTTTTTATTTTTTTCACATAACATTCATGTTTTTTTAAATAGTAAAAATATACTAAATTTTTAGTGCAAACATATTATTAAATTTAAATAATTAGTATAGTTATATTTCATTATAAAATTTATTTAAATTATAAATAGAATATATTTTAATTATTTAATATGATATAAGTCATTAGAATTAATTTTATAATGAATTTAGATATAAAAACATTTCAATCTTTTGAAATGCTTTATCTTTTATAACTCATTTTCTCATTTCGATAATGAGATTACTTTTAAATTATTCACATAAACTTATATGATTATAATTTTAAAAATTGGATTTAATATTTGGTATCAGAAAGTCCAAATTATTTAAATATCTATATTTTCCTTTTTTTATTATTAACAGTAACCTCGATAATGTTTATTAATACGATAAAAGGATACATTTGTTAATTAAGGTTAACTATAATATTATTAATATAACCTAAAACATGTCCAGAATTTATAATATATGTTTTTTCCCTAAATCATGCTTGTGGAGAATTTTTAATCTTTGGAAGCCACTAAGATGAGATTTGGGCATTTAATTTGATTTATTTAAAGAAAAGGTTAATATTCCTTACTCAAATTTTCATAACTATATCAATTTTTATATAATTTCATAATGAATATAAATTATATTATAAATATTATTTTGAAATATAATTATTCTATTTATCATGTTAATTTATTTGTACTTTTAAGGATATTATTTATTTCATTGAATGTTTATACATGGATGATTAAGAAATTGTTTAATTGATGAGAAATTAATAAAATAATTTTTTATTAAAATGATAATAACTTTTAAAGTCTTAAAAACACTATCAAATGTTTTTGAAGATTATATCTCGACCATAATCATCTTATGGTCGAGTTATTGACTATTTAGAGATATATGGAAATGATTTTGACAATTATAATAATTTCTTAAAGTGATGTTAAAGTTGTCACATTAATGTTTTAAAAAAATATAAGATTTTTAAGGTTGTATTTTCATGAATATATGTTCAACAGAAAGTATTAATATTAAATAAAGAGGATTTAACTTCACCTTAGTATTTTATTTTTATTTTTTATTCAAAAAATTAGTCTACTAAATAATTAAAAAAATTGACAAAGTAATTTTTTAATTAATCGATATAAAATATTTATATGATTAAAAATATTAAAATAAATATAATTTTGTATAATTAATATATAAAATGAGTTATATTGAAGGACTTGACCTCTTAGTAATATAATAAAATATGTTTCTGAAGTTAACTTGTAATATTATTATTTTTCAAAAATCAATGAATTGAATAGTGTAAAAAATTAACAGTATTGATTATTTATCAAAATATTTTTTATTAATTTATTTAAATATCATAATTTTATTAATATATATAGAATTTATCATATGATCTAAAATGATCCAAATTATTTATTTATCTTATAATTTAAATCAAATAAGTATACATTCAACCAATTTAATAATGAAATATTTTTTACCTTGGTTTAAAATTATATTGAATAATTTAATGTTAATTCAAATGATACGCTTAAAATTGAAAAAAAAAAGATAATATAATTTTTTTTATTATATTACAATATTATCTCATATAATCAACTAAATTTTTACATTTTGTGGGTTTTGGATGTGTTTTGTTTAAATTGATATTTTTTGGGAGATATCATAAGTGGCCCTCACTTGAATTATAAAATGGCACCTCCTCCCTCACGTCATTAATTAATTTTCATCCATAAAGCTCAGTCATCCCGCGACTATTTAGCTTATCAGCATATGTAGTCACATTATAGAGATTTTTTTCACCTATAAAAACAATCTCTAATTCATTAAGAAGAGATCTTGAAGGTTCTCGTTGCAGAAGAGACGATCTGGTCTACAGATTCTTTCGAATGTCTTTCTTATTATAATTTTTCATAAGGAATTTTTAACATTTTAAATAACTAAATTTAGTATAAATTATATTCTGTGATTTTATTAGGATTTTTTAACATCCTTTTTCCAACTCATATCCATCCTATTTAAAACTAAGTCACCACGTGTGCTTACGTATGACCTACCATCTCCACATCACGGTGTAATTTGTTTTTCACCACCACCTTACATGGATTTGTATAATTATTGAAATAATAATTATATGTGATTATTATAATATGATATTTAATCTATATATCAATATATACCACCAATATCCATACCATTTAACAACTATTGGAATGATATCGTCGTTCATGCGTATGTACGAGCTTCCAAATCCTTGATGCGATGTTATTCATTCTATATAAAATCCTTTAAGGAAATATTATATAAATGTATAGAATAAATAAATATGTTATGTATTTTTTATATCACTTTTAAATGATATAAATATTACCAAATAAATATAATTGAATCTTATTTGACACAACATGGATAAGAAAATGAAGTAGTTAATACTCGAATAATGAGTAATAATGAAATGTTATTAACAATAGGATGATAATAAGATCATATATGATATCATAAAAAGTACTATGATTCTATAATAAGTCATTTTAAACATTTAAATCATTATTCATGTGGTTCAAATATATACAAAAAGATATCAGACCTTTGGTAAGAGATAATTTTACTATCTCATTATTATACTAATTTGATTATATGTAAGTTTCTACTTGGATATGTTAAGTATCTAGGTATGTATTTAATAAATATGTATTAAGAAAGTATTCCTTCTATCATTCTACAATTTTTAATGTCAATTTTACCCATTTGTGAATTTCTATTAAATGGTATGAAAGGAATATTTTTTCTTTTTCGATATGAATTGTGTTTTCACATTCTGTTAAAAGCATGAGGAAAATGTTTTCTTATACTGAAGTAATAGATTTCATGTTTTCATAATGTATTATTTCCATGAATATTACTTCTTAAAATTTCATGATTATATTCAAATAAATTATTTTTCGTTAAAATATCATAACATTTTGATAAAATAAAATGTTTTTGAAGAGGAATGGATAATTTTCCCCATAAATTATCTTCACGGGTTATATCAAAATTATTTTCAATCAATGATAGATTTTTAAATAGGGTCATGTTTTAAGTATACTATCCTTATTGTTCTAATTCTTTATTTTTTTTATGAAATTTTATTTAGGAAATCCATTGGTTTTTCATGGATAATGTTATGATGGAATGATTTTTAATTAATCATATTTTATTACATGGGTTTTGATCAATGATTAATAATATTGTGGAAATCATAAAAATGATATCCTAATAGGTTGGGTGGGACCTATATTTACGTCTAATTCATTGGGTAATGATTTATATCTCATGAGAGAGATTGGGATGGAACATGAAATAATATCAATTCAGTAATACAGGGCAGGAATGAGGTATGAAATCAATTTTGTAATGGACTCTCTCTACTATGATGGTCTTGGAAATGATAATTGAAAAATATGAAATTATTTTATATGATCATTTGTATTCCAAAAAATTCCACAACATATGTTATGACTTTTGGGATTACGTTCATTAATTCTAATGTAATTTTATGATTTATCCTAGGATATGATATCATGATATTTCATATGTTGGATAATATTTTTAAATGTTATGTTATTTTGTCTTATGATTATTATATAATTGATATCTTCCATGTTTAACCATACTATGAAACTTATCACACATTTTTTATTTTTATTTTCCCCAGGTCATGAATAAGGTTTTTTTTAAGATATGTCAAAAAAGGATTAAGATATGATGAAATAAGCGGGGAGACAATGTAGATGTGTTATGAACTAGTATATAATCTTGTATATAAGGACAGTAAACATATATGGTCTGGTATGTTTTTTTTTGTTTTTTTTGATTAATACTAATCAACTTTGATGTAATATCTATGTATGTAATGTTTGGGCTATTAAAATTGGTATGAGAGTAGAAATATTGTCAATAATTAAAAACTATGATGATAAAACCTTAGTAAGAACTATAATGATATGTTAATGTGTAGGATACAATTCTTGTGTTTTAGAGATGATCATGAATAGCATAGGATAATGCCTAATGATTCATAAATTTAAATATTATTCTTCATTATACGGGTTGTCCATTATGATTTGTGTTGATCACACCATCCTTCATGGATTTTGTCAATGGATGGAACATGAAGTATTCATGTTAATGATGATTGTGTGGGGAAATTCAATAATTTTCCTCATGATAAATCAAATGTCATGGTATTTAGAATGAAAAATATTTTTATCTAAGCTAGCACAACATTCTTATGCTAGGAATCATGAATTACTTCCAAAAAGAAAATGAGATAATAAAATAATTATGAGTCCTTTATGTGGTAACATCCAATTTATATTAGTGGGTCATCTGTACCATTGGTGGATGAATAATCGATCAGTATAAGAGAAAATAAATTTTTAGTTCCCAATTTTTCAGAACATGATAACTCCATATTAACAGTCTATCATTTCGATGGTGAAGCTAATCAATGGTTGAACCATATTAATAATGGAATTAAAATATATGAAATTTACTCTATAGAATTGGGTCAGTTCAAGAATATATTTTTTATAAGTAAATTCCTAATATTCATAGAAAAAATATAGAAATGTAGTTCTATGGTCTTAAGCAAAAGGACATTGAATATATTGGTGCCTATGAATAAAATTTCACATGACTTGGAATGTACTCTTTAGGAATTATTATCCCACATGAGAGTAAAATTGATCGATTCGTTAGTGGATTAAAATCAAGTATGTGAGAGGATTTATCCATAGGGACATAAACCGATATGGGGAAATAGTTTGATGTTATCATATGGTAGATATGGATGTTTTATTAATCCATCAGTCCTATGGGTTTGATAAGAAGAAAAAAATTTAATTCAATGGAAAATCTAAAGACCATGCTATAAAGAAGACATGTTTTCTCTCATTCTCAATGTGTGGAAAGAAATATGGAGGTAATTTTTGCAAAGGTACTAGTAAATGTATTAAGTTAGCGAGATAAGGTCATCGATAAATAGAATGCTGAATTGATGGGAAATGGATGAGTAATTATACGACTAAAAAAATGGATACACATAATGAACCACCAGTATTTCAATGCTAAAAGTCAAATTAAATAGGTAATTATACAAACAAAATATCAAATCCAATGTTTATTTATCATGATCTATGTTATCAAAATGGTAATGCAAATAAAAAATCCATTTCACATGTGATCACTATCCGCATATTTGGAGTACGATAATGTTGTAGTGAAAGGTTAACAACCCATCAACTATATTAAAGAAATTTTTTATTTGATTATAGATCAACCCATTATTTTATTTCCAAATAATTTTATAAGTGTATCACTACTTTTACCACACAATTAGAAGTTCAGTTTGTTTTTTAACTCCTAATGTCACAATGTTTTCATAAAAATTTCATAATTATTCCCCAGTTGAAGTTTGTGGGAAATCTATTCCAAAAGATATTGTGATCCTTCTTTTAGTGTAATTTTATGTGATTTAGGTCCTGGATTGGATTTCTTTATATGAAACTCATATCAATTTTCAGGGAAGGGAAGTCACATTTTATATTCCGAATCAATATATGATTATAATTCAATTCAAGGATGAGAATGAACTTTTAATGTAAATCTCATCAATATTATGGGTCTCAATTATTATAAATTAAGGTCGTCTATATCAAATGCTTAGTGAGAAACCCAGAATTGAGAATATGCCTATTTTATAGGTTATTATTTATATCTTTCTAAAATAATTTCCAGGCCTTCCACTAGATCAGGAAGATGATATTTTAATAGAACTCATATCAGGTTATATGCCCATTTCAAAGAAACCTTATAAAATGGATCCAATTGAGTTGTAAGATTTAAATAAGAAACTCAATTATAACATTGGAATTTGATTTATACGACCTAGTGAATCATCTAGGGGTACATCATTTTTTGTTAAGAAGAAATATGGATCAATGAGACTCTACATTGATTAAGGAGAACGTGACATGATCATTATCAAGAAAAAATATCTTATTTTTTGTATGGATAAATTATTCAACCACCTACATTGATCAAAATTATATTCCATCATTGATTATCAATCATGATAACATCAATTAAGGGTCGTGAAGGAAGATATACCAAAGACGAAATACTGTACAAGGTGTGGACACTAGGAATTTATAGTGATGAATTTTGGTCTTACTAATTACCCCTCTATTATCAATGATCTAATGAATAGATGATTTAGAAACTATCTTGATCAATATGTGTTCGTCTTGATAGTAGATAATCATGTTTATTCAATGAGTATGGAATTTCATGAAGATCACATGAAAGTTGTACTAAAACCCCTTGGAAAGGATATTCATTATGAAAAATTTACTAAGGGTCACTTATGAATTTAGAAAGTATCATTTGTGGGTCACATATTCTCAAGAGATAAGATATATAGGGATATATGAAAAATATAAGTTATTAAGAGATGTCCCTGACTGACAATAGTAACTAAAATATCATGTTTTTTTGGATTTCCTTGATATTATTGACAGTTTGTTAATTATTTTCCATGAAAATATTTTCTACTCAAGATGTTCACTTAGAATGGATTTAAGTTGGTGTTGATAGAGCAATGATGGGTTAATTTCAACGACATAAAAAATTGATAGATAGTTCACCTTTACTCACACTTCATTTTAGTGGTGAAAGGTTTATAATAAAAATGGATGCAACTAAGAAGGGGATGGGATTTGTTCTCAGGAAAAATGATATGGTGATATCTTATGCATCGCGAAGATTGAAATTCCATGATGAAAATTTCCCAACAATTGATTTGTAGTTAGAAGTAGTAATTATTTTCATTAATGATTTCGAAGAATTATCTATATTGTTAAATATATGATATTTATAATGTTCATAAAAATTTTAAATATATTTTCATAAAAAATGAGCACAATATGAGCAAAAAAATACCGTTGGAGTTGATTAAAGAGTACAGCATATCGTTACTCTACCACCATGAGAATGTGAATAAGGTGGTAGATTATTTGATAAAAAATATCATTCAATCCTTTTCATGATTAGGATCACAAATGATTAAATATTTATGGATTTTTACAATACAGATCATGAAATTTTAAAGGAATGGGAGAAATATTATCTTTCATAAATGATTGCTCAACCATCTATACAAGTGATGATTAAGGACGCATAGAAGGAATATATATAGCTAACTAATATGGTGAGAAATTTTACTAAATTAAACCTTTATTGTGATGTCATAATAAATTTCAGGAATCATGTCGGTATGCATCCCATACTATAATTACAGAAGGATTTGTTGGATAAGGCTCTAAGTTCTTCATTCTCTATTCATCCTTGGTAGCACAAAGTTGTATTATCACCTGAAAGAGTGTTTCTGGTGGGATGGAATGAAAATAGATGTTGGTCAATATGTCTCTTGGTTCATTTTTTATCAAAAAGTTAACATTGAAAGATTTAAGTCCATGTGGATGTTACAACCATTTCCCATAACATAATGTAAATTTCAAAACATCACTATAGGATTTTTCATCAGACTTCCCAAAACAAATAATGTTTGTAATGATATATGAGTTATAATTGATCACCTTGGAAATTTGGCACCCTTAATTTCTGGTAGATATGATTTCTCTATTAATTATCTATCCAGGATATATGTAAAATAAGTGGTATGATTGCACAGAGTACCAATTTCCATTATATTTGACCGGGATCCAAGGTATACCTCAACGTTCTAGATCTATATTCAGTAAGTTGTAGATATATATTTATTTTTCAACACTTCATATTGTCCTATGATTGATAGTAATTATGAAAGGAAAACTCAAACTCTATATGAAATTTTGAGATTTTTTTATATGGATTTTATAGGTGGTTGGAACCACCACCTTCTATTGGTAAATTTTTCTTACAAAAATATAATTCACAATAGTATTAAGATGGGTCTATAGGATGTCCTCAGTTGAAATAAATGAAGAACTACAAATTTTGGGGATGAGTTTTGAGAAATAAATGTATTAGTTCAATTTATTGTTGATGAAATGGAAAATAATGTCATATCTATTTAACAACACAGAAGAGTAGCACATAGTTGGCTATAAAGTTGTGTTGAAGATTGAAAAAATACATATAGTTGGAAGTGGGGGGAAAGTGGTTTCAATTAATATCTCCATGAAATAGATTAATTATAATTTTGATATATGGAAAAGATAATCCCTACATATATTAGTCTTTTTGACATTCTAGATTGGGGGAAAATGTAACTTATTGATTGGATCCTCCACCAAATCACTATCAAATTCATGATGTGTTCCTTGTATCTCCTATAATAATGTACATATTAAATCCTTCACATGTACTAAACTCATATGTCATACCACTAGATTAAGATATTTCAAATGAAGAACAATATATATAGATTCTTTTTCTTTATGAAAATGTTTTATGAAGAAATACCACTCACTTGGTTAATGTTTTATAGAAGAACCAAAAAACATAGGAAGCTGTGTGGGGACTTGATAATGTGACAATGTAGTTTTTTATTCATCTTTTGGTAACCATGTGATGAATTTTGTTGGAGAAATTCATTTTAAGGTGGTAGAATTTATCACATGGATGTTTTGATAAAATAATTTCTTTAAAGGGTTTTAATTCATCATTAACTTGTATTGCGTGCAATCGTGAGGTTAAAAGATAACCAAGACACCCTTAGTATATAATGGAAATTAAAACCTAAATGTTAAGTTGGAAGAAATAAATATTACTAAAACATGAAAATGTATTGTGAATTCTTTTCCTATTAATTATTTATGAGAAATATAAACCAATTAAATATAATGGAAATATTTGTAATTTTGTATTAATAAACAAAGTTAATTTCAATTAGTAAATTAAATTAATGAAATATAAATGTTATATATGTAATAAAATATTTTTTATATTCATCCAATTATATTTTAGTCATAGAGTATGAATAAATTCTAATTTATATACAAATACACATATTTTTTCATAAGGGTAATTTTATATCCTTTTAATGAAGATCCATTTTTAAATAAAAAATTTGACCCATTTAGAATTTGTATACAAAAACATAAACATTTTATTAGGAATCAATGTATAATTTTTATTTTAGATGATTTTTTATATTTTTCTTATATCTTTCATGTTTTGATGAAATGTAAAAATAAACTAAATTTTAATGGAAAATGTTTTTCATCATCAGAATTATTTAAATAGATAAATTATATTATTGAATGGTTTTAAAATATAAATAGAATATATTCTTGTTATTTTAAATAATTTAG
This sequence comes from Viscum album, assembly GCA_963277665.1. Classification (NCBI taxonomy): domain Eukaryota; kingdom Viridiplantae; phylum Streptophyta; class Magnoliopsida; order Santalales; family Viscaceae; genus Viscum; species Viscum album. The sequence continues at coordinate 637,051,068 of OY728157.1, forward strand.
TTCATTTGAATTCGTTTTACATTATATTTATATATATAAACATTTCAATACTTGGGTCTCTTTTAACTTTAAAAACTCATTTTCTCATTTCAATGATGATACTAATTTTCAATTAATTACTCAAACACATGTGTTTTGATAATTAAAAGAATAATTCATCTTTAGAATCATTAGGTACCAATTATGTAAGTATCTCTCTTTTCTTTTTGTTCATTTTAAATTGTAACATCTGTAATTTGTTTTATATTATAACAGGGTAAATTGAGAAATTATTGGTAAATATAATATTATAAATTTACCCTAAAACGTTTAATAAATTTATTAGAGGAGTTTTTCTCTGCCCAAAACATATTTTGGATGAAATGGTATAATTTGGATTCCACTTGGATGAGACTATGACATTTAATTTAATTTAATTTACATAATGAAAAACAAAATATTTCTTCCTCATATTTATATAACTTATAATTTTTAAGATAATATAATATATAAAATAAATTCTAAAAGAAATTATATTTATAAATATAAATTTTTTATTTATCATGGTAATTTATTTTTATTTTTTAGGAAACAAATAATTACCTTAGAGGCTTATACATTCCTGATGCTTATATTATTTAATTGATGATAACACAATGAATACATTTTTATTTAACTGATAAAAATAATTAAAGGAACTAAACACTTGAGTAAAACATAATATTCAAGTATATATCGACCATATTAATCCATTTGTCATGTTATGGACCACTTTTTCCATATGGAAAATATTATTACACTTAAATTTTTTTTAATGTGATATTAAAGTTATAATATTCGTCATTTAATAAATAAAACTTTTTTAATGATTGATTTTTTAGAATATATATATAATTACAAGTATTTATCTAAAATAAATAGGATAAATCTTTTTCTTAATATTTTATTTATTATTTTGATTCAAAAAATAATTATATTAAATAATTACAAAATATTAATGTAGTAATAATTTTATTAATGAGTTAACAACTAAATGTGTCTAAAAATATAAAAATATATTTAATTTTGGATAGTTAACATATCCAATGTGTTTTCTAGAAGAAATTTTCTTCTTATAAATATAATTAAATACTAGGATTGAAGTTAACTTTTAATCTTATTATTTTTACAAAAATAATAGAATTGAATAGTGTAAAAATTTTCAATATTGATTGTTCACCAAATTAATGTTTTATTTAATTATTTAAAAATCCTAAAACATTTTTTAAAATATTTAATAATTATGAAATTCTCTAAAATTTTCAAAAGTATTAATTTATAGTTAGTTTTATATCAAATTAGTAAATATTTCTCCCTTTAAACATTGAAATATTTTTTACCATAATTATAAATAAAATATAACAACTAATTGTTAATTAAAATAATAATGTTTATATTGGAAGAAAATTTTGTTTAAAATTATTTGGTTTATTAGATTACAACCATATATCATATAATATACTAAATTAGTATATTTTTTATGACATTATATCTGGTTTTATTTTTTCTATTAATTTACATTTTTTGGAGATTCCATAAGTGCCCCTCACCTCAATTATAAAAGAGAACCTCCCCCTCACATATTCACTAAATTTTCAAACTTAATTAATGGTAATCCCTTATCCATTTCCTTATTAACATCCCTAGTCACAATACAGAGGTTATGGTCTTCTACAAATACCAACTGTAGTGATTTAAGAAGAGATCTTGAGGGAGGTCATTGAAGAAGGGGTAGTCACCTCTACTGGTTCATTCAGTCATATTTCATCATCTACCAACCGTGAATGATTTGTTTCTATTATAATTTAATTACACCATTATCACATATATTATGAGATATTATTATGATTATGGAACCATCACATTTTTCCTTCTATCTATCCTATGAAAAATTAAATCACCATGCTTACATACGTACAACTTACCATGTCCATGTTGTGGTGTAATATTTTTTTCACCACCACCATACATATATGGTAATAGTGACAGAAATAATAACTATATGTGATTATTATAAAATTATATAGATTCTAGAAAAAAAAAATATTCCGTCCAAATCCATAACCATTTCACAATTATGGGAATGATATTGTCGCTTGTGCGTATGTACAAAATATCATCTCCAGGATGTGATGTGACTCATTATACATGATATAAATTAAATAATGGTCATATAAATGTATAAATTGAATAAATATGATGTATAATATATTAATATAATTCTTTAATGATATACATATGACCTATGAAATAGATATATAACTTATTTGACAAAACATTCATAAGAAAATGAAGTAGATAATACCACAATAAAAAGTGATAATGGAATTTTTATAACAGACGGATGAAAATACGATCATATATGATATCATAAAAATTACTATTATATTGGAATGATTCATTTAAATTATTTAAATCATTTTACAGGAGTTTTGGATACATATGATGGATATCTAACATAAGGTAGATGTTAAATTTTCAATCTCATTATTATATGAGATTGATTATACATAAGTATTTACCAGCATATATTTATCATCCATGTACATGATTCTTAAATATATATTCCAAAAAATTATTTATATCTTTATAAAATTGTTTAAAGTAAATTTTACCAATTGATGAATTATTAGTAAACAAATTGAAATTAATATTTTGTTGTTTTCGAGATGAGTTAATTTTGTCATTTCCACAGAAGTAAGAGAAGAATATTTCTATGTACTTATCCAATAGAATATTACTTTTTCAAAATACCTAATTTCATTGAATCTCACTTAATATAATTTCTTTTTAATTTTAAAATTACTTATTTTCATTTAATATTTTGCATCATTTTGGTAAAATATAATGTTTTTGAAGAAGAAAGTATATTTTCCTCATGAATTGTTTTCAAGTGGTCTATCAAATTTATTTTCCATATAATACAGAAATCATTAATAGTATTATGATTAAAATATGTTTTCCATATTGTTCTTATGGATTTATTATGTTTACAATTGAATGTTATTTATGAATTTTATTTATTTTACTTGTATTATGTTATTGTGAAATGACTTTAAAGAAACCCATTTTATCCCTTGGTTTATATTGAATGATTTATGTTTTTTGTGGAACATGTAAGAACAATTTAAATGCTATATGAGTGGGACCTATATCTCTCTCCAATGAATTATTTAATGATTAATATCTTATGAGTTAGATTTGGGTGGAAGGGGAAATGGTGTCAGTTTAGTAATACAGGGCTAGAGTGAAGAGTAAACTCGGTTTAGTAATGGGATTTCTCTATTATTATGTGCATGGAAATGATCCTTTACTAATAAGAAATGATTTTCTATTATTATATGTATGAGAAATAATTCCATGTCTAATGTTATGAATTTTGGGGTTACATTCCTTGATTCTCATGAAATGTTATAATTTATCCCATGACCTGATATCCTGATCTTTAAAATGCAGGATATGATTTTCAAATTTTCTATTCTTTTGTCTTGTGATGATGATATGATTGATATCTACCATGTTTACCCTTTCTAATAATATAATCTCACCCTTTTTATTTTTATTTTCCCTAGGACATAAAGAATGGTATTATGTATGATATGACTGAAAAGGTGTCCAGTTCTTGAGAAATAAGCTGAAGACAATGTAGATGTCTTATGAACAATTTGATTATCTTTCCCAGTTTCTATATACACTAAACTTATATGATCCAAGAGTGTATTAATTGTGTTTTTTAATAAATATTCTTCAATTTTGAAGTATTATCTATGTATGAAAATTTCAGGCTGTTATATTATATCTTTATATGGATATAAATCTTTGTTCCATTAAAACCTTTTTTTCTAAAAATGTTTTACAAAATTTTTTATCTTCATAATGTTTATTAAATATTTTCAACCATTAATTATATGATTTCAATGTATTTTCAAATAAAAAGTATTAAAAATTAAATATTTTTTAAATAAATTCTATCAAAGATGAAAATATATTTTCCTCAAGAAATTTTTTAAATGTGTTCTCATTATTCTTTTAGTTATTTTCAATGTCTTTAAATAAAAATGTAATTTAAAAATGTTATATATTTTAACATGTGATGTTCCATGTGATAAATTTTTATTAAACCTGTTTCATATCATATGTTATTCTAGGAACAAAAGATTATAAAACCGATCATTTTATTTTATAGGATATGATATGATTAATTGTTTATGATACACTTTTTATTTCATAGATTATGATATTATGATTATGAAAACCAACACATATTATGGTCCATGAAATGGATAATGTTTTATGGAACAAGTATGTATGATTTTATTATGAGATTGGTGGGACCTATATCTCTCTCTAATTTATTGGGTAATGATTTATATATCATGAGATAGAAATAAGTAGAATGATAATTCAAATTGTTTATAAATACAGGTTTGGAATGGGGAGAGATTTTGAAAAAGTAATATAAGTATGTAATACGAATTGGACAAGATTCAGTAATACTTGGATGGAACGGTATGTAAAATCGGTTCAATAATATATGGATGATCGAGGAGTGTAATCATTTTACTATTATAGGTATAGAACGAGATGTGAACCCAATTTAGTAATACATGGCTTGACTGAGGAGTGAATATAGTTCCAATATATGGGGATAGAAAGTGAAGTGAAACTAGTTCAGTAATATAGGGTAGGAACGGTGAGTGAACCCAGTTTTGTAAGGGAACATATCTGTTATGATGGTCTAGGAGTGACACCTGGCTACTAAGAAGGTTTAGGGATTGAACCCATTACACTATTATGAAATTGGGATTATGACTTGACTACCCAGAATATCATTTTTATAATCTTATGTGCTTTCTAAAAAAATTATTTCTATGTTATGGTCTCATTGCTAATTATATTGATTCTATTATGATTCATGTCTTTTGAACATCCAATATTTATGAAATGATTCATTTTTATGCAATTTTATATGAAGAGTTTGATTGTTTTAATGTTATGAACATTTTATCATACAGATAATCATATAATATTCTAACATATCTCCTTTGTTTACAATTATTGAGCATCTAAGATCAACCCTTTGTTATGTTTCCTTTCACCACGTTATGATGAAAGGATTAAAGTGGGAGTACTAAAGTTTATTTTTTTCATGAAAGATGTTGAATATCATTCACCCTGTTAGAGAATTATGTTTACTCATTTCCAGAGACACTGAAGTATTTCATTTATTAGGCATATTTTTTTTTAAAAAGTCATAAATATTCATCTAAAATTATTTAATATTTACATTGGTATATCTTGGATCTCAATAGTTGGTATCAATGGAAATATTGAGTCAACATTTTTAATCTAGGATGAGAAACCATAGTGATTTCCCATGAGATATTTCTAGGTATATGTGTAGGGATATTTATAAGGATTATCATAAGGTGTCATTGGAAGGTTTTATAATTTTTACATTCTATAAGGGATGTTTAATGATTGTTTGGTTTTCCACAAGTCATAAGTTATTCTCACACTATGCATTCTAAAATTAGTTAATGTATGGAACCATTAAGGAAAAAAATAAAGATGAGTGTGATAGAAAATTTACTTATGATTAGTCAAATGGGAAGATTACTATAGTGAAGTATAATGTGATTATTACTAATAATATGTCACATAACATTATTGAAAAATTGTACCTTAACCAAGTCTTCGACTCAGTAAATAAGAAATAGAAGATATTTTTATAGAGTTCGTGTAATAGAGAAAATATAGGTAAGATGATTTCATATCATTTTTTTAAATAATGTTTAAATATTCCTCATAATGAATGAGTTAGAGGAAAAAAATATTTTTTACTGTGGAAAATACTGACACAAAGAGAAAAGAAGCCAAAAAATAGAGACTTTTTTTAACACAACATATTAGAATATTGGCCTCCTTAAGATATCATCCATGGTTAAATGACTTAATTATAGAATTAGTGATCATTATTCAATCGATGTCCCATGTGGAAACATCATGATGTTAATTAAAAAGGTTTTATTAGTAATGGGTATATAGAAGATGATGATGAGACTAAATGTGAAATATGAAATGGAATAGTTATAAATTGAAATGAAAAGGTTTCCTTATTAAATGAATTAATGATGAAGTGAAATAATAAATGTTTTTATGTATTTGTATTCATGAATTATTTTATATGAATTTTGGAATATAAAACGACTGTTCATTTTATTTTTTTTTCTCTAAGGATTTAATAGAATAGGTTTTAAGGGTCTTATTGAATGGAAAATTGATTTAATAGAATAATGATGATCATTGGAAACATAAGATTAATGGATATTTAACCCTTAATGCGTTCATTATGATAATATAATTATGTATGGATAAATATATGTTGGATATGAATAGGTTAATTGGATGATACCGATTCTGATGGATCAAATTAAGGATTTTTTGACAAGTGGTTTATGTTATCATTAATGAATTTGATAAAATTATTCAACATCAGCATCATATAAATTTTTATTAAGTTAAAAGAGAAGAAACACACAAGAGAACCCAAAATCACCCCCACCCCCACGCCCTCACCCCCGCCGCCGCCCCTGCCCTTGCCCCCGCCCCCGCTACCGCCCCTACCCCCACCCTCACTTCAAGGGTTGGGAGCTATGGAGGCCTGAAGTTGATAATGATATAATATTGGCACAATAATGGTTATTAGTGTAATAAATTCATGTAATTATATCTTTTCTTAGAATTCTTCATCATTAAGAAAAAGGCTACGAATTATATTTTCAGGATATCATGAATATGGATGATATTAATGACCATTTTTTATGCCACCGTTGGCTATGTCTTTTTGGTTGTTAAATTTTTTCTAACAATGTTCTCAACCACTAACCATAAAAATATAATTGTTATATTTCTCTTCTTTTTATAGATTTCACATTTCACCTATGTTCTCCTAGGTGGACACATACTTATGAGTTACATTGGGTAAATATCAGGTTTCCAACATTCCATTTTTAATGGATTTTTATTTATTTATTTTATGATGTGGGTTTCTATAAACTAAACATTTTTGTAGTAATAAATTAAAAAATTATTCAAATTTTGATGGAGAAGTTCATTTTATTGGGGTAGAATGTAACATCCAGAGATTTTGTGATATATATGTTTTTCAAATTAATATAAACTTTTTTATATTTTTCATTTTTGTAACACTAAATATAGATCTTTGTATAAAATCGCTATGTTTTTCTTGTATTATATGAAACGACATGGTAATAATGCACTAGATGAAAAAAATTTATTATCTTTTGTTACATAAAACTCATTTTTTTTGTATTACATAAAATACTGAGTCCCTTTGATATCTTATGTAACGTAGAAGTCCAATTTTTTACCAAACTACAATATACTATTAATATGATTACTAAATTATTATTATTACTACCACCTATCAATTGGAATAGATGTAATGAATAATAATAACTAAATTATGATATATTTTTTACACATTAATATCAAATTCATCCTTGGTTATAAATTAGTATATGTGAATGGAAGAACTACATGAAAATAATGACATTACATTTCTAAAAAAATATTTTTATCCCTACAATCTTATATCAATAAATTAAACAAGACACTTTTGGATAATGTTTTCAATACTGTTTATAAATTATATATTATATAAATATTTTTTTATTATAACATATATTTTATATATATTAGATAAGAGTAAAACAAATTTTTTTATTAAAAAATATAATTTCTAAATGGTTATTGTTTGGCCTTTTGTGTGCAAACTCATTTTAAATATGTTTTCTATGAATTTTATAATTTTTATTTTACAGAAATATTCTTCCCTTTATATTTCATAATTTAAATATTTTCTTTGTGTGATTTTTTTTAAAAGAATGATTATTTTTTGATGAATAGGGAAAAGTAATAATTTTTAATTCAAAACAAAATTTCCATAAAATCTATTTATATAGTTAAATTAAAATATAATATTTATAAAATATATTTAGATAAATTATACAATACCTAATCCAATTTAGGTCATTTTAATCATATTCATAGTGTAATTTTATAAAAAACATTTAAATATTTTTGACCTTTTCACATTAAAATTTTTTATTTTCATCCCATCTACAAGATTTATTTTTACTTATTTTCATACAATTCTAAGATGGGAATTTGGAAACAGGGATTTCATATTTTTAATTAGATGATTTTTTAATTTATAATAAGTTAATATTTCTTTTTTACATAAATTATTAGAGGATGTGATTAAAAGTAATTTTATAATAATTAATATAACAATTATACTAACTAAAAACTAACCCATAAACGTATGACCCAAAATATCCTATAAAAATTCCCAAAAAATATTTTGTTCATATTTATAAAAAATACTCCATTTTCTCCAATTTGGACCATTATTTTATCCAATTGACATGGGAATAACATTGTTGAAATTCTCTTTTCCAAAATTTACATGAATGCAACTCATCTTCCACTAAAAAAAGGAACTCACCCTACCAATTATATACACCTCTCAGGACCATTGGCTCGCACAAACTCATCTAAAATATTCTCCACACATCCATCCATTTATCACAGTACCTTTATTGAGAAATACTATAGTTCCCAGTCAGGATCCATGTATCACTGAGAGAGAAAGGGGTGAATCAGTTATATCTATTTTCTTTTTATGTTTCCTTCTTTTTGTAACAACCTATGCCTCATATTAAAGTGTTTCTTCCCTTCTGAACACACACAACCATAGGAACACAAGATTTAAAATGTTCACTACTCAACAAGAGTAGCTACATTCTTGGTATGGTATAGAAAGAGTCCAGTACAAGACAATCCACTAGAAAGAAATACTTTGATGTGGAATACAATGAGTATGATATTCCCTAACACGCAGGTATCACATTGAAAGAAATACAATAGTTCATGTTCTCCCTCTTACCACAAATAGGGTAAAACAATGTTTTTGTGCTTCATGATGAATTTTCACAAATAAAATCATTCAAAAAAATTCTTCACATTCCTACTCAAATGATGGTAATAAATCTCATGTGCACAACGAAATGTGTGCAAAGAACATAACATTTTCAAGAAGCCTTTAGGGTATCTTATGCACAATTCAAATGCCATGTGTAGAGAAAACCACTTTTGTTATGGAAAACCTATTTCATGTAACATCATTTTTCACACGACTATTTAATTTTTCATGCATCATACTTTTTCTACCCAAAGCTCTTTCTTTTTCACAACTCACATAGCATATAATTATACACACTTCAGAGGTCAATATTTCTCAATGTTTCGAGCCATCTCAAATGAGATGGGGTACCCTCATATTTATAGGAATTTTTTACCATGTTCAAAAAGCACTAATCCATGTGTAAAACCCTCTTCATGAACGTAAAAATTATTTCATGCAACATTATATTTATCACTATTTATTGAGTTTTTCGCATGCTTCATACCTTTTTTATTTTTTCTCCATTCGGATCTCAAAAACACCACTTGCGCACAAAATTGTAAACATCCTTCCATATTGTGCGAAAAAACAATATTTTCTCCAACATCATTTTTAGAAATCTTTTCCGAATGTTTCATACACTCCATGCCCTTGACAAAATTTGATGTTATGATCCTGAAACATAAATTTCATGTAACTATTCATAACCCCTTGAATTTATCATGCAACTTTGTCTACCAAAAACCCATGTCTTCATCATTGGATTTTCAGGTCCAATAAATTTTAAAAACACTTGATAATAGTGTCAACATCAATATTTTCTTCACACATAACCTTCATGTGTCTTTTCTATGATTTAGCTTTATTAAAAAATCTTATTCATTAATAAAAAGCTCCACTATTATGATATATATCCTTTGATAGATCAGCTTTAACATTGGTAGAGTTTCCATGGGATGAAATATAACTTCCCTATCTTCCACAACAATCTTTCCTTCCAATCAAAAGATTATATGACTGGAACAACCTTTACTCACCCTTTCCTTCATAAAACATGCAACATATGTTCTCCTTGTGATATTTGTAAAATACAAATCAGTAAAGCATCGTCTGATTTAACCAAGTTTTTTATAATGTGAATTGATTTATCCTTTCTAAAAATAAATAACAACACTCTAAAATATCAAAATCCTCAACCATCTTTCTCCATCTAACATGGTCCCAAAAAATAAAACTGTGTAATTTATTATATAAAACCCAATAAGAGTTACCCAAAGAAGATGTAACATCATTACTCAAGATCCTTTGAATTATTTTCATTATCCACCCCTCAAATATTCTTTTTAAAATATTACATAATCACCAAATAATCCTAAATATACATCTATGTAGTTATTATATGGTTTATACTTACTCTTACACACACAAAATCCCTCATCCAATGGGTAGTGAACTTATATCTCTTCTGTACAGTGAACTACCACCTCATGAAATAAAGTTGTTAGTTTTGCTTTACCACCTCTCATAGTTGGTAATTATAAATGAATCAATGATTTTATATGATATATATGATATTTTTAATTTATTTATGCTAATTGAATTTTTATATTAGACCAATGTTTATGTTATCCATATTGTGTAATTATGATAACTTCATTGGTTGATGTGTACACTACAACCTCCCCAAAGCGATCTGATTTGTTAAAATATTATATAGAATGTATTAATGATTTGATTAGAAAATATTTATAATAAATATGTCCAAATAAATATACTAAAATTATAATATATATATTTAAGTATATGTAATTATTATATTTTTCATTCATTTTGACAATAAAATAAAAAAACATCTTTCATGCATACGTACGACCTACCATCTCCATGAATGTTGTATTCAATTTAATATACAAATATATTATATATTTTAATAAATAAATATTAAATGGATATTTATGATATTTATATAATATTATACAATCACAGAATAAGTAAATCATGAAATATGTAGGAGGATCAAGAATAACATGCCAAAACAAATTATAAAAACAAAGAGGATATTACCCAAAACACAACATTAACAATGAGTTATTAATAAAAGGTTAATATAATGTCATTACAAAATAATTCATGGTATTAGATATAATATTTTGGTTCTATAATTAATTCATAAAATAATTATATGTATTATAAATTAGGTTTCAATGTGTATGAAGGAAGTCAAGACTGAAGGTATGGGTTTTCCCATGTCACTTTTTATTATCCATAGATTCATGCCATGTTCATAACTTGTTTATTTTGTGTGGTGTATATACCACTAATGAATGTATTATATGATAATTATATTTTAATGTACGGGTTTTTTATATCCATTTTATGATATCTCTTTCCTGGTGGTTATGTTTCCATAGATACCAAATCGGTAAAGTATTTTTTGTCTCAATTTTATTTCTTTGAGACACATGTCTTGTTATACACTTATATTTTTGTATGATGTGTATGTACATCCATAGACATTTTATATCATTAGATTTATTTTGGTAATGCTATGATAATAATTATTTAATGTCATTACCCTATTGGTATCATGATTTAATGTTGCAAAACTGGTAAAAAATTCTACTATATTTTCATTTTTCAGGATTGATTAATATTGTGCCTCCATTTATAAAATATTTTGATAAATATATCAATAAAACTCTGGAATTTTTTTCCTATTTTTATTCATCATATTATCTTTTATTGGTATAATATTTCTTCTAGATAATTCTTAAAATAGTGAATAAATGTTTAGGAAAATATAACGTTGTCTCTTTATTTGGTCAGAAATATTTGTTCTTTTAAACAATGTATTATAAAATGGGTTTGTAAAAAATTATATGTTTACAATGTGTATTAAATTTTTTAAAAATTTATTTATATTTTTCAATTTATTGTCATGTAATAATATTTTCAAAATTATTTATTTTTTAAGGCGTATTTTTCAATGAACAAATTTTATTTTACTTATGATATGTTTGAAACCATTTTTCGTGATTACATTATAGGTTTTTATATTGGTTTAAAAAAGGATAATGAAAATTATATATGTTTTAAAAAGTTATGTCTCATGTGATACTTCAAAATCTTTCTAAATATAAGATGACACCCCTGGAAATATTGTTTTCATTACTAGGCATACGGTCTAAAGAAATCGTTCAAATTATTTAACTGAATCGTTTATAGTTTGATGGGATTATTGTTGAGAAACATATTTCTCCTCAGCATTTATACAATGACAACTTCTTAGGAATAATTCCTACACTAATGGATCATTATATGATGAGATGATTATAAACCCAATATATTTTCCATTTCTTTTTTTTCTGTGATTAAATGGTTATGAAACCCATTTCATTTCAGGGGTTATAATTTGATTTTTATTAAACCCATCTCTTTTTATGGGTCATAATAAGATTTTTTTTGAAACATTTTTGTATGATTTATTAATTAAATTTTTGGTACATGTATCTCCCATCAATTCATTAATTTGATGTTTATATCTCATGAGATGGAAGTAGTTGAAGGATGATAGAACTTGCTTCTGAAATATATAGAAACAAAAAAGAGTGATCTTATTTTAATAATACATGGCTATAGAGAGAAGTCAATTTATTTTAGTGACATTTGGATAGAATGAGTAGTAGACCTCATTCAGTAATACATTGTTGGAGTAAGGAGTGAACTCGGCTCATAAATACTGGGTCTTAATAAGAAGTTAACCTACTTTAGTAATACTTGGTTGAAATATGGAGTGAAATCCATTCATTAATACTGGGATTGAATAGTACGTGAACCCATTTCATTATTTCATGGCTGTAATGAGGAGTGAAATAAATTTTTTAATACAAATTGTATTCTAATATGTTTTTTGGAGTAAACCTTGGAAACTATGATGGGTTTGTAAGTATAAAAATTCCACTAAGATATCATTGGAATTAGGCCTTGACTACCATGGAAATTATTGTAATACAATTTTGTGTCTGTAATAAATTAGATGTTATATTCCTATGTTATGCTTCATGGATTATTCTCTTAATTATCTTATGTTTAATGTCTTAAGAACTATCAATAATTATAAAATAATTCATTTTAATGTGCTTTGATATGCTTGGTATTCTTTTTTCAATGTTATGCACAAGTTATCGTACCAATATTGTATTGTTATTCATATATATATCTTTATTTACACATACAAAGAATATTTTCTCAAACTATTTTTATGTTTCCTTTCTTTAGGTTATGAAGAAAGGTTATATTTTAGAGTACTAAAGGGGGTGAAATTTTAGGGACATGATGAAGATCATTCACCAATTTAGAATATAATGTTTCCCAATTTCCAAAGACACTAAACTATAAAGTTCATTAGGCATGTATTTTTTTAGTGTTTGGAATATTCATCCAACATTAATTAATCTCCATTTATTTTAAGCTTGGGCCTATATAGAGACCAAAGAAAAACATGAATTTAAAAAGAGGATCCAAATGAAATAGTTTCTTTCAAATGAATCTGGTTGGTCACAAAACCTACTCTATATACATCCACAATAAAACATCCATTTATATTTACTCAATGTTCTATATAATGTGGGATTATTTCATATAATAATGCACTATATCCCACCGATCATAATAAACTCACTGAGATCTTGTTAATCTGATAAAGAATCTAATTGATAGGTCCTTCCACTTCCCCAATGACACATCTAATACTGATATAAAATATCTAGGTACCTGGTTATCATCCCTCCAATTCTAGTGTATGAACCATTGTGAAACAAACTTTTCATCTTCACAATTCCACCCAAGCCACCAAAATTAACCTCTTAAAGAACGATACATCACATACACATATATAAAGACCTAAAATTTAGAGATATGTAACCCATGTGGATGTATATCACAAATCACAAACAGAATGAAAATCCTTCCCTCGGATAAAGATTGGTGTTGTTCATCCACAGAACTAACATTAGTGGCCTCACCAAAACAACTTGATCCCTTAAGACCTCATCCTCCAAATACCATATTTGGGAAACTTCCACCTTCTACATTGAAGATAATTACACCATAATCTGTTAAATACCACCTTGGTATCTATACTCTCCATTATCAAGATTCATTTTTGAGTGTTCATCCATCACTCTATAATAATTTCTAGATTCTTGCATAACATCACTACATGACTTCCTAGTCTACGCATCAGATGAAGAATTTCCATTTCCTAAAATATAAAAAGTATACATGTTGTAATAATGCATGACTTACCTCCTCGTATGATAATTTATGTTAATTTTATATAGGTAGAATATATACCTCTCACTCTTATCAGTTGTATACAATACCTAATGATCATCGATGACGTATTGTCACTACACACCTCAAAGTAAACCAAACCATCATGAACTATGGATCAGGGGTGGAATTATTAAAATCATTAGGATGTAACAGATGATACCCATAAGAAGGAACCAATATCATTTTTATCAGAGAAAATTACAATAATGACATGACACATCATAGAGAATCTCATAGTGAACTCCTTCAATTGGAATCTAGTGGAACGAAGTAATGACCATATTCTCCTTCATATACACAAAATAATCATGAAAATTTTCAGTCTAAAACAATTCATGATCCTTCCAAATCAAGGATTATAAGTAATCATACCCTAAAAGAAATCTTTTACGATCCTATAATAATAGCTTCCAATACCAATGGATTTTTTCACATCGTCCATCATCTTGAGGGATGCCCATGAATGAAGGGACACTATCTTCAATGAATCTATAGCTACTACTTTCAAATACATGACTTTCCCCATGAATATTACCACATTTGTATTGAATTCCAACTTAGAAAACACCCCAAACAGCCTATTAGAAAGAAGAACACAAAAAATGATATGCATATAATCTACATTAACCTCCCCATACTCTTGGTACATTGTAGTTTTATTAATGAAAACCATGAAAAACATAATCAATAACCCTTTGAGAAATGACTTCCTCAACCACATGAACACAATTGAATAATTCATCACATTTAATGGATTTAAAATGAAATAATAGATTCAATAATGACAAAAAAAAATCTGCTGAATGTTCTCATCTTTCACCAAAATATGATGAAATCCAAAACATTTATCAATATTAGATAACCAAATTTTCTCCTAGAACTGATCAAATAAATTATCAATTTGTATAATTATATAACGGTTCTTCACCATAACATAGTTATGGAAATAATAATTGATTGAAATCAACATTCCAAAATCTCCTATCTTCATGGAGAAATTCTAGTATACCCCATGGTGACACACTATGTTAAAAAACTTCACAAAAATAGACCATATAGTATTTCTCCTAACTCTTGAAAATAATTAGGTTCAATCTTATATGTATAAATCAAAAAATGATGCACACCTAGATATATCTTTATCCCCTAATAGATCGCCCATTCAGGGGTTAGCAGAACAACCTTTTCTGGAAAGAAATCATGGTACTCTTTTATAATGCTAGGAAACACTTAATGATGAAATTATGATGGACTCAGCATCATCTCAACCATCAACTTAAAAAAGGATGGAACATACCACTTATTCATCCTTTTTTCTCTCTCTACAAGAAATAATTCTATTTCTCAATCCGCAATTTTTAACACATTATTCCTCCATGTGTAATACATGATTTCCTTCCCCAAATACCAATAATACCTTCTCGTAATGACATCATATGGATGAATGTATAAATATATTATGTATCTATAAATTTGTGCTTCCACATTAGTATATAACAATATATACATAATTTAGACATTATATCCCCTTTGACTATCATAGTCAATGCCATGTGAACTGGAAGCATCTCAACTTAATGTCCCAATGCATGGTAGGGGTAGGTAACATAAATCAGTTCATTAATCCTAAATAAAAATAGAATGGCCCAATTTATAAAATAATGATAGGGTAGATAGAATGATATATATATATATCCTCATGTTGGAAATAATAAATTGTGAATTTAAACACAAAATACTACATAGATTCTCTAACCCTGATGATGATCACCTCCACAATCACACTCTTCACATTGAGGAGGAAGAGAATCTCAGGGATTCAATCTACCTACCACATATCCTTTATAATGATACAAAACTATACAACCTCAATAATGAAACATTGGATGACACTGCTTCAATTGAGGAACCAAATGTGGAAGACCTAGAGCATAATGAAATCCCAGAATGGTCAAGCACTCTTAGTGTGGATTACAACTACCTCCATAAAATGAACATTGATCTCATCCCTTATAATAGTATTGAGATTTTCCAACCCTTGAATAATGAGGGTTAAGATATACCCCTAGAGGAATTAAATATAATCTTCCATGGTTGATGGGAACCACCAAAAAAACCTTTCATTACGAGGAATCCAGAAGACTACCATCTTGAAATGATCTAGTTTAGGCTACTATCCACTCAATAACCTCTACACTATCCCCCCATAAATACATATTATAAGTATAAATGGCGGGATAGTACACTAAATCTATATATTTAAAGCCTCCTCAAAATTCATCTGCCAAGCCTCATAATATGGAATCAAATCTAAATCATATCAAAGAAGGGAAATGAAATAGATACTAAACTATCACATTCTAAAACTCCCCATTCAAAAGGCGTGAAGATCCTATAGACTTTACACATTCATTATTGTGGTGATGTACTCTGCTGGTAAATCATCTTATAATTTATCCCACAATATTGTCCAATAATCATGATCCCTGGGAAAAAAATCAACACTAAAGCATATCTCCACACAAAATCATTACATACAAAATATCCTAGTACACATTCCATGTAAAAAGTGAATTAAAAACTATCCAAATATCCTTCATCTAGTACTATGTGCCTGGATATCAACTGGATCTCGCATACCTCACTGAGATCTAAAATTTAATCTCTTATATTGTTCCCACACATGTTTCTTCGTCATTGACATCCAATATCTGATGAGCTGTTGGCACATCCTTGTAAAATTATTTGGCTTGTTCCCAATGAAAATTTCAACTTTTCTCCATGAATACAAAAATAAAAAAACCTATTAGAGATATTAATTATAGAATATTTAATATTCATCATTAACTAATTAAATAATTTTTACATTACTGTGGTTTTATCTAATCGCAAGGTTTTCCGATTAAAAACATAAGAGAAATATAGAATTATGCATGATCCTTTATTAAGTCTCTATCATGCATCAATTATAACTTCATTTAGTTGGATCTGGAAACATAATGGGCCCTGAATTAGATTAAAAGTGGCCCTAAATACCCATGTATTATTAGGTGTCCCATTCATATAATTATCAATAATCTTAGTGGAAATTGATTCCCAATATTTCAATTAAAATACACTTGTTCTTATCTCCAAACTCCATCATATCCCCCATTACTAATCATATGATGAAACACATTCAAGACCACATCCACCCAATTTATACCACTCACAGGACGAAAATGATAGATGGGATGTTGTGATTGTTAATGTGCTTCCACTTTTAGGACCCATGTTGGAAACTAGCACTGAGGTTATAAAGATTATACAATGAGAGGCATTAACCTGTAGGAAATCATTAGGAAGTGGTAGATAAGATAGACACAGTAATCAAAGCCTGGTCAGAAATATAAATTCTAAAATCCCAAGAAAAAATATGAAATTTCGTTCATTTCTATATCATATGAAAGGAAAACTAAATTTAAAAAAGGTCAATGATGAAAATGACAACGAAGCCCAAACAACTCTTATAAAACTATGATCTTGTAATACTTAATCCATTCTCTAACCTGCTCTAGCTGACCTAAAGAAAAAATATAAATATATGTAAAGTAAAGATAATAGTATATATAAATGTGTCTTGTCTGAAATATATTGAAATCATGTTATTGTATTGTGAAAATTATTGAAAATAAATGGTTCCCAAAATTGTTATACATTGTTCCCTTCCTCACCATGGACAACTTCACTAGGTATCACATACAATTGGGAAAATATCATAAAATTAGATCATCATGGCTATCCAAAACCTACTTCCATAGTGGGTTGTTCCTCTTCCCAACATCACACATTATTAAATATATATCACCAAAAAATTCCATACCAATGAAATCTAGGAAAGGATTCACAAAATGGGCCTTATGAATCATATCATCACATTATCCCATCCTCATAGTGATATATAGTAAACATGTAGTTATGGGATAAGCAATACATTTTATAATATACATAAATCCACCGAATCTCATATTCCATTTAAGAACCTCAATCAATCACAACCCATACATGTCATACTAATTATAATCCATTGGATACTATATGTTGATATACAAGTTTGTGGGAAAACGAAAAGTCGTTATATTAATTTACACCTATATACTGGAAACATACCACCGTACATACCAACTTTCGTAACTACCATGATAAGAGATCAATTCCATAGGGTTAGTCTAGCATTCAGCCTCCCATTAGGATATTAGGGAAAACAACCTCCCATTGTACACTAATTTTAAGACAGATTAACCAAAATGGGTGGGGTATCATATATTGTCACTTAATATATAATATATAATAGAGATCATAGGAAAACTATAATAATATCCTAGTCGTAAGATCAAATGTAGCTGTCATCACTCGGAAGCCCATATGATGCTATAATGTGCAATATATCATTTAACACATATGAATTTTAAGAGAAGTTTTAATTACCTATTTCACCATAATAATTTATTTATATTTCTTAGTTTATTACCCATTTGATTAACCATTAACATTATTTATTGATATACTCATTAACCATCGTCTTGAGTCCCTTTTCCAATAGGAATAATCAAACTTGCATCCAATATTTGCCACGATTGGCCTATCTTCATAATTTTCATTACAAAAGCACCAACCCCAATAGTTATGAATTATTTATCCACTATTTTCAGCATTACACAATCTAGTTACTCTTGGAAAACATCCTAAGATACAAAAATGAGGAATCATGAAACCACACAAACGTAAATGCCTCGTGTAGTGAGGAAGGGAATATAGATTAAACTTGAAACATTACCATAATCCATTAAATATATTAATTATAAGAAACCAACCATCTTTATCAAATAAATGTGTAATCCCAGCATGATCTCTATCCATAAAATATGGTTCCATATTTGACACCAAATTCCTATTGTGATTCATCTTGTTGTCACAGACATCAACTTCTACAACATCTTCTATGCCTCCCCACCCATATAACATGATTCATACATTTCTTAGCCATCACAGGCTTGTATAATATCATGATATATATATCACATCATGTTAAAATAAAAAAGTAATAATGAAAAAATAACTTTCAAAGATGATATCTAAGACCTCGAATAAAGAATCCATCAATCAGCCTTCTCAAGAAGATAGGACACATAGGCCATAAATATTATATTTATCAAAAAATCAATTCTTATTACTTCTTGAATTAAATAATTCACTATTCACAAGTTCCAACTATGGGAAACAAAAGGTATCAAGATTTTAACATCTATCAAAATCTAATCATGCTCTTAGATTGAAAACAAGTTTCAATAAACATAGCCACGCACCATTCTAATTAGCATTAAATTTTAATTCAACAATCTCCATAATCATTATCATGCTTCATATTCATTATAATTTAAATAATTGTAGAAAAGAACAATTAATTATGAATTAAATTTCAATAAATTTTAATTACAGTTGAATTAAAAGAAACAACTAATTCATATAAATTCCACATTATAATTAATTAAAAATATAATTAAAAATTACTTATTTTATATTCAATTATTTTTTCCATCATGATCAACATGATAATACATAACATATTAAGGAATTATGAAAATTATATGATAGATAGAAAAATAAACATAAAATTAAGATGAAATTCATTATCATGGTATCAATCATCGACCTACTATTCCAACCCAATTCATTATTAATCTGGTCAAATATTTATTTGGAGAATTCCATTTTATCAATAGTATTATACTATTATAAAGTTATGACTTTTGAAAAATAAATAGGATAATAAAACATCCCATCCTTTATTGGGATTATCTTTTTTATCATGAAAACAAACCCACATCATTGATCCTGATCACTAATCAATCAAGTGATGCATCCCACTATAGATGACATGCCACAACTGAACAAACAAACAGCCATGTATGTAAATTTATAACGATTGAGAGAAATAAATGACAATGGAAAGAAGATATAGGTATATCATAATCAAGGAATCAATGGTGATTAATATATAACAACCTCATATAGTAATAGATCAAACACGGGAAGGAAATAATTAAATGTTGTTAATGGAATTCTAGGACACCCGGAGATATCATCTTGAATCACCTATAAATTGTGAGAAATTTTGGAGGGTTTGAAAAATATATATTCAATATTACTTATAATGGAGTGATTTATTGAAAATATTTATTTATTGAAACAAATTTTTCTTGTCTATATATGTTTGTATGCACATAAAAAAATTCCATTAACTAGTGGGAACTAATTTAATTATTTTCATGAGGTACCATATTAACTATCCTCATAGAATCTATGAGTTGATTTATAGGTATAAATTGGGATGTCCACCAAGTTGTAAACTAAATATTTTCGATTGAAAATTCTTACACATCATGAATTGTCCCTTATTTTGTCTTTCAGTATCCATACGCCACCATATCATCTCTAGACTGCCTATATGATCCTAGGATTTTTGAAAAACAAAACGTGTCAAACAAGATGGATCCAAACAGTTTCAATTATCACTCTTTTTAGGATTATAATTTTGATAAATATATTTTTGAAATAGAAAAAATGAATTCATAGTCATAATATTTTATCTTACACAAATCATTTCTTATGGAAAACCATGATATTTCGTTCAAGTAAACAATATTAAATATTTCATCTATAAGTTATTTTTCTCAAAATATTTCAATTAATCATTTAAAAATACCTTCATAACATGACACATATCATCATATTTTATAGCTAATGTAAGAATTTTTATTGGAAATTAGTTTATTTTCACTTTCATTAGTATTAGAATTAATTTTTATAAATCCTTCATTCCATTTTTAAAAACAATTTCCAAATCATATTATCTCTTATTGATTTTCAAAACCAAAGGAAGAATTTTTTAATTTTTTAAAATTTATTTTTTATATTAAATTTTATTTTTTTAATATGTATTGTAATGGATTATTTTTTTAATAATTAAGTATTCATATATTTTATGTTATTTATAACACGTTTTATAATGTGTAACTATCTAATTATTTGTTTTATAAAAATAATTTTTATGTGAAAATAATATAATATTTTAATAATATCAATGGGATGTATTTTTAGATAAATATTGTCATTGTGTTTTCATGATATTAAAATATGTTTAATTGTATTTATTTTCTTTTAATTATTTAGTGGTCTTAAATTGAATTTTCTTATTTATTTCCACATCTTCAGTACTCTTTATATTTCCATAGAGGTATTATTCTACAATTATCCTTCTTGTTTCACTTATTGGATTATAGAGTTTTCTAGGTATTTTTTACATGAAACCTTATCTATATTATATGACTTAACATATAAATGTTTTATGTTCTTATTTTTAATGTAACAATTATGTTTTAATGACTATTATTTGGATGTTTGTGTCTATATGTCACCCTCTATTTCATTTTTCACTACATTATATCAGATGATATAATATTATTTAGAGTTAAGAATATAAATTTAATTAATTTCACTAGATTTAGGGTGATCCAATTGAATTTTTATAAGTTCATAGGATTGAGACTCAAAAAGATGACGTTTTCAAGGATTAAATCATAGAAAGAGAACCCAATAGTTTTTAAAGGTTCAGAGGATTGAAAAATAACCTCACAATAATTTCATCTAAGAAAAATAGATTTAGAAGGAACCTAGTTTGGTTTTCATGGTTAAAATGATTAATTTTGAACTTAGTGAAGTTAGATAAGTAAACATTATTGAGATATTACCTAATGAAATTCAAAAGGTTTAAAATGTTTTACATCCCAATTCTTATAATTATTCCACATTAATTTAAAAATTGAAATTATTATTCATAGATGACATGTTTATTTTTTTCAATATTCAAAACTATTTTCACATGGTACATGTTATTCCTTTTCATATTTTTTATCCTTAAATCCTTACCAATGGACAACTCTTATTGTTCTCTAATCATTAAAATAAAATTTTAATCATATATTAATTACATCCTAATAATTTATCATTTTTCACCTTAATGAAATATTACAATGTTTCACTTAGTTAGCATTTGAGCTCACCACATTCCTCTGTTTCCATTTCCTAGGTTGTGAAGATTATTATATCTTTATATATTTCTATATGAAAATCTAGTAGGTAGAAATTATGGAGAAATGATCAGAATATGGTATTTGTGTAGAAAATTGTGAATAAAAATAAAAATAATATTTTTTTATAATTTACTTTTATATATAAGATATAATTGTTTAATAATGGAATAAATGTAAATTTTGGTTGGTTTAACTTACAATATATCATTGTTAGTGATTATTGTATATGTTTGTATCTATGTACCTAGGAGTGTTGGTAGAGTGGGTCTCACCCTCTCTATGATTTACAAATAAATCTTTTTATCCAAATTATTGAATAAAAAAATATTTTTATAGAATAATTTTTGGATATTGAGTAAATTTTCAATGATTAAAAATAGATATATTTCTAGGGTCTATAAAATAATTTTTTTTTCAAATATAAATTTCATTATACTATCATATATACTAAATTACTATAACAATATTTAGAGTACAAACAGAATAATTTAATTATTAAATTAAATATTATTTAAAATTATTAATTTACTATATAAAAAATCCAACAATAAATTAAAATTTTTAATATAATTATCATAATACAAAGAAATAATTA
This sequence comes from Viscum album, assembly GCA_963277665.1. Classification (NCBI taxonomy): domain Eukaryota; kingdom Viridiplantae; phylum Streptophyta; class Magnoliopsida; order Santalales; family Viscaceae; genus Viscum; species Viscum album. The sequence continues at coordinate 637,074,142 of OY728157.1, forward strand.
CTCAAAATTGTAATATAATTGTAATATAGGAGTTTAATATTTTATAAAAAAATTACATTTTGAAATATAATTATAACCAATATTATTGAATTGAATATTAAAAACCCCAAACTAAAATGTTTTTTATAATACTGTGGAGTTATTTTTTTTTTTTATAAACATCAACATCAAAAATAAATTACATTCTTATCCTTATATATTTTCACAACCTTACCCAAGCCACGGATCAAGCCATAACTACCCCATGTATTCCACAGAGGCCATGTGGTGATGAAAATCACTAATGTCAAAAAATAACATGGCGATTCCATTTTATAAGTATGTGTACACACACCCACAGTACCATCTTGATGAGAAATTGAATAAGGAAAGAACAAAAGATACAACTCTACATAAAAGTAAACCAAGTATGCATGAAACTCAAGGTAATATAATAGTATAGTAGTTGAAACTAAATGAAATGGGATAAAATACATGTCCAGCTAGAAATGGGTCCCAACCTGACATAAAAATTGTAAAGCGGACAATTGAATGAGATTCCAGCTCCAAAATCTCATGTTATGACAACCATACATGGTCCAAGAACCTAATATCTATAAGTTCCACTATAGTCAATATCAACCTATTCATCATCTTCAAAACACGTGATACATATGGGGAAATCCCATGCAGGGTTGAGTATAAACATACCTAGTAGGATTCCTAGAATTTCAAAGAGGGAGAAGTATCATATACAATAGATGATGAAGATAGAAGATAGAACAAGGAATAATGAAAAAGATCAGCTCAACCCAACATGAGAGTGAATGAATCCTCATCCAAACACAAGGGGTTCAATTAGGTGAGTATATGATATACTCATAGTGTCTTCTCCACATATAGCTGGAGAGTATAATCATCCAACCCTGAGAATCTAAACATGTAAATCACGTGGCATAACCGGCATGTCATCACCTCTCTTGGATGGATAATGTATAAAACTAATATGTAGATACAAATGAAGGTAGATATATATATATGTATATATATATATATATTCTCAATCAATAAGGATTTTACAATAGAGTAAGGAGATCTCAATCTTGCAACTCATCCCAAGAATGATAGTATCCAATAGTTCCGAAAGTCCATCGACAATGCCCATCATCCCAAACATCTACCCTGAACACGCATGTTTAAGTACCATAATCACAGCATATTGATTGTATATGGTTCAGGTGGTAATGAACCACTCTCATGGTTTTAGTTCATTTCACATTAATTCATCTCGGTGGAGAAAGTGTTCTTCTTCCTTATGACACTGAATATACATCAAACTAAATCTCTTCATTATTCTACATTGGAAAGGGGGATGAAACTCCTGGTAAGGATCCCATTACCTGGTACGAAATGAGGGTCCTACTATTCTTGTGATCAAAAAAATCCAACTACCGATCCCTGAGAGAGTATTACACTGTAGAGCGTCATCCGGGAACTCCACTACCCTCTCCTAGTATAGGGTAACACTCAAAAATTCCCTCGAGGAACTGTAATACCAAAACTAATTGAAATGCGATGCACAAATATGTCTTCCGGGAACTCCACTTCCTGGCCCTATTAGAGGATAATTACTATAATGAAATCCTTGTAGAAATATAAAACCATTCCATACTAGAAGTTAACTCCAAGAAGATGGTTGTCAGGGAACTCCACTAGGCAACCCTACTGGAGGGTAACACCCATAAAGCTACAAGGATCCAACATGATTGTTTTCTTCATCAATTGAGGACTCAATGCATGCCATGCCCAAAAATGTTTACATCATCTTTTAAAATCATACATTAAGGGTTCAATTGCATTCAATGTGGAAAACCACTCAGTATAGGCTACTCGTGATCCATACTCTGAGTTGAGATGAAGGATATATAAATTGCTTTAGATTCAATAAGCTGTACAAAATATGTAAGGTACCCTCACATCGTGTGGTCCTCAATCTAAAATCGTTCCATGTTCTCTAAACCACACAAATTTTTATCCATGTATTGATGTATGTGTTTTAAGGGTAAAACATGATATTTCATGGAAGAAATCATGATGAACATAAACGGATAATCAATGTTTTGAAGGGAAAAACGTAATTTCACAAACATTATTTTGAAAACAGCATTGTATGGAAAAATAGCTCGCACTATTGTGATCCTCATGAAAAACTCTAATGATAAGATATTAACTTTCCCCAATATGACACCCAGTGAAAAAGTTTCATTTCACCACATCTCTCATGAATAGTACTTTGAGGGGCTGATCCAATAGTCTATATTAAATACGATAAATTGTTAGTGAAATTTCCACCTTTATTTTAGGGTCACAACATTGTAGATGGTTCATCATGATGATATCGTATGAGGGACATATTTCAGATACAATATTCCATGATGATAATGTTTTTATTATTAATGGGTGTCTCTTTAACCGAAGACAAGAGTCGAAAAAATGTATACCACAATAATTTTGAAATAACTATCTCCATGTCAGGGTCATGCTTCCATAGATGGTTCTTCAAATTGATTTCTAAGTAAAAATAAATTACTGATATATCATTATTTAACCCATATTTATAATAATAATATTTTATATTATTTAAAGATTATAAATATTTATTAAAAGTAATGGGGTTATAATTTCCCCTGAATTTCCTCCATGAATATTAAACACAACAAAAATTGTTTATTATCTCTATTTCATTTCAATTTTTCCCTTCCTATATCTCATCTCTCCTTTCAATTATTATATTCCATGATTTTACCTTATCTATCCTCATATATCAAATCTCATATATCATTAATTGAAACAAGTTAATTTTAAACAATTTTCTTTTATTAAACTATATCAACTTAATTTTATTAACCAAACATTTTATTCCACCTTTATTATTATTATTATTAATTAGTTAATTCTCAAACAGTTGACCACGTCCCAACTGTGTGTCAGAGATCCAAGATTTCATACCATCATATTCATGCAAAGTAGTCTCCATTATGAGACTGTGTGCACAACCTCTGCTCTGAATCAATCCAGTAACACTAAATTTTTTATAGATTAATTCTTGGATTGAGATCTATTCTTATTTCTTCGATCTTCAATGAATCTAGTTTTTTAATCAGGCTTCGTACTTCCTGAAAATGTCAAACTGAAAATTCTTAAATCAAATAATTGATGAGTTGAAATAAAAACATGGATGTAACCATTAGGAAAATAATGTACAGATCGAGGTTAAGCATTTTTATCCAATCGATCAAGAACAAGGATCCCAGTGTATTAGATCAATTCAAATCAAATTAAATTTCGTACATGGGAACAATAAAATGCTAAAAAGGGATCATATTGAAGAAAAACATTTGATATTATCAATAATTTAATCATTAGAATGTAAATACAATATAATTAAGCAATACATTGAATATGGATCAATTGTTTATGAATAATATGTTCATCAATGATTTGGGAGGTGTTGTTTCACTCATTATGTCATCAACTACTTTGATTTGATGTTCTTTCATTATCCACAAATGGAAGATAATGGATGTGATCAAAATTTTCCCAAGGGTGTGTGCAGGTGACCCTAGATAAAATCTTCCTAATGATACTATTATATATTATCTATTTAAATTACTACAAATTAATTGATTAATGTAATAGTAAATTAACTAATTAAAATCACCACCAACAATTAATGGGCCTAAGTGTCCCACATTTAAAAAATTTATTTCGTGCTTAAGGAAAACACAAATTTCAAGACTTTGCCTTTATCTTGTATTTCTGATCTGAGACTCCATTTAGAATACATTCCACTTCTTTAGGAAAATGTTTCCTTTGTAATAATAGTATATTTAATATTCTTTATTATATTAATTCTTGGATAACGGGGCCACGAAATTGTTCATTTTCTTAGCGCCTATCTCAGAAACTATTCCAAGAAATATGCCAAATTATTAAAAATATTTCACAATTCCTCTAAATTATTCCATTCATTCAATATTCACATCCTTAAAAAAGAACATCAATCCAGAATGGTTAGGATTTTGGGCCCGAATTTAAATTTTAGATACATCTTTTCTTCATTAGGATGTACAACCCAATGAGATGTGTTAAACTCCCTCATCACTTACTCTTGTAACATGATAAAAATCACCATTCATCCCATAAAAAGGATGATGTTCTACAATTTTGTAGAAAAATCCATCGAGTAAAACCCTAAAGGATAACTGGTCACACAAGTCCTTAAATTCAATGTCCCCTTGATGGTTGTTCCTCTATATCCTCAATGCGAAAACTACTACTTCCATCACTATGTTATGATTATCTTAGTTCCATTCATGGGGTATCTACTACTTCAACCTGTATGTGATAAATTCCTACTAATACACTATACATGACTCTGTTAATAGAATAGTACCAATGAATAAGGTGTTTGAGTATACTCATCTAGCCATGAGAATCTAGACACAAAAATCATGGGGGAATACACCATTTCTCTTCGCCTCTCTTGGAAGGTGAGTAAACCAAAAACTAAAACTCCACCAAACCCACTAGTTACTTACCAAGAAGACCTGTTAGGTAGAAAAATCTCGACATGTATGGGATGGACCTACTATGACACTCCATCTCACAACCTATCAAAAAAAAACAAAAGTCTTAGGGACTCATCCACCACACCACAATACTATCGGATTTCGGCAGCATTTTCTCACACTCATGGATTATCTGGAATATCAAAAACATGTCTCCATGGTAGAATAACCCCTCTCACACTTCCATTACAGGCTATAGAAAAAAACCACCAATGCCCCATGTCACCACTATTAAACCTCAATAAAGGATAAGAAATAAAAAGAAAACCTCAAAACTATGTCAAACAATTTCTTATGAAGAAGGAATAAAAGATCGAGAGTGTACCTATAATCATCTCATATGCTCCATGTTCATAGGCCTATAAATCCAACAGTTACCCACATCCCTGACCAACCACTATATAAGCATGAAATAAAATTATTGGTGGTGTTGGTAAAAGGATATCATAGTATCATTAACCACCCATTCCTCCTTATATTTCTCAATCAGCTCCACCTACATGGGGACCACACAGTTCTCTCTTATGTTCTACCTAATAACAAAAATTTTCTACTATGGTGGTCTATTTTCTATTTTCCTGTGATGATCAGAACGCCTAGTTCGGCAGTATCATTCCATGTTACCTCTCCCATCATAGATAAAACAGCATCCCTCTTTAAGAAATTATACCGCTCTGCACTACCTCGGCCCCACAAGACCACGTTCATGAGAGTACCCACAAAAGGGTATCATACACCGACATCCCGTCAACTAAAACCTGCTATCTGATTAAGATTACTCAATAATCAAATGCACAATACTCACTCAAATATCCTATCATCCCTTTGATATATTGTTCTTTGTCACCATTGCATGCTCTAATACCCAGACATATGTGGGGATTCACAGAATAAAATGTTTTCTCAAATCACTTTGCAGAGCCCTTTTTCATACATTCAATCTCAGAGGTCTCCATATCAGATCATGTCAGTAGAGTAATTTATAAGTAATTTGGACATCCATTTGTACACAAAAACAATAATCCATACTCTCTTTAGATTTATAATCTTTTGGATATGAATTGAGCGTAAGAAGGAGTGGTAGTACTCAACACAGTATAGTCATTTTAATTCATCCCACAAGTGTGTCAACTCATCATGCATCTTTGTAACCAGGCACCAATAATTCCTAGACGCTTCATAGAAATGTATGGAACTAGTTCCACCAGCACATTATCAGTTTTAAGATAATGATGATGATGTGGACTACTGACTCTATCCAGTCTTACCCTACCTGAAGGGCGGGCTCACCCTGGAACCTCAGTGGTCTCTTATTTTAAAACTAATGGAATGCACTCAAACTATGTCCATCCATGACCTACACTATTGGAATGACCATATTCTCAACAATACTAGGTGCTTCTACCTAGCCACCATAAGGATGGTGTTGTGGGATTGACCTTGAACTGAGCCATCATTTCATGTATTATCATCTCCACAAACTGGAGTTCAAATCCTTGTTGGGTGTCATTGCCAAGGCATCATGAAAGATATCAAGGAGTAACGAGCTCAGATTATCATATATATATATATATATCGAATTAAAAGGGGAGTTGACTCAAAGAAGGAAAATCAAATACTCAGTCCAATATAATTCATGTACTATTAATTCATTAAACAAATCCCTTAGCATATCGAGTTGAAAAGTAGTTAGTCAGGTTCATGATGAGTTGATAGGTCGATTGATGCACCATCACTGGACCCAATAGCCAATGAGTCTCACTTTAGAAACATTGAAACTATTTCACTAAACACATATAAATCCTCTTAAGGTGATTCATCTGAAAAATTACTCAAGGATTGAACATTCATTGACACCAATTTTTCAAGATCCGACCCTAAATGGATCTTGAGCAACAAATACCTAAATCCAACCTCCATAGTCTAGGGGTTGGCTACAAGAACCAATTTCATAAATATCTCAGGGTTCCCTCATCCTAAATACTTGTACACATACATCCATATCTAGGAAAAAGTACATTAGAAATAAAATAAAATATGGAAAACATATATAATGTAAACTAATCATGCATGAAAAAATAGTCATTAAAAAATTTTGGTACTGTAAAATAAAAATAAAGAGTAAAAATAAATTCCCAAAAAGAAATATCTCCCAACCTTTGAGAAGATTGGAAATTTTAATAGCTGAAAGTTATGCATACTCATAAATTAGAATCTACATTTACTATATGTTTTCCAACAACCTAGAATCCCTAATCTCTTTTATAGTCTTGGATAAACTATATATAATTTTCATAAGACATGAAACATGAAAGAAAATTCCATGTATGGGTGATTGTAAACATACCTAGTAGGATGACCGGATATTTGGATGGTCCCATTATAAGATACAATATAATATAAAGCTAAAATATATCCCAAGGTGTCATGAATGAGTATAGATCTAACCAAAAATAGAGTGAAGTTTGCCTCATCTAAACATAATGGGATCAACATGGTGAGTAGATGTACTTCCTTTAAATTCTTCTCCTCCTATAAAATGATATTAGAGTCTTCCAACCACGAGAAGATAACATGGAAATAATTTGAGTACCCCATGTGTTTTCACCTCTCCTGGAAGGAGAGTGTCTAGTTATAATGGGATAATATATAATAATGAATGATATATATTATTAGTCAATTTAGAGAAAACATGAGTGGTAGATGATCATTATCTCATATCTCGTCTTATGGAGAGTAGAATCTATAACTTTAAAATTATATAAATTACGATAAACAACCAACATGTTTTCCTAGAAAACACAAGTCTAAGAAATTAGATCAACACACCTTGATACTATCCACTTTGGGCAGTACTGACTCACCTGTATGGCTTTAGGTCATGTCAGAAGAACATTTCTCATTAGAGAAAGGGTCACACTTCTTTGTGAGACCAATTCAATTTTTAACCACATCGCATCACTAATCCACACTGTCAAGGGAGATCAAGGTCTTTGTAAGGATTCCATCATGTCCTATTTAATTATCCACTAAGGAACTCCACTACCCAGCCACGTTGGAACGTAATGCTCTATAAAGTCATCATGGAACTCCACTACCTAGCCTTACTGTAGGGTAACATCCAGAAATGTTCTTGGGGATCTACATTGTCAAACCATACTGGACGATGATTCCTAAAAATGTCATTAGAGAACTCCAAAGCCCATCCCTACTGGATGGAAACACACATAAAAAGGTCACCAAGGAACTCCACTGCCCTTGCCTAATGGGTGCCAACAATTTGAATGAGGTCATCAGGGAACTCCAGTTCTCATACTTGTTATAGGATAACACCCAAATATATCGGGTGATCATTCATGATTGCTTCCATCATCAGGTGTCACTTCAGTTAGTTCCATGCCTAGAATATTTTACATCATATCTCAAAATTTTCCACTAAGGGATCCATCTTGTTCTATGTGGAAAAAATAGTATAGGAAACTCATCGTTCAAAATCCCATTTCAAATTTAAGAAACACTAAAAAAAAATTATTCATTAAAGAATATATGTAACCTAAGGGATCCATAGAATACGTAGTCATGATCTAATATAGGGCTATGTTCTCTCAAGCACATAGATTCATAGAATGTTAGTACTGTGCATCACTTAAGGGTACTACATTACATGTCTCGACCAAAATCCTAAATAACACATGAGGATCATCATCTCTCTAAATGGGAAAAATGAAATTCAACTAGCCTTCCTCTAAAAATGGACTCATATAGATATATAGGTCACATCATTTCACACTACCAAGAAAATCCTTAAGGGTAAGACGTTCATTTTTTTCAATCAGACACCTGGTGAAAAGGTGACATTTCACCAAATCAAGCTCGAACAATACTTCATGGTCAAAAGCCAAAAGTACGAATTAAATACCCAAAATTATCCTAAAATCATTCTCCTTAATTTCATGGTCACTTTGTTATATATGGTTCATTATTCCAACACCATATGAGGGATATATATCATATAAAAGATTCACCGTATAAAATATTATTATTTTTGAGTGTTTTATTGACCTGGGAAACTTTTCCAAAAATGGTATCCAAAATTGGTATGTAAATTACCATCTCTATGTTACAGTAACGATTCCATTTCCTGTAATGACCCGTAAATTTCGAGGAAATTTGTTTCTTAATTTTTTTGGGATTTTACGGGTATGCAGTTTATGACGGCACCTAATTCCGAGGCCCGGTGTGCCCGAAATAAATTTCCGAAGTTTATCTCGGGTACCTTCAGTGAACGGACGAGTAGGTTTTTCTAACTTTTGATCTGTTGCTCTGAAGTGAAATCTGAGGGCACCGATGAAACTGTAGTGCCGGTTTTTTCATAGGAGGACCTTTCCGGAAGGTGCGTTTTCTCGGGAGGAGATGTTTAAAAAAAGGATTTAAATGTGAAGTGAATAAAATTGTGTTATAATTTTATTTATTTTTCTAAGTTGTTATAACCTATGTGTGGAAGGTGGGTGGGACCCACTTGTTGTTAACTACCCTTGGGAGAATAATGGTGGGGTGGGGCCCACATGAGCCCAACCCCTCACTTTCCCTAACTCCTCTAACCCCCCCCCCCACATAAGATGTGTAACTCATCTTAACTTTTAAACATCCCATTAATTGGGTGACTTCCCCTCTCCTCACATTTAATCATGCCAACACACTAAATCAATTAATTGAATTATGTTTTGGAATTTTGAACTCATTGAATGACTTAATAAAATAAGGAGAGCTAATTTTATTTTTGGGGTTAGATTGGTTGTGATGTGGATTGGAGGAGAGAGCTCTAAGTCTCTTGAAGAACTTCATATTCTTCGGTGAAGAACGTCTACATACTCAATGAAGAATGACAACACATCGTCAAGGATCATCGACTCGGTGACCAGGTATCTTCGGTCCTCTTCTTACTCCATGAAAAAGGAGGAGGCACCGATGCGGAAACTCGCCATAGACATGTCGTTCCTTCTCCTCTCTACAGATGGTGTGAGACGTTGTTCCCTTCATGGACGGATGCCAACACCGTCATTGACACCACCCCCGCGACGCTATCTTCTGAGAACTTCTTTTGAGATAGGGGTTTTTTCATCGTTTGAGTTTTATTTAACAAATTGTGATGTTAAATAGTTATCTTCTTGTTATCGAAATTACGGGCGGAGGCTGTAACGCACAAACACGGCCGATCCTCTTCCCCTTCGTTGTGGATATTTATTGTTTCTTCAAATGGGGGCGACGCGGTGTCGTCTCACCACACGGGAATGAGGGAACCACGGCCGGAGCGGGCCTTCGCGAAGGAGCGCGGCACCGTCGCACCGCGTCGGTGAAGCCGCGGCCAAGGGTGGGACGCGTTGGAGGGGCGCTGCACCTTCATGCAGCACCGGAGCTCGACGGAGGGATGAGGCCGAGACAGGCCGCGGCGGAGGATCGCGGCGCCGGCACGCTGCGCCAGTCGGACAGGGGCTGCGGCGGTGCAGGGGAGGGCGTCCTGACTCCGCCGGCCGCCATGGTTCCGAGGGGCGGGACCAGCAGGTCCCGCGACACCACACCGGTCTGCCAATAGGCCCGGAACGTTCCAACAATTCAGGGGGAGAAATCCCCGGTTTAATTAGGGAATACCACACTATTAATGGGGGGCCTCCGTTTCGCAATCAATGGGGTGGAAGCGCCCCACGAACCCCGCTCGACCGAAGGCCGAGCCGCTGGCCATGCTGGCCGGCCTGCCTGCACCGGGTCGGATCGCCTGCGATGGGTCGGGCCGCCTGCACCAGGCCGAGCCACGCCAGCCAGGCCAGGCGGCGTCCTAATGGGTCGGACCCAGACCCGAGTCAGGTCGACCAGGTTCGGGCCAACCCAGGGGCATCGGGCCAGGTTGGACCGGGCCCGAACCCCCTGATTTCCAGACAGATTCGTTCAAATGCCCATAACTTTGACTACGCACCTCTGATCGACGAACCATCTGTTGCATAGTGATCCTTGGATTGAGGTGGCCATTTTAGTATATTACAATCAAGGTGTCGGAGATCTTTGGGTATGGGTGGGTTGGTTCGAACACGAAACCAACCGGCCCATCAGAGCGAAAATGCTTATAACTTGAGCTCCGGATGTCTGATTGAAGTTCCATCGACTTTGTTGGTTTCCCCTTAGTGATACGGTTCTTTTGTCTTACTCCTCTTGAGGTTTGGACATAGCCGGAGTATTTTCGGGTTGGTTTTAGCTTAAAAACCAACCGGTCCCTTTGGACAAAAAAGCCAATAACTCTCAGAATGGGCGTCCAATTAGTGCACCGTCTGTTCCGTTGAGTTCCTATTGACGAGATGGAACATTGTGATACATCAAATCTGGACTTCGTGATTGTTGATTTATCGACCCCTTGGCTCGTGGAGTGGACCCTCCTGTAATTGAGCGTGCTGTGTGTGGGAAGCCTAGAGCTGGTTGCGACAAAGATGACTTACGTACTAGGATACTCCGTGGGTTCGACGAGGACGACTACCATACTGGGATCCTCTGTGGGTTCGACAAGGATGACTACCATACTGGGATCCTCCATGGGTTCGACAAGGATGACTACCGTACTGGGATCCTCTGTGGGTTCGACGAGGACGACTTCCTTACTGGGATCCTCTGTGGGTTCGACGAGGACGACTAATGTACTAGGATTAGCCATGGGTTTGACTACCGTGCTGGGATACTCTGTGGGTTTGACGACAATGACTACAATACTTGGATCCTCTGTGGGTTCAGTATCATTGACTACTACACTTGGATCCTACGTGGGTTCGTAAGAGGAGATGATTCAGAGGATACATCTAATCATCACCACCCCTCTTCGTAAATTGATACATGTGTGAGTTGAGTCTTGACTTTCAATCATTATCTTCGATATGAATGACTTGAATTCCTGTGTGGATTGGTTTTTGCTTTCCTGTGTGGATTGGGTTGTACTTTTCCTATGTGGACTGGATCGAACATGGGCTCAGATGTTGGAGACGAACTGGAATTGATGACTTAGGTATATGTATGGACATATACCTAAGTAGTGTTGGTTGTAACTTTGTGATTCTATCTTTCCTTTGTGGTTTATCCTTCGTGGATTCTAGGAGACCTTCGGGTGTCTTGGGGTCCCTACTGGGTATCGTATACTCACCCCTGCATGGGCTATGCCCGCACTACATTGTGTTGGTTGTAGATGATGGACATCGCGGATCATGGTTGAGGATTGAGGAGCGGGACTGTACCCGGAGGTGGTCTATCAGGTGGCACGTACACGGAGTGGACGGCCGGACACGAGGTGCCTACAAGACTGGCTGTAATCACCCTTCAGGTGGGAGTTCCTAGAGGACGTCCTGGTGGTTTCTGTTTTGACTTTCAGTTGTTATACTTTACTTTTAGTTGTACTGCACTTTCAGTTGGGTTTGTATACTGGCCCATTTACTTTCCAGCACTTGCGTGTGTTTTCAGTTTACTTAGTGTTTACTTCACTTTTCATACTCTGTGGTGTTTGTTCTCATATAAAGGCAATTCCTTCCCTTTTATCAGGACTTACGCCTTTGGTTCTAGTCGCTCGCCCTTGGCCTATGGGAGGCGGGCTTGGGGTAGTCACGGCACGGGCCCCGAGGATGGGTCGTGACATTTCCAGTTCAACAAATGAACACATCTATTAAAAATATAATAGATATAATATTATTTAACAAATATTTATAAAAATTATATTTTAAATTATTATAATAATAAAAAAATATAAAAATTGTAAAAGATGGGTCCTGATTTCCCTCTTTCATGGCATCTCATGTATTTAGCTCCCCGCACATGGTTTATTCCCCCTTTTTCATTTCATTTTATTTCTCATCTAATCTTTCATATATTGTAGATAGTCTCATATTCCATGATATTCTACAATATATCCTCATATCTCGTATATCAGATTATATTAAATTAAAAAAAATTAATTTAAAAAATACATTATTAAATTTAGACTATTTAATTTAATTATCCAAACATTTTATTCAACCATTATTATTATTATTATTAATTATTAATACCCACTATGTTTACCACGTTCAACCACCCCATGGGTATATGTTCCCGAAAAACATCACGTTTTTGATGGAAATCCTGCACCATTAGAATGTGTACATTAACTCTAAATAGAATAAATATCATTAAAATACATGCTTCATAGTTCTATGATCGGTTCATTGATCCACTCTCGTTTTGTATTCGATGCATCCTGATCTACTCTAATTTAATGATCCATCATAATTTGCCCATGAAGGAGAGTGTATGGGCACTGGATTACTCCCAGGATTTATGTGGCTAACCATAGAGAAACTTTCATATAAATAGTCTTATATAGTATATGTTGTGATTAAAAATTAAATAAATAATCTCATAATTAATTAACTCATTAATCCCTCACCAACGAGTGAAGGATCCCATCATCCAATACGAACCCATTTTATTCCATGATTATGGTAAACAATGAATTTTGAACACAATAATGGTTTTATATTTCCAATAGGGGACTATGTTTATGAGATAGTCCACAATTGTTTCGAAACATTATGCATGTCATAAAAATATTTTTATTATTTATTTTATAAATTTAATTTCTCTGTCACCAATCCTTACAATCACATGACATCTCATCACTTGGATCTGAAAAGATTCTTATAAAAATTACAAAGTCTTAAATGAAAAACCAAATTCTCTAAAAAATTAAAATTAATATGTAATTTGAATAAGAATTTTTCTACAATCACCACCATATATATATATATCCAAATTGATTTATTAGAGTAATAAATGAGATTGGCATTAAAGAGTGTATAATATATTTTATGTTCTTATATTTTTCATATCGAAACATAAATTCATTGTATCATATTATTTATGGTGTTATTTATGTATATATATGTTAATACAGAAATAATATTATGTATAAAAAATATAGTTCATTATTGTTTATATCAGTGAGATATCTATTTTTTATATGTATTATTTTAGAGTAACTAATAGCAAATTCAATAAAATGGATATTGTTAATGCATATGATGTTTTACATGTCATCTATGTTTTATTCATTACATGTTCACAAATTTCATTTTATATATGGTTCTAATAGCATATAATCATCCAAAAATTATGTTAATTTTAGTAAATTTATAGAAATATGAGACTCGATTCATAAAACTAATGTTATGGGAAATGAAATAATTTCCATCACAAGATTAATAACATGATATGGATTCGTGTTGAGAATCTCATTATGGTATATGATAAAATAAAAAATAATTTAAAAAAATAATCATGAGTTGCACAATACATATCTTAAGAGAAAACAAAATACAATTAGTTCATTTATTAACAAATGAACTGCCATTTTTAGTTCATCATTTCATTACGAAATATTTGTATTAGTAAAACCACAAAATGTTATGGTATAAATTAGTGATTAATAATATTAAAAAATTTAAACATTTAGTTTTTTTGTAGCAACTATTGAGTTACTGGAATTCAATTTCTAAACTCTCACATGATCAATATGCATGGATGTAAGATAATAATATTAAACAATACAAATTTTTTTATTATGTTCACTCATAATGTGTTAGTTATTCATTAATTACTGTGCTATTTATCTATATAAATTATATCTAATATGATCATATGAAAATAAAAAAATGTTATGAAGTAGACTCGATCCATATACCAATATCAACTAGCTACATATTCCCCATCATACTATTAATTAAGAAATAAAATTTAATTTTGTATTCTCCAATTTCTATCAATGAGATGAAAAAAAAAGATGTATACTTTATGAGTGATCATTAATGAACTATCAATGTGTCCACTGGACTATTCACGCTTGATCCACATCCTCAATTATGGCTATGTAATATTTGTTTCCTCCCTCTATATTATTCCTAAATAACATCAGTGATATAAATATTCTATAAAATATAATAAATTCAATATCACATCCATCAACCTTATCTTCATACCATTTCCCAACATATGATATGTTCAATGGTACTATCATCAATATCTATATTTCCATATTTCATCACAATATTCAAAATTTAAGATATTCAAATGAAATAGTTTATTATCTTAAAATTTATTTTATTATATTAATCATCACCTAATCACATTAAATTATATAATTGATAATGAATATATTTTAATATGTTGAACATTAAATCCTTCCATTCAAATAGGCAACATAATCACTAAATTTTAACCAACTAAATATTAAAAAATCAAAATCAATCTATAAAACTACAAATAAGAGAACATATACCCTATATTTTAGTAAATAATAATTGAATTCATTAATAAACTAATATAATCATAATATGAAAAATTATTTCTACTATAGTAAATATATCACTATTCAATTGATCAAAAAATATTATCCATGTTTTAAATCTTTAATGATGAAATAATTTAAAGGAATTTCTCTTCTTAATAATGGTTCAATCATCTACATCTGATAAATAGACTATAATATTATTCTTGAATCATATTTAGTCATAATGTATCATTATTCTTTTATGATATTTACTTAACTAAAATCATTAGATATAAAGTTACATTTGACCACAATAATCTTTTATAACATAAGTTATCTCAAGAATGAGCTTATGTTTCATTTTAAATTATTGTAGACTAATAAAAATATTTATCAAACTCTTATCTATACATTGATTCACTCTTCTGTATTACATTTTGAACTCATTGGTTGTCTTAAATTTCATAATAATGTTTCATTTTTGTGTTTTAATGATATTCTATATTATCATTTTTTCTACATTCATGATATTTATAATATAGTGTAATATTTTAGTAACTCCGACATAAGGATATAAACTTCCCCGTATAAACTCACGACATTATTGAATAAACTACATACCTATATTAAATAACATAAAACAACAAAAAAATCATTAATTCATCGTACATTCGTAATGATCATCAATAAATTTCACAAAACATATAGAGTATTTGTCACGACCCGCCCTCGGGGTCCGTGCCGTGACTACCCCAAGCCCGCCTTCCATAGGCCAGGGGCTGGCGACTAGCACCAAGGCGTAAATCCCGGTAAAAAGGGAAGGCATTGCCTTTGTAAAGTAAACAAACACCACAGAGTAAGCAAGCGGAAAGTAAACACTAAGCAAAAGAAGAGTACAACTGAAAGTGCGGAAAAGTAATTGGGCCAGTATACAAACCCAAACTGAAAGTAATGTACAACTCGAAAGGGAAAACAGCAACTGAAAAGTAAAAGCCGCTACACCGAGCTGTCCACTGGAAATCCCACCTGAAGGGTGGGTACAGATAGCTCCACTTCTCCACGGTCCCGCCGTCCGCTCCGAGCACGTCCCGCCCAGTGGTCCACCTCCAGGTACCGTCCTGCTCTGCAAGTCTCAGCTAAGATCAACGCTGTCCGTCATCTGCAACCAACACAACGTAGTGCGGGCAAAGCCCGTGCAGGGGTGATTAAAAGCTACTCAGTAGGGACCCCGAGACCCCTGAAGGTCTCCCAAAATCCACAAAGGATAAACCACAAAGAAAGGTACAATCACGAAGTAAGAACCGACACTGCTTAGGTATATGCCCATACATATACCTAAGTCATCAATTTCAATACGCTCCAACCTCCGAGCCCAAGTACAACTCAGTCCACACAGGAAAGTAAACGTATTCCACACAGGAAAGAAATACGTAATCCACACAGGATAGCAAAACACATTCCACACAGGAAAGCAACAGGATTCAGCTCACACAGGTATACTTCTTCAAAAGATGATAAAGATGATCTCTGATCCATCTAAGTCGTCGGACCCACGAAGGATCGATAGGTAACATACCCCCACAAAAGACCCACACAGGATCGGGCCCACACAGGACCTGTAGGCGCTGGTTCACACAGGACCGCTGAGCGCAAGGACCCACACAGGATCGGACCCACACAGGATCGGGCCCACACAGGACCTGTAGCACTGATCCACGTAGGATCGCTGAGTGCTGTAGTCGTCTTCGTCGAATCCACACAGGATCTCTGTACTGTCGTCGTCGCAGTCACAGTAGCAGTAGTAGCAGTAGTAGTCATAGTAACAGTCGCAGCCAGCACTAGGGTTCCCGCACACAGCAAGCTCGTTCGGAGGGTCCGCTCCACGAGCCGAGAGGCTGATACATCAACTGTCAAAAAGTCCAGAGTTGATGTATCCAAAAGTTCTGTATCGTCAACAGGAACTCAACGCAACAGACGGCGCGTCGATCGGACGCCCGGTCTGAGAGATATTGGCATTTTCGTCCCCAGGGCCCGGTTGGTTTTTAAGGCAAAACCAACCCGACCGTACTCCACCTACGTCCAAACCTCGGGCGGAGTATGCCAAAAGATCCTTCTCACTAATAGGAACACAACAAAGCTAACGGCACGTCAATCGGACGTCCGTAGCTCAAGATATGAGTGTTTCCGCTCCGAAGGCCCGGTTGGTTTCGTGTACGAACCAACCCAGGCGAACTCAAAGTGTTCCGAAACCCTTAGTGTAATATACCGAAATGACCGTCTCGGTCCAAGGATCGCGTTTCCGCAGACGGTTCGTCGATCGGAGGTTCGTGGATCATGTTATGGCCAAAAGACCGAAATCGACTCGAAAACGGGGGGTCCGGGTTCGGGCCGACCCGGCCCGGCCAGCCGGCGCGGCGGCCTGGCGCCGCACGGAGGCAGCGCGCGGGGGGCAGGGCCCCCGCTTGATTGGAATGGCAGCGCGGCTTTTAGCAGCGCCATTTGGAAACCCCCCCCCCCTCGTGGGGGGGGCCTGCTTTGAAGAAAACCGGGGGGGGGGGGGGCGGCTGCCCCCCCCCCCTCAAATAAACCACCCCCCAATTAAATGGGGGGGGGTTTAGAGGGTTGACCGGGGGAATTTATTCCCCCGGTCTTTGACCTTCCGGCCGGCCAGCTGGCCGGCCGGTTTTTCTCCAACGGGACCGGCAAGCCGGTCCCCCTTCCGGCCTCCGACGCCGGCGGCCTGGCCGCCGGTCTTCTCGTCCCGCCGCGGCCCGGAACCGGCCGCGGTGTTCGTCGTCCGGCACGGTGAGACGGCACCGCGCCCCTCCGCCGCGCCTTTGATTCCCTTCAACGCGGCGCGACGGCGTCGCGTTCTTGATGATTCTTCCAAGGCGCGGCGCGTCGGCGCCGCACAATAAAATCGGGCGAATAACCGCGTGGTGCGACGGCACCACGCCACCTTGTTTCATCCGCAATATAAAACATCAAGAACGAAGGAGGGGGTTCGGCCGTGTTCATGCGGTCTGGCCCCCTCACGTTAAACAATAACACATATTAAAATCCTCACATTAGTCATGCTAGAACCACGAACAAGGATATATAAATAAATAAACAATTAACAACAACCC
Organism: Viscum album; assembly: GCA_963277665.1. Lineage (NCBI taxonomy): Eukaryota > Viridiplantae > Streptophyta > Magnoliopsida > Santalales > Viscaceae > Viscum > Viscum album. The sequence continues at coordinate 637,092,207 of OY728157.1, forward strand.
CTACCTTGGGTTCAAGTTCGATGTTTGTCAATGACCCGCGGAAGACAACGTCGCGGAGGTTGGGCGTCGCGGTAAACGTTCGTCAAATCCGATGACGAAGAGGTACCTCCGAAGAGGTACGTCGTTGGAGAATCTTCGTATGCCGACGAAGGAAGTCTGAGGAGGAAGCGGCGTTCCCTCTCGTTGACACGGAAGACGAAGAAGAGAGGAGCAGCGTTCTTCGTCGGAGCTTGAGCGTTCTTCATCAAGGCTTGAGCGTTCTTCGTCAAAGTTTGAAGAAGAAGGAAAAGCTCTCAAAAGCTCTCAAGATGGCTAAAGAGTTCTAACCCAACAAAAAATAAGATAAGAGATTATTTTATTCACAAACTTAACAAATGAATTTCAAAGGATTGAAATTCAAAAAGGATAACTCCAAAATTAAATAACAATTGTCATGTCATTTAAAGAGGGGTTAAGGGAGTTTGGGAGAAGATGAAAAGTTTAAGGCTCGTGTGGGCCCCACCACACTTAATCCTCTCAAGGGAGGTTAAGTGGGTGTGGGTCCCACCCCTAACTCCCTTTGAGAGAAGTTAACCCACAAGTTTAAATAAAAATTTGTATCCACAATTTTTATTTAACTTGTTCTAAACTCCCAAAAACTAACTCTCAACCCGAATTAAACGCAACCTCAGAAAAGGTCTCCTTAAGCGAATATCGGCGCTGCGAGTTCATCGGTGTCCTCGGATTTCAATTCCAAGCACCGGATCAAAAGTTAGAAATTCCCGCTCGTTCGTTCACTGAACGTACCCGAGCCAAACTTCGGAAATTGATTCCGGGCACTCCGGGCCTCGGAATCAGGTGCCGTCAGAAACCGCGCTCTTGTGAAATTCCAAAGAAAATTAAGAAAAAATTTTCCTTCAATTTTAAGGGTCTTTACATTACTCCCACCTCAAGGCTTTACGTCCCCGTAAAGATACATCAAAAAACTAGGGAAACAAATGAGGGTACTGAGCACGCATCTGAGCCTCCCGCTCCCATGTGCTCTCCTGGAGATTACCGTGCTGCCATCTGATGCGCACAAGAGGAATCGATCGCCCACGCAGGACCCGCTCCTGTCGATCCTCTATCTCCACCGGGACCTCCATAAAAGTCGCCCCATCGTCAACGTCAAGCTCCCCATGGTCAATGATGTGCGTCGGGTCGTGAACGTATCTCCTCAGCTGGGATACGTGGAAGACGTCGTGCACCCGGTGCAACTGAGGTGGCAAAGCCAGGCGATAAGCCACCTCGCCAACCCTGCTGAGGACCTGGAAGGGTCCGATGAAGCGCGGAGATAACTTGCCGCCTCGGCCAAATCTCCGAATACCACGTCGTGGTGAGACCCGCAAGAAGACGTGGTCGCCATCCTCGAACTCTAGTGGCCTCCGCCTCCTGTCAGCATATGACTTCTGCCGGCTCTGAGCTGTCCTCATCTGCTCCTGGATGACCTAGACCTTCTCTGTCGTGGCCTGGACCATCTTCGGTCCCACAAGTGCTGACTCCCCAGGGTCTGTCCAGCACAAAGGAGATCTACAAGGTCGTCCGTACAACGCCTCGTACGGTGCCATCCCGATGGTGGAGTGGTAGCTGTTGTTGTACGCAAACTCCACCAAGGGTAGGTGGTCCTCCCAGCTGTGACCAAAGTCGAGGACACATGCATGGAGCATGTCCTCGAGAGTCTGAATGGTCCTCTCCGTCTGACCATTCGTCTGAGGGTGAAAGGTTGTGCTCAGACGTAGCTGTGTCCCGAACGCCTCCTGTAACCCCTTCCAAAGCCGGGAAGTAAAGCGAGCATCTCGATCGGAGACAATAGATGATGGCACACCGTGGAGCCGCACAATCTCCTGAACGTAGAGACGTCCCAAGCTCTCCACTGAGCCCTGCTCTCTGATGGGTAAGAAGTGTGACGACTTGGTGAGTCGGTCAACAATCACCCAGATGGAGTCGTGACCTCTGGAAGTGCGTGGAAGTCCAGTCACGAAGTCCATAGATATGTCATCCCACTTCCACTCTGGAACCTCCAAGGGCTGTACCAAGCCCACTGGTACCTGATGCTCTGCCTTCACCTGCTGGCAGGCGAGGCATCGAGAAACGAACTCTTCTACTGCCTTCTTCATGACCGGCCACCAGTGCTGTCGTCTCAGGTCCTGGTACATCTTCTCCACTCCAGGATGTACCGCCAAAGGAGAAGTGTGAAACTCTCTCAGCACTTCCTCTCGCAAAGCGACTGGTACCATGGTATGTCCTCTGAAAAGGATGTCATGCTCTGCTCCAAGGGAGAAACCATCAGGTGCCTGTCCCGAGGATATCTGTGCACGCCGTGTCTCACAGTCAGCGTCCTCACGCTATGCCTCTCTGATCCGCTGCAGTAGTGGAGGGGTGACTGTGAGAGACTGGAGGAAGGCTGCTCCATCTCTATCCACGAAAGATATCTGTAAAGAGGATAGCTGCTCTGTCGCCTCCTCAAGTAGCTGAATTCCCGTCCTCCTGCTGAGGGCATCGGCTACAACGTTCCCCTTCCCAGGAGTATAGACTATCTCAAAGTCATAGTCCTGGAGGAACTCGAGCCATCGCCGCTATCTCAGGTTCAGGTCCTTCTGCGAGAAGATTTACCTGAGACTCTGATGATCGGAAAAGACTGTAAAGAGCTCGCCCATCAGATAGTGTCGCCATGTCTTCAGAGCTAAGACCACTGCTGCTAACTCCAGGTCATGGGTAGCGTAGTTCTGCTCATGCGACCTCAACTGACGTGATCCATAGGCGATCACTGCCCGCTCCTGCATCAGAACACATCCGAGTCCGGTCCCTGATGCATCGCAGTAGACTACGTACCCTACTCCCTCCTCAGGAAACCTCAAGATAGGTGCGCTAGTCAATCTCTGTCTCAGCTCCTGGAAGCTCTGCTGACATCTGTCTGACCACCTGAAGGGTTTCCCCTTCTTCGTCAAAGCTGTGAGTGGTGCCGCAACTCTAGAGAAGTCTGGCACGAATCTCCAATAGTATCCATCTAGTCCCAAGAAACTCCGAACCTCAGTCACGCTCCTGGGTTGCTCCCATGCTAACACAGCCTCGATCTTCACAGGATCCACTTCAACTCCCACCTCAGAGATAACGTGTCCCAAGAACTGGACCTCACGTATGCAGAACTAGAACTTCGAGAGATTACCATAAAGTTGGTGCTCTCGGAGTGTGTCTAGTACAACTCGCAAGTGATAGGCGTGCTCCTCCTCAGTCGTAGAGTAAATCAGAATGTCGTCGATGAAGACCACGACAAACCGATCGAGGTATGGCTGAAAGATCCTGTTCATGAGAGCCATGAACACTGCTGGAGCATTGGTTACACCGAAAGGCATTACCAAGAACTCATAGTGGCCATACCGACATCTGAAGGTCGTCTTCTGCACATCCTCGTCTCTGACTCTGAGCTGATGATAGCCTGACCTGAGGTCTATCTTTGAGAACCACCGTGCTCCATTGAGCTGATCAAAGAGGTCATCAATCCTCGGTAGTGGATACTTGTTCCTCACTGTCACCGGGTTCATGCGACGATAGTCAACACAAAGTCTCAAGCTCCCGTCCGCCTTCTTGGCGAACAATATCGGGGAAGCCCAGGGTGAAACACTGGGTCGGATGAACCCCTTGCCCTGCAAGTCCTCCAACTGTACCCGTAGCTCTCGAAGCTCGGCGGGGGCCATCCAATATGCTGGAGTGGATATCGGGGATTTCCCGGGGTACAATTCAATATAAAAGTCTACCTCTCTACAAGAAGGTAGCCCTGGTACGTCGTCGGGAAAAACGTCCGCAAACTGATCCACCACTGCAGGAAAACCAGGACTCCGCACGTCAACTGCTCCAAGGATGAGGCTAGCCAACTGATGAGTAATGGGATGTCCTCTCCCCCGCGGAAGTCTATAATGTGCTGCAAAGGCTCCCTTCTCGCCGGTGAAGGTGAACCTTCTCCCGTCGGTGCGTACACATCGCACCTTGCACCTAAAACAGTCAATCTGTGCATGGACCGTAGATAGCCAATCCATGCCCAAGATGACGTCGTAAGGCCTCGACGCTGCTACAAAAAGATCCCAGCCGAAGCTCTCGCCTCCTAGAGTGAGCTCACACTGCCGGCACCAGTGCGTAATCGTCGAGTCTGCTCCCGTAGGAGTCTCTAGCCGTAAGGATCGAGCCAACGGCTCTGTCGGAATCTCCGAGATCCGAACAAGGGCAGCGACTATGAAAGAGTGACTCACTCCTGTGTCTATAAGAACTGCAGCAAGGGTGGAGTAGACACAGATAGTACCTCGAATCATCTCAGGTGTGCCGTGGTCGTAGGCCTCTGCTGCCTGGAGCTGTGCCTGTCTCTGCCCGCCAGCTCCCTGTGGTCGGGGTGGACCTCCTAGTGGTGGTGGTGGCAGAGCCTCAAAGCGTCGCCCACCACCGGCTGCTCGTCCAGCTCCTCTGCCTCGTCCGCCTCCTCCCTGCTGACTGCCACGGTCCACCCTCTGCCTCTACCTCGGTGGTCCCTCAACTGACTGCTGCTCCTCGGCACGGCGGGTCGGGCAGTCACGAGCCATGTGGCCCTGCCCGCCGCACGAGTAGCACTGTCTGCCTCTCGAAAGACTGGCTCCATGCTGTGTGCCCCGCACTGCTGAGCCAGTGTCCTGAGGTTGTCTTCCCGAAGGTCTGGTCTTTCTGGACCCCTGAGTCATCCGTCGACTGCCTGCTGCAGATGACTCTGCCACGTGCCGCCCTGCGGTGGGTCGCTGCGCTGGTGTAGACTCAGCAAGGAAGCTCTCGATCATAAGGGCCCGCTCCAGTACTCCTGTCTGACTCGGTATGCTGAGGGAGATCAGCGATGCCCTGATCTCGTGTCTCAAACCCTGCTCGAAGGTCCGGGCCCGGAAGAATGGGTCTCGTACCATGTCAGTCGAGTAGCGCGAGAGATCGGTAAATCTCGACGAGTACTGAGCGACCGTCATGCTGCCCTGCCACAGCTGAAGAAGCTCCTGGATACGCATCGCACGAAGGGTGGCTGGGACAAACTCTGAGCGGAAAAGGCTCTCAAAGTCCGTCCAAAGAAGAGATGCATCATCGTGCACCTGGAGCATCAAGCTCCACCATCGTCCTGCTGCTGCGTGTAGTAGGCTCGCAGCGAGGATCACCATGAGGTCTGCTGGTGTCCTCACTAGTCCAAACACACATACTACTGCCTCTAGCCAGTCCTCTGCTGCCTGGGGATCCGTCTCCCCGCAAAACCTGGGTGGTCGCTGGCGCTGAAACTCATGAAGTGCGCTGAGGCGACGTGCATCGTCAGCGGCTGGTGCTGGAAGCATCGGGGGCTCGTCGGGTAGTGCTACCGCCGGTGCCACTGCTGTCAAAGGGCCTTGCACCGAGGCCTCGTCGCTCGGTGGGCTGTCGTCACGCTCGACTCTCGGAACCCTAGCTGGCTGCCATCATGGGGCCATCCTAAAAAGGAAACATGTGTGCCACAGTCAGAATAGTATACCTGGTGAGCTGATATAAGTAATCACAAAGAAAACTTTGAAACACACACGCAATCAATGTTTTCGTGCATTAAGTCGGAAATCAGAAGTCAGGGTCCTGGTGTACGGATACGTCGGCCGCCACACCAACACTGGACTCCCTGGACTGATAACCACACTCAATACGCTAAACATTATTGCTTCACATAGAAAAGATCAGAGTTCGCGGTATAACCGAACTCCTCTGATACCAATTTGTCACGACCCGCCCTCGGGGTCCGTGCCGTGACTACCCCAAGCCCGCCTTCCATAGGCCAGGGGCTGGCGACTAGCACCAAGGCGTAAATCCCGGTAAAAAGGGAAGGCATTGCCTTTGTAAAGTAAACAAACACCACAGAGTAAGCAAGCGGAAAGTAAACACTAAGAAAAAGCAGAGTACAACTGAAAGTGCGGAAAAGTAATTAGGCCAGTATACAAACCCAAACTGAATGTAAAGTACAACTCGAAAGGGAAAACAGAAAATGAAAAGTAAAAGCCGCTACACCGAGCTGTCCACTGGAAATCCCACCTGAAGGGTGGGTACAGATAGCTCCACTGCTCCACGGTCCCGCCGTCCGCTCCGAGCACGTCCCGCCCAGTGGTCCACCTCCAGGTACCGTCCTGCTCTGCAAGCCTCAGCTAAGATCAACGTTGTCCGTCGTCTGCAACCAACACAACGTAGTGCGGGCAAAGCCCGTGCAGGGGTGAGTAAAAGCTACTCATTAGGGACCCCGAGACCCCTGAAGGTCTCCCAAAATCCACAAAGGATAAACCACAAAGAAAGGTACAATCACGAAGTAACAACCAACACTGCTTAGGTATATGCCCATACATATACCTAAGTCATCAATTTCAATACGCTCCAACCTCCGAGCCCAAGTACAACTCAGTCCACACAAGAAAGTAAACGTATTCCACACAGGAAAGCAATACGTAATCCACACAGGATAGCACAACACATTCCACACAGGAAAGCAACAGGATTCAGCTCACAGAGATATACTTCTTCAAAAGACGATAAAGATGGTCTCTGATCCATCTAAGTCGTCAGACCCACGATGGATCGATAGGTAACTAACCCCCGCAAAAGACCCACACAGGATCGGGCCCACACAGGACCTGTAGGCGCTGGTTCACACAGGACCGCTGAGCGCAAGGACCCACACAGGATCAGACCCACATAGGATCGGTCCCACACAGGACCTGTAGCACTGATCCACGTAGGATCGCTGAGTTCTGTAGTCGTCGTCGTCGAATCCACACCGGATCTCTGTACTGTCGCCGTCGCAGTCACAGTAGCTGTAGTAGCAGTAGTAGTCACAGTAACAGTCGCAGCCAGCACTAGGGTTCCCGCACACAGCAAGCTCGTTCGGAGGGTCCGCTCCACGAGCTGAGAGGCTGATACATCAACTGTCACAAAGTCCAGAGTTGATGTATCCAAAAGTTCTGTATCGTCAACAGGAACTCAACGCAACAGACGGCGCGTCGATCGGACTCCCTGTCTGAGAGATATTGGCATTTTCGTCCCCAGGGCCCGGTTGGTTTTTAAGGCAAAACCAACCCGACCATACTCCACCTGCGTCCAAACCTCGGGCGGAGTATTCCAAAAGATCCGTCTCACTAATAGGAACACAAAAAAGCTGACGGCACGTCAATCGGACGTTCGTAGCTCAAGATATGAGCGTTTCCGCTCCGAAGGCCCGGTTGGTTTCGTGTACGAACCAACCCGGCCGAACTCAAAGTGTTCTGAAACCCTGAGTTTAATATACCAAAACGACCGTCTCGATCCAAGGATCGCGTTTCCGCACATGGTTCGTCGATCGGAGGTCTGTGGCTCAAGTTATGGCCAAAAGACTGAAACCGACTCGAAAACGGGGTGTCCGGGTCCGGGCCGACCCGGCCCGGCCAGCCGGCCGGCGGCGCGGCGGCCTGGCGCCGCACGGAGGCAGCGCGCGGGGGGCAGGGCCCCCGCTTGATTGGAATGGCGGCGCGGCTTTAAGCCGCGCCATTTGGAAACCCCTCCCCCCCTCGTGGGGGGCCTGCTTTGCAGAAAATCAGGGGGGCCGGCTGCCCCCCCCCCCCTCAAATAACCCCCCCCCCCCAATTAAATGGGGGGGGGTTTAGAGGGTTGACCGGGGGAATTTATTCCCCCGGTCTTTGACCTTTTGGCCGGCCACCTGGCCGGCCGATTTTTCTCCAACGGGACCGGCAAGCCGGTCCCCTATATAAAAAACTCAATGCTAAAATGTCAACCCCTTACATAAATACTCAAATAATCATGATAAATCATCATCAATAGTCCATCCATCATTTAAAAAACATACAAAACATTTTTGATCTATTCTAACAAATTGATAATTTAAAAATAAAATCCCTAGTGTATCTTCATATAAGTTATAATTCTTTATGCTTGATAAGAGAGTGATGGATCTATTACAAAATTTATAGCAAAATTTCATATTATTATTTCATATGAAGACCCTAACATTTTTATGGATATCATATTATTAAACATTAATAATTCATTAGATTAATATAATATCCTCACCATACTATCATGTTTGAAAAATAACTTCTTTTAAATACAATAGGTTTACATGTGACCATATAAGAAAGTCAATAAAAAACTCTTAACTTTTTCAAAAAATTAATTTTATCAAAAAACTTTTATGACTTCTTATATAGACTATTGAGATACTAAAAAAATAATATTATATTATATTTCATGTTTAAATCATAATTTACCCTTAATGGTAGTAATTATATTGCAATTTGAAACATATATATTTATATATATTATATGGAACATTATCAAAGTTAATACATCACTATTTATCCTCTTAAACTTATACAATATAATGAAAATTTAATTACTAGTTGTATTGAATCTATAATGCCTCCAAACTAGTTACCCAGAGTTGGTGCATTATAACATAACCTTTTCTTGATAACAAGAGATCACATCTTGAAAGAATGATTAGTTTAGTAGCCTTGTAAGTACTAGATACATACAAATTTTTTACATTACATCATGAAAAAAACATAGTTGTGTACCCTTTGAACACAGTCATATCCTGTGGACTATCCCTGAATGATAATCAAAATATAAATCTTCACATCCTGGGAAAAATAAATCATACGAAAGGGGTGAGCTAAGATGGTCGGTAAGGATAACAATAAAGCAGGAACTTTCATAAATAAACATAAAAATTTAAGGCAATTTATAAGACTAAAACAAAATCCTTTTAAACATAAACAGCATCATAATATGGAAAAGGGAAAACAAATAATTTCATTTACTTATACAAATGGATATTCTACTAGTCGAATAATCAAATGTAATATCAATAGCTATTTTCTTAATGACGGAATGCATAATATCGGACATTATAACCTCATGGTCAAGGCGTCGTTCCAGGAATTCATATAATATTTATTCATGTCCTTGTTCCAAGACACTAGTTTGCCTCATGGGACCTACCAATGCATCGACATGCAATAGCAAGCCCCACCAATAACTTGCTAAGTCTAATAAATTTCCCATATGAAAAACGATGAAACATAACATAAACATTCGTACTAAATCTAGCGTATGAATTGTCAATACTTAAACCATAAAAAATGAATGGTATAAAAATAGAACATCCACAATCAAAAATATCATAACTCATTCAATAAAAAATGGCAGATTTTATTGTAGTAAATCAATCTCAATCAGAAATAGTATCCCATAAAGTATGTTGACATAGTTGAAAATAATCAAGAAAACTCTTTGAGAGAAATACCTCTTTTCAAGAAATCATTTAAAAGTTACACAATTTATTAAGGAATTCATTTTAAAGTGATTTTTGAAACAATGTATCCCATAACAATTTGAAACAATTGAAATAAATTAACACTTTAAAACAATCATGTCTATGTAAATGAATCCTTAAAATATTTTTGAAAAGATGGAAATTAATTAAAATAGTTTGAAAAATAGATTTTTAGAAACATTTAAAATTATGATATAGTTAAATATTCTCTTCCATAAAAACATAAAAAATTCATTTTTAAAACATTTTAATGAAACGTGTAAATAGATGATAAATATGTCCCAATAGATATTTATAGGCAAACAATCTCAGATAATTATGAGATTGAGGAAAAAACCATTACCTTGTACTTTCTTTTGATTGATGGTATTATTATACTCATGTATAAGGACCATAGTATTTTATTAAATTATACCAAAACAATATTAATATTTATGATACCATACTTTATTCATGTACGTCTTTATACTACCCATTTTATAATAATTTCTATGTAAAAATAATATTTAGGGTCATAATCGCTTTCTTTATAGTACATGATTTAATTTTTTATTCTTGATTGTATTACGTATATCATTATTTAATTGCTTCTAGAATAAAAAAAATTATTTATTTATAATATATATTCAAAATATAAATAAGTATAATAGATAGATATATAAAATGGAAAACATCGTTTAGGGATAAGGTAGGTCATACGTATGCATAAACGTTCTTTTAGTTTTCATATCGTATTGAACGGATGTAAGTGAATGATATATATGTATATATATATATATTTACAGTAGCTTTATTATGTAATATAATACATACTTATTAATAATATATTTTTTTTATAATCATTGTTGATTGGTGAAGGTGGAAATGAATCTCATCGCGTCGTGGAGACGGTAGGTAGTACGTATGAATGAGTGACTATATCATTATACTATGGTTGAAATAGTAAGTAGTTTGATGTATATTATTTATAAATAATCGTTAACTAGTTATATTTATTATTTATGTCAATTATACTCATTATTATACCCATCCAAATAATGTAATGTTGAATAACAAACTACCCATGACACGGAGACGGTAATCCATACGTACTCATGTATGGTGACATTTTCATTCATAGGATCGATAAGAAAATTAATATGGTTGTACTATATTTATAATAACCTCTCAAAATGTAGAAGGTACTAGAGTTATAATTTTTTATGGAAAAAAACATAGAGGAAGTGGAAGAAGAAAATAACTTCGAAAGATGTGATGAAATTATTACCTCTTCTTCATGTGCTTCCATTTGATTAGATCAAAATGACTCCATAGATTGGATTTCTGATCAATTTATGTCCTATAGGATTAATTGTGTGTATTTTTGAGGATATTTGATCATGTTTTGGCCTAGCTAAATGGCTTTGGAGTTGTGATTTTGAGAGAAGTGATGGTATTATTTTATAAGAGAGGTGAGGGTCACTTTCGGAAAAGCATGAAATATTATTTTATTATGAAATCATCATCGTTTTATAATAGCTCCAAAAGAATTTATTTCAAGGAAAAGGAGAGGATGGGTTTCAAAAATTTCAATCAATGTGTTTTAGATTGGTTTAGGTCACCATGTTAATCTTATATTTTAGATTTAACTCTTAGTTAAATAGTTTAACTTTTATGATGTCTTCTTGTATTATTATAATAAATGGTTAATATGCTTACAATAAATAGCTTTGAGAACCCCAAGTGTTTCATTATTGACATATAAAATCATATCTAGGTCCTTCAGTATAACCATATATTTTTATGAATATTATACCATTTAATAATATAGTATTTTTTTTAAACTCATTTTTGAAAATTCTGAAAAAAGTTTGTATTTGGTTTTTCTGAAAGTCATAAAAACCTTATCACATAGAAAAAAAATTATTTAATCCACCCTAATATGTCATATCTACCTAGACAATTCGTTGAAAGCATCAAAAGCCTCTATTTACATTTATTTAAAAATTTATAATATCAATTATTTTAATCATTCATTGATATGATAATTACTGCATCATCATTGTGTCATAAATAAATTTAAATATTAAATATATAATAATTATAAATATAATAATGTTATTTATGAAACATATTTATACTTCTAAGAAATATATATAGTCGAATTTATCTTATGTATAACACAATATTAGAATTACTTTTGTTATGGAAATTTGAATTTAACACTTTTAACTCCTCTTTAAATAAAATAATAATAAATGGCCTAATCATATACAAGTGAACCAAAAGGATCATATATTGTTCCTAAGTTTTTTTTTGGACGAAATAAACTTATACAATAGAATTAGGACATGTGTTTGGGTAATTATAATATCATTTTTACCATTAATTACCATATTTACTTTTAACAAAGATAAAATAAAATTCAAAAGTTGATATTTACCAAAAAATATTTTCATCCAATTGAACCACATTTTAATTTCAGATGTAAACTGTGTCCCTTGGTGTTTTGAAATTCAATTCACAGAAGTATTAAAATTACATTTTGTGAAAATTTTCGAATGTTCCTAGAAGGTGGGTTAAAGGCTTTAAAATTTCAATTAAATTTTATACATCTAATCTTATTTTAAAATGATTCCAATGAATTAAATTGAACTAATACTAGTATTATGTATCTATTTTTACTTTAAAATTAATTTAAATGAAAATAATAATAATTAAATAAATGTAGGTTTTAAACTATAACGTGTTATTTTTCACTATTCATCAAAAATTGAATGTTTTCCGAAAAAGAAAAAAAATTAACCCTAAACTAATTTTGATATTCAAAATAAAAAAATGATTTCAATTTTACAAAATTAAAAACAAAGAATGTTCATTAATTAATTTAAAATTAATTTTAGTTTTCAAAACTAGAATGTGACTTTTTGAGAAGTAAAAAAGATCAAAAGATTGATATGTGCTTATGACTAATTTAAATGTAAAATTTCAGCCAATGACCAAAATTGGATTAAATGATAAGAATATAATTTAATTATAAATTAAAACTACTCAGATGAATAATTTTACACATTAAATTATTTGGATTAAAAATTTAGTTTTTAATAAAAATTAGTTTTTTTTATTATTCATCAAAATATAAAAGTTATCAGAAAAGCACCAAAAATTTATCCAAACCAATTTTTTTGTACCTATTATAAGTAAGAATTCAATTTATTTAAATTCAATATATCTAAGTGTCTAATACATGATTTAAAAAGGCTTCTCTATCAAAATGCTATAAAATTGCATTTTTTAAAATTGTTCTTCTATCTAAAAAATTTTATTTTTTCTTATATTATGTCTAAGAAACACATAATATTGATGTTAAAATTATATGGAATATATAAAATTCATAAAAAAGTTATTACTATTCATAACTGATTTTTGAACAGCTTGTTTGTTAAGTCATGGTGTGCTTTAACTCGGTGTTGTGTGTAGCGCAAGATATTTACGTTACAAAGATAATGTACTATGAAATACGGGGGTGTTACATTATCTCATCCTTTAATGAATTGTTTCCTCACAATTTGAAATTGTTCTTTGAAAATAAAAGCTTAAAAATAGAAAATACCTTTGTGGAAAACCCGCATCAGAAATTGAGATAATAAATTTTAGTCTTAATAAGAGGGAAATGGAAATGAAAAAGTGACCACCAATTTGTAAAGACCCGTAAAATTCAAGGAAATTTTTTTCTTAATTTTCTTTATGATTTTACAAGAACGCAGTTTCTAACGGCACTTGATTCTGAGGCCCGGTGTGCCCGGAATTACTATCTGAAGTTTTGGTCAGGTAAGTTTAGTGAACAAACGAGCGGGAATTTCTATCTTTTGAACCAGTGCTCGGAATCGAATTTTGAGGGCACCGATTGAACAGCAGCGCCGGTAATTGCTTAGGAACACCTTTTCTGGAGTTGTGTTTTCACGAGTGAAGATGATAAAAATTGTGGAAGTTTAATTAATAATTTAACTACAATTTCTATTTTCTCTTAGAGGATTTTAGCTTTGGGTGGAAGTTTGGTAACTATCGAACTTCCCAAGGGAGGTTATGAGGGTGGTGGGGCCCACACGAACCCCACCCCTTCACTTTCCTTAACTCCCTCAACTCACATTTAAAATTTGATAACTTAATTTTTTATAACTTATGATATTAATGAAGTGAGTTTAATGTGTGTGTTCGAAATTCAAATTAATATCTAGTTAATAAATTAAGTGAGGGCTTAATTTATTTTTGGGGTTAGTTTCTTGTTGTTGAGTCTTTGGGAGAAAAGGATAAGGACTTGAGGAACTTCTTTTTCTTCGACGAAGAACGTGAAGAACACATCGGTCTCCGATGAAGAACGCTGAGTTCTTGGAAACCGATTATGTGATGTCGTGTACCGCGACACAAACAACGTATTCTTTCACGATGTCTCCTTCTACGACGGTTTTTCCGCGACGAATCCTCGTTCGACAAACCTCCGTTCAAGCTACGCTCGAGGTAGGGGTTTATGCGATTTCTTTTCATGATTTACTCCCGTTCATTATCCACGAATAATTGGACCGCATGCTATCAATTAACGGGAGGAGGCCATACCACACAAACACGGCTGACCCCCCCCCCCCACTCCTTTTTATTTTCTTGTTGTTGCGGTACGACGGGAAGTGACGCGGTGCCCTCGCACCACGTGGGAACGAACGACAAGAATGTGCAATGTTGACGCACCACGTTTTTAAAAATGGGAACCATGTCGCAGCACCGTCGTGCCTCGCCGGAGAACAAAAAAAGCACCACGGCCTGAGCGGGGCTGTGGCGGAGGGGTGTGGCACTGTCACGCCACACCGGATGGATGAAGGCCGCGGCCGGAACTGGGCCGCGGCGGAGCGTGGGAACCGGCGGCCGGAAACAGACCACCAACATCAGAGCAGGGAGGGGACCGGCTGTCACCGGTCCTGTGTTGGCAGAAACCGGCCAGCCGGGGCGGGCCGGCCGGGCAGGAGAGGATCCGGGAGTTCAAACCCCCGGCAGGCCAGCTAGCGGCCCCCATTAAGGGGGGCCGCAGTTATAAAACGTGTGGGGGAAGCGCCCCCTCGCAAACCGAACGGCTCGGTCATTCGGCCGAGCCAGCTGGCACCACACACCAGTGCTCCGGGCCGTCGGGATGGGCCATTGGGCCGGGATGGGCCGTTGGGATGGGCCGACCCAGGGGGTCTCGGGCCGAGTCGGTCCGGGCCCGAAACCCCCGTTTTCGGACCCTCTTCGGTCTTTTGCCCATATCGTGGGCTACGGACCTCTGATCGATGCACCGTCAGTTGCAATGTGATCCTTGGATTGAGGCGGTCATTTTGGTATATCGCACTCAAGGTTTTAGAATACTTTTGTGTTCGGCCAAGTTGGTTCATACATGAAACCAACCGAGCCCTCGGAGCGGAAACACTCATAACCTGAGTTCCGGACGTCCGAATGACGTGCCGTTGACTTTGTTGGATTCCTCTTAGTGAGACAGATCTTTTGGCTTACTCCGCTTGAGGTTTGGATTCAGGTTGAGTATGGTCGGGTTGGTTTTGACTTTTAAACCAACCGGGCCCCTGGGACGAAAAAGAAAATAACTTCCAGACCGGGCGTCTGATTGATGCGTTGTCTATGACGTTGAGTTCCTGTTGACGATACGGAACTTTTGGATACATCAACTCTAGACTTTATGTCAGTTGATGTATCAGCCTCTCAGCTCGTGGAGCGGATCCTCCTGAACGAGCTTGCTGTGTGCGGGAACCCTAGAGCTGGCTGCATTTGCGACTGTGACGACGACGACGACTGTACAGAGATCCTCAGTGGATTCGACGACGACGACTACAGCACTCAGCGATCCTACTTGGATCAGTTCTACCGATCCTATGTGGGTTTGATCCTATGTGGGTCAGCGCTCATCGGTTCTGTGTGAGCCAGCGCCTACAGATCCTATGTGTGTCTGATCTTGTGTGGGTCTTTGCGGGGGTTAGTTACCTATCGATCCTTTGTGGGTCAGATCCTTTGTGGGTCAATGCGAGGGTTAGTACCTATTGATCCTTTATGGTTCCGACGACTTAGATGAATCAGTGGCTATATCTGATCATCAATATCATCATACGAAGAAGTATACCCGTGTGAGATTAATCTTGATTAGCTTTCCTATGTGGATTGTGTTGTGCTATCCTATGTGGATTTACGTTTTTCTATCCTGTGTGGAATGGGTTGTACTGGGGCTCGGATGTTGGAGCTGAACGAGAATTGATGACTTAGGTATATGTATGGGCATATAACTAAGCAGTGTCGGATGTTAATTCATGATTGTATATTCCCTTTTTGGATTATCCTTCATGGATTCTGGGAGACCTTCGGGGGTCTCGGGGTCCCTACTGAGTAGCTTATAGTAACCCCTGCACGGGCTATGCCCGCACTACATTGTGTTGGTTGTAGACGATGGACAATGCTGATCGTGGTTGAGGCTTGCGGAGTAGGATGGTACCTGGAGGTGGACCATTGGAGGGACGTATTCGGAGTGGACGGTTAGACCCGAGGAGCTGTGGAGGCTATCTGTACTCACCCTTCAGGTGGGAGTCCACTGGATGGATCAAGGCTGTGGCTTTTCTTTTCAGTTGATTTTTTCCCTTTCGAGTTGTATTTACTTTTAGTTTGGGTTTGTATTCTGGCCCATTTACATTTCTGCACTTACTGTTGTACTCAGTATTTACGTAGTGTTTACTTCTACTGCTTGCTTGTTATGTGGTGTTTGATTACTTTACAAAGGTAATGCCTTCCCTTTTTACCAATATTTACGCCTTGGTGCTAGTCGCCAGCCCCTGTCCTATGGAAGGAAGGCTTGGGGTAGTTACAGAACGAGCCCTGAGGATGGGTCATGAAAAATTGGTATCAGAGGAGTTTGGTTCTACCACAGAACTCTGGACTCTGATCTTTTTCTATGTGAAGCAATAGTGTTAAGCGTATTGGGTGTGGTTATCAGTCCAGGGAGTCTAGTGTTGGTGCGGCGGCCGACGTATTCGTACACCAGGACCCTGACTTCTGATTTCCGACTTAATTCACAAAAACAATGATTACATGTGTGTTTCTTGTTTTCTATGTGATTACTCTATGTCAGCTCACCTGGTATACTGTTTGACTGTGGCGCACCTGTTTCTTTTCAGGATGGCCCCACGATGGCAGCCAGCTAGGGTTCTGAGAGTTGTACGTGACGACAGCCCGCCGAGCGACGAGGCCTCGATGCAGGGCCCTTTGACAGCAGAGGCACCGGTGATACCGCTACCCGCCGATCCACCGAATCTTCCACTCCCAGCCGCTGACGATGCACATCGCCTTAGTGCACTGCACGAGTTTCAGCACCAGCGACCACCGAGGTTCCGTGGGGAGACGGACCCCCAGGCAGCCAACGACTGGCTAGAGGCAGTGGTATGGGTTTTCAAGTTAGTGAGGACACCAGCAGACCTCATGGTGATCCTCGCAGCAAGCCTACTGCACGCGGCAGCAGGCCGATGTTGGAGCATGATGCTCCAGGTGCATGATGAGGCATCTCTCCACTGGATGGACTTTGAGAGCCTCTTCCTCTAGGAGTTCGTCCCGACCACCCTCTGTGCGGTGCGCATCAAGGATCTTCTTCAACTACGGCAGGGCATCTTGACGGTCATCCAGTACTCGGCGAGATTTACCGATCTGTCGCGCTACTCGACAAAAATGGTACGGGACCCATTCTTCCAGGCCCAGAACTTTGAGCAGGGATTGAGGCATGAGATCTGGGCATCGCTGATCTCCCTCAGAATTCTAACCCAGGCAGGAGTACTGGAGCGAGCCCTTTTGATCGAGAGATTTCTTGTTGAGCCTTCATCAGCACCGAGACCCACCACAGGGCGGCACGTAGCAGAGTCTTCTGTAGCAAGTAGTCGATGGATGACTCATGGGTCCAGGAAGACCAGAACCTCAGGCAGATGATCTCAGGACAGTGGCTCAGCTGTGCGGGGCACACAGCGCGGGGTCAATCTTTCGAGAGGCAGGCAGTGCTACTCATGCGGAAGGCAGGGTTCATTGGCTTGTGACTGGCTGACCCGTCGTGCTGAGGAGTAGCAGACGGTTGAGGGACCACCCAGGCAGAGGTAGAGGATCGACTGTGGTGGTCCGCAGGGAGCAGGAGGACGAGGCATAGGAGCTGGCTGAGCAGCAGGTGGTGGGCGACGCATTGAGGCTCTACCACCACCACCACCAGGAGCTCCACCCCTACCACAAGGAGCTGGCGGGCAGAGACAGGAACAGCTCCAGGCAGCGGAGTCCAATGACC
Source organism: Viscum album (assembly GCA_963277665.1). NCBI lineage: Eukaryota > Viridiplantae > Streptophyta > Magnoliopsida > Santalales > Viscaceae > Viscum > Viscum album. The sequence continues at coordinate 637,109,876 of OY728157.1, forward strand.
ACGGCATGCCCGAGATGATTCGAGGTACTATCTGTGTCTATTCCACCCTTGCTTCAGTTCTTATAGACATAGGAGTGAGTCACTCTTTCATAGCCGCTGCCCTTGTTCGGAGCTCGGAGATTCCGACAGAGCCATTGGGTCGATCCTTACGGCTAGAGACTCCTACGGGATCAGACTCGATGATTAAGCACTGGTTCCGGCAGTGTGATATTTTTCTAGGAGGCGAGTGCTTTGGATGGGATCTTCTTATAACGGCTTCGAGGCCATACGACGTCATATTGGGCATGGATTGGTTATCTAATGTCCATGCTCAGATCGACTATATTAGTCGCAAGGTGCGATGTGTACGCACCGACGGGAGCAGGTTCACCTTCACCGGCGAGAAGGAAGCCTTTGCAGCATAGGATGGACTCTCGTAGTGGAGAGAACAGCCCATCACTCATCAGTTGGCTAGCCTAATCCTAGGAGCAGTTGACGTGTGGAGTCCTGGTTTTCATGCAGTGGTGGATCAGTATGCAAATGTTTTCCCAGACGACGTCCCAGGGCTACCTCCTCACAGGGAGGTAGACTTTTATATTGACATGTACCCCGAGACAGCCCCGATATCGACTCCAGCGTATCGGATGGCCCTCGTTGAGCTTCGAGAGCTATGGGTACAGTTAGAGGACTTGCAGGGAAAGGGATTCATCCGACCCAGTGTTTCACCCTGGGCTTCCCCGATATTGTTCGCCAAGAAGGTGGACGGGAGCATGCGACTTTGTGTCGACTATCATCGCCTGAACTAGGTGACAGTGAGGAACAAGTATCCGCTACAAAGTATTGATGACCTCTTCGATCAGCTCAAGGGAGCACGGTGGTTCTCAAAGATAGACCTCAGGTCAGGCTATCATCAGCTTAGAGATTGGGACGCGGACGTGGAGAAGACAAAATTTAGGTGTCGATATGGCCACTATGAGTTCTTGGCTATGCCCTTCGGCATGACCAATGCTCTAGAAGTGTTCATGGCCCTCATGAACATGATCTTTCAGCCATACCTCGATCGATTTGTCGTGGTCTTTATCAAAGACATTTTGTTTTACTCGACCACTGAGGAGGAGCACGCCTACCACTTGCGGGTTGTACTGGATACACACTGAGAGCACCAGGTTTATGGAAAGATCACGAAGTGACAGTTCTAGATCCGCGAGGTCTACTTCATGGGACACGTCATCTCCGAGGCGGGAGTTGCGGTGGATCCTGTAAAGATCGAGGAAGTGCTAGCTTGGGATCCACCCAAGAGCGTGACGGAGGTGTGGAGTTTCTTGGGACTATCTGGATACTACCAGAGATTTGTACCAGACTTCTCCAGAGTTGTGGCACCACTCTCAGCTTTGACAATGACGGGGATACCCTTTGTGTGGTCAGACATATGTCAGCAGAGCTTCCAGAAGCTGAGACAGAGATTGACCAGGGCACCTATCTTGAGGTTGTCGGAGGAGGGAGTAGGGTAGGTAGAATACTTCGATGCATCAGGTACCAGACTCGGATGTGTCCTGATGCAGGAGCGGGCAGTGATCGCCTATGGATCACGTCAGTTGAGGATGCATGAGCAGAACTATGCTACCCATGACCTGGAGTTAGCAGTAGTGGTCTTCGCTCTGAAAACATGGCAACACTACCGAATGGGTGAGAGATTTATAGTCTATTTTGACCATCAGAGTCTCAGGTACATCTTCTCTCAGAAGGACCTGAACCTGAGACAGCGGCGATGGCTCGAGTTCCTCCAAGACTATGAAATTGAGATAGTCTATACTCCTGGGAAGGGGAACGTGGTAGTTGATGCTCTCAGCAGGAGGACGGGCATTCAGCTACTTTGTGAGGCAACAAAGAAGCTAGCCGCTTTGCAGATATCATTTTCGGATAGAGATGGAGCAGCCTTCCTTCAGTCTCTCACAGTCACCCCTCCACTGCTGTAGTGGGTCAGAGAGGCACATCGTGGGGATGCAAACTGTGAGACGCGGCGTGCACAAATATCCTCAGGACAGGCACCTAATGGTTTCTCCTTTGGATTAGAGCATGACTTCCTTTTTAGAGGACTTACCTTGGTACTAGTTGCTTTACGGGAGAAGGTGCTGAGAGAGTTTCACACATCTCCCTTGGTGGTACATCCTGGAGTGGAGAAGATGTACCAGGACCTCAGATGATAGAACTGGTGGCCCGGAATGAAGAAGGTTGTGGCAGAGTTCGTTTCTCGATGCCTCACCTACCAGCAGGTGAAGGTAGAGCATCAGGTACCAGCAGGCTTGGTACAACCCTTGGAGGTCCCAGAGTGGAAGTGGGATGGAATACCTATGGACTTCGTGACTGGACTTCCAAGCACTTCCAGAGGTCACGACTCAATTTGGGTGATTGTCGACCGACTCACCAAGTCGGCACACTTCTAACCCATCAGAGAGCATGGCTCAGTGGAGAGCATGTGATGATTCTACATTCAGGAGATTGTACGGCTTCACAGTGTGCCATCATATATCATCTCCGATCGAGATGCTCGCTTTACTTTCCGGCTATGGAAGGGGTTACAGGAGGCGTTCGGGACGCAGCTACGTCTGAGCACTGTCTTTCACCATCAGACAGATGGTCAGATGGAGAGGACCATTCAGACCCTCGTGGACAAGCTCTATGCATGTGTCCTCGACTTTGGTCGCAGCTGGGAGGACCACCTATCCATGGTGGAGTTAGCGTACAACAACAAGTACCACTCCACCATCGGGATGGCACCATACGAGGCGTTGTACGACCGACCTTGTAGATCACAGCTGTGCTGGACATACCAAGGGGAGTCAGCACTTGTGGGACCAGAAATGGTCCAGGCCATGATAGAGAAGGTCCAGGTCTTCCAGGAGTGGATGAGGACAGCTCAGAGCTGGCAGAAGTCTTATGCGGACAGGAGGCAGAGGCCACTGGAGTTTGAGGATGGCGACCACATCTTCTTGCGAGTCTCACCTCGACGTGGTATACAGAGATTTGGCCGAGGTGGAAAGTTGTCTCCATGCTTCATCGGATCATTCCTGGTCCTCAGCAGGATTGGTGAGGTGGCTTATCGCCCGGCTCTACCACCTCATTTGCACCGGGTACACGACATCTTCCACGTATCTCTGCTGAGGAAATATGTGCACAACCCGATGCATATCATTGACCATGGGGAGATGGAAATTGATGATGGGGCGACTTTTGGGGAGGTCCCAGTGGAGATCGAGGATCGACAGAAGTGGGTCCTACCTGGACGGTCGATTCCTCTAGTGCGCATCAGATGGTAGCACGAGAATCTCTAAGAGGGCACTTGGGAGTGAGAGGCTCAGATGCGTGCTCAGTACCCACATTTGTTTCCCTAGTTGTGATGTATCTTTACGAAGATGTAAATCCCCTAGGTGGGAGTAATGTAATGACCCGTAAAAATCAAGGAAATTTTTTTCGTAATTTTCATTGAGATTTTACATGAACGCAATTTCTTACGGCACTTGATTCTGAGGCCCGGTGTGCCTGAAATTCCTATCCAAAGCTTAGCTCGGGTACGTTTAGTGAATGAACAAGTGGGAATTTCTATCTTTTGAACCGGTGCTCGGAATCGAATTCTGAGGGCACCGATGGAACCACAACGCCAGTAATTTCTTAGGAACACCTTTTTCGGAGTTGCATTTTCACAAGAGAAGATGATAAAAATTGTGGAAGTTTAATTAATAATTTAACTACAATTTTTATTTTCTCTTAGTGGATTTTAATTTTGGGTGGAAGTTGGGTAACTACCCAACTTCCCAAGGGAGGTTATGAGGGTGGTGGGGCCCACACGAACCCCACCCCTTCACTTTCCTTAACTCCCTCAACTCACATTTAAAATTTGATAACTTAAGTTTTTATAACTTATGATATTAATGAAGTGAGTTTAATGTGTGTTTTTGAAATTCAAACTAATGTCTAGTTAATAAATTAATTGAGGGCTTAATTTATTTTTGGGGTTAGTTTCTTGTGGTGGAGTCTTTGAGAGAAAAGGCTAAGGGCTTGAGGAACTTCTTCGTCTCCGACGAAGAACGTGAAGAACACATCGATCTCCATCGAAAACGTCGAGTTCTTGGAAACCAATTACATGACGTCATGTACCATGACGCCAACAACGTCTTATTTCATGACTTCTCCTTCCGCGACAGTTTTTCCGCGATGAATCCTCGTTCGACGAACCTCCATTCAAGCTACGCTTGAGGTAGGGTTTTATGCGATTTCTTTTCGTGATTTACTCCCGTTCATTATCCATGAATAATTGGACCGCATGATATCAATTAACGGGAGGAGGCCGGACCACACAAACACGTCCGACCCCCCCTCCTTTTTATTTTCATGTTGTTGCGGTACGACGGGAAGTGACGCGGTGCCGTCGCACCACATGGGAACGAAAGACAAGAATGCGCGATGCCAATGCTCCGTTTTATTAAAAATAGGAACCAAGTTGCGGCGCCGTCACGCCGCGCCAGAGAACCGCAAAAGTACCACCGCCGGAGCGGGGCCGCGGCAGAGGGGTGTGGTGCCATCACGCCGCACCGGACGGATGAAGGCCGCGGCCGGAACCGGGCTGCGGCAGAGAGTGGGAACCGGCGGCCGGAAACGGACCGCCGGTGTCGGAGCAGGGAGGGGACCGGCCGTCGCTGGTCCCATGGTGGCAGAAATCGGCTGGCCGGGGCGGGCCGGCCGGGTAGGAGAGGAGTCGGGGGTTCAAACCCCCGGCCGGCCAGCTAGCGGCCCCCATTAAGGGGGGTCGCGGTTACAAAACGCGGGGGGCAGCGCACCGCTCGGCGGTTCGACCGAGAAAGCTGGCGCCGCGCGCCAGCACGCTAGGCCGCTGGGACGGACCGTTGGGCCTGTCCGTGCCCATCCGGGTCGGGCCGCGCACCGCCGGGCCGGGTCGGTCCGGGCCCGAAACCTCCGTTTTCGGACCCTCTTCGGTCTTTTGCCCATATCTTGGGCTACAGACCTCTGATCGATGCACCGTTAGTTGCGATATGATCCTTGGATCGAGTTGGTAGTTTCAATATATCGCACTCAAGGTTTTGGAATACTTTGGGATCGGCCGAGTTGGTTAATACACAAAACCAACCGGGCCCTTGGAGCAGAAACACTCATAACTTGAGCTCCGGACGTCCGAATGACGTGCCGTCGACTTTGTTAGATTCCTCTTAGTGAGACGGATCATTTTTCTTACTCTGCTCGAGGTTTGGAGGCAAGTTGAGTTGGTCGGGTTGGTTTTGACATAAAAACTAACAGGGCCCCTAGGACGAAAAAGCCAATAACTTCCAGACCGGGCGTCTGATTGACGTGTCGTCTGTGACGTTGAGTTCCTGTTGATGATACGGAACTTTTGGATACATCAACTCTAGAATTTGTGTCAGTTGATGTATTAGTATCTCGGCTCGTGGAGCGGATCCTCCCGAACGAGCTTGATGTGTGCGGGAACCCTAGAGCGGTCTGCGTTTGCGACTATAACGACAAAGACGACCATATAGAGATCCTTAGTGGATTTGATGACGATGACTACAGCACTCAACAATCCTACGTGGATCAGTGCTACCAATCCTATGTGGGTCTGATCCTGTGTGGGTTAGCGCTAAGCGATTCTGTGTGAGCCAGCGCCTACAGATCCTGTGTGGGTCTTTGCGGGGGTTAGTTACCTATAGGTTCCATTGTGGGCTAGATCTTTTGTGGTTCATTGCGGGGGTTAGTACCTATCGATCCTTTGTGGGTCCGATGACTTAGATGAATCAGTGGCTATATCTGATCATCATTATCATCATACGAAGAAGTATACCTGGGTGAGCTGAATCCTGATTTTCTTTCCTATGTGGATTGTTTTGTGCTATCCTATGTGGATTTACGTTTTGCTTTCTTGTGTGGACTGGGTTGTACTTGGGCTCAGCTGTTGGAGCCGAACGAGAATTGATGACTTAGGTGTATGTATGGGAACATACCTAAGCAGTGTCGGATGTTACTTCATGATTTTATATTTCCTTTGTGAATTATCCTTCATGGATTCTGGGAGACCTTCGGGGGTCTTTGGTTCCATACTGAGTAGCATATACTCACCCCTTCATGGGCTATGCCCGCACTACGTTGTGTTGGTTGCAGACGACGGACAACGCTGATCGTGGTTGAGGCTTGCGGAGTAGGATGGTACCTGGAGGTGGACCACTGGCGGGACGTATTCGGAGTGGACGGTTGGACCCGAGGATCTTTGGAGGCTATCTGTACTCACCCTTAAGGTGTGAGTCTAGTGGACGGATCGAGGATACGGCTTTACTTTTCAGTTGTTGTTTTCCCTTTTGAGTTGTACTTTACTTTCAGTTTGGGTTTGTATTCTGTCCCATTTACTTTTCCGCACTTACTGTTGTACTCAGTATTTACATAGTGGTTACTTCTACTGCTTTCATGCTATGTGGTGTTTTCTTACTTTACAAAGGCAATTCCTTCCCTTTTTACTAGGATTTACACATTTGTGCTAGTCGCCATCCCCTGGCCTATGGAAGGCGGGATTGGGGTAGTCACGGCGTGAGCCCCGAGGACGGTTCGTGACAAATTTATGATCCTAAATAGAATAACAATGGTGGAAATTAGAGACACATAATTAGCGTAAAACATAAAAATTTATAGGGAGTGATTGAGGTCATCAATCACAAACAAGTGAACAATAAATAAAATATTGAGTGGCTCAAATCCATAAATCTATGATCATTTAAAATATAATCAGTTCAACAAAACAAAAGGTATTAGGATAACACATTTTTTGTTTTTTGTCCCTTCCCCTAATTTTTATGAATTAATATCTTCATAGAATAAGAAAATTAAGAATAATTGACATGTACAGTTCCATCCTTTAACTAATTTCTACCACAAACTCATCTTTCACTCCAAATGATAATAGAACTCCGAAATATTCTATTTATCCTAATCATATAGGGTTCCAAAAATCATGAATGTGTAATTCATCTATAATACCATTTTAAAAAACATAATTACACAAACCAGGGAATCATGTACGCAAGTTTTAGGGGATGCTCCCTTGTTCCCTTCGATTATGGGTTCCTCTCTTACGGCCTTGTCAGACAAGAATGGTTGTCGCCCGAACTCTGGGTTATCCTTCTTATAAAAATCCCAATATAATCTTTAGAAATTATTTAACCTTAACAGTAATATCCAATGTCAAACATAATCCCTTCCAAACATTATACATATCCACAATACTTCAGTCCTAACTCATAGTCCAAAATTTATAAGAAAGGTCACTTAATATACATGTGATTACCTTCATTGTGTATTCTCTTAAGACATGGTAACAAACTGAATTACAATAAAATTATATTTCAATCTGTATATACTATTTTATTCCTTCTTTAAAATATATAATACTAGATATACTCCTTAAATCCAAAAATGTTGTAATCCTCAACCATGATGCAATAAACAAACCATTAATTAGTTCCAAGTATTCAATAATATCCAACATAATTTATCCAAATCAATTTTCTCTTATTCAAAAATCAATACCTTAGTATCAGGAACACATTATGGTTTATCATTCCTTCATCCATGTATTTTACCAAAAGGTTAACTTTAAATTGAGTCACATTTCTTGGAACCACAGAATCTCAAATACTAAATGAAATAGTACTGCAATTACATCCGTATATACTCTATAATTTATATATCTTTTACATCATTAATAAAATACTCAAATGGAAAAATTATTTAATAACAACATAAGATCACTAATCATTCTCTTCATCTGTGGTTGTATCATTACATTATTATTATCAAATATCACCATTTGGGGTATTCTCGAACGATTTGGACATTGATTCGTGTAGTGTCCAAACTCCTTGTAGATGAAGCCTTGTACATTTGAAACATTTTTCTTACCCTAGCAATCCCATAGCTGGTGTCCTTTATCTCAACAAATATAATAAAATCTCATTCCCTTCAAGAATTCACCAAGGTGATTCTTTCTATAGTTATCACATATGGGAAAAATCATTTTTTCCCTTCTACCCATCATCCATCTTTTTCTCTACCATCCTTTTCATCTCTAGTTCCCTTCAAAGCCGTAGGGCTCCAAAAATTCATTACTTATCTTACTAACACATTATATTATTTCATCATATGATTAGAATACATGGGGGACTATTTGACTTCTAAATGTTTCTATAAGACCATGAAGGATATAATCCTTCTTACTCATTGGATCTTGCATATTGCTAGATTTTTCATTCCTTTTATTGGTCACCATTTCTAAATAATTCCATACACTAGTTTGTTTTTGGAATCAAAATGCATAAACAAAAACTTGTAAAATACCAAACATAAATTTAATTGTTTGTGCATATAATCTATAATCATAAAATATTTTTTCATTGAGGAGGTATTTATTCATAAATCCATCATAATTCTTTGTAGAGAACATGTGGATTATCGTAAGAATATCCCCAATGAGTGTCGTAACCAAGGGTGCATTATGACCCATTAGCGTGTACTGGGATACATTGGGTTAAGCCTGAAACACCATGTTAGAGTTTTCATTCCTAGGTACATCTGTGCCTGAGCTTCCTCTACCTTCTCATATCTAGATAGTGATATATTTCTTTGAAAATTCACACTATCTCTACATTACCAAAATTTTAGGAAGTTCTTCTTTAATAATACTCAATTTCTATCTTAGGGAAATTTTATTTAATCATAGTTTTCTAAATCTAGTTTCCATGGATTATATTAAACATCCTCTGATACCATCTATAATACCCCATCCTTAGTTACACATATTCGGTGCATTATTACATAACATTTTCAAGGTCACAAGAGATCATGTCTCGAAATACCGATTAGTTTAGTATCCTTGATGTACTAGATACATACATAATTTTTACATTTTATCATAAAAAAACAACATTGTTTCCCCTTAGAACACACTCATATCCTTTGGCCTATCCCTGAAAGATAATCATAATATTCTTCTTCACATATATGGAAAAATAAAACATAAGAAAAGGGTGAGCTCAGATGCTCAGTACGAATAAAAATATAGCAGAAACATTAATAAATAATCCTGAACATTTAAGGCAATGTATAAGACTAAAAAAGCCTTTTAAAAATAAAATTCAGAATAATTTGGAAAAGATAAATCAAATAATTCCATTTACTTATACACATGGATATTCCTCTAGTCGAACAATAAAATGTAATTTCAATAGATAATATCATAATGATAGAATGCATAATGCCGGACATCATAACAACATAGTCAAGCCCTCATGCCAAGACTAAAAATAATATTTTTTCAAGGCCTTTTGATGAGACACTAGTTTTTCTCAGGAGACCTACTGATGCAACGAGGGGATATAGCGGGCCCCACCCATCACTAACTAAGTACGAATAATTATTCATATGAAAAATTGTGAGACATAACATAAACTTTAGTACTAAAAATAGCATACAAAATGTCAATACTTTAACCATATACCATGAATGGTATAAAAACAGCACATCTATAGTCAAACATTTCATAACACATTCAATACAATATGAGAGATTGTATTGTAGTAAATCAACCTCAATAAACACTAATATCCCATAAAGGATGTTGAAATAATGTGAAATAATAAATAAAACTCTTTGAGAGAAATAACCCTTTTCAAGAAATCATTTAAATGATGAACAATTTAAAAATGAATTCATATAAAAAATATTTTTTTAATCAAAGTACCCCTTACCACTTTGAAACATTTGAAAAACAATTAACACTTTAAAACAATCATGTCTATGTAAATAAATCCTTAAATCATTATTAAAACATGGAAATAAATTAAAAATTTTAAAAAAAATCTTTAAAAACATTTAAATTGATGATCTAGTTAAATATTTTCTTCCACAAAAACAGAAAATATTCTTTTTTAAAACATTTTAATGAATCATGGACATAGATGATAAATATGTCCAAGTAGATACTTATTTAACCTATTATATAATGGCAATAGTATGATATTAAATTATACCAAAACCATATTCATATTTATGATATCATACATTATTCATTTATGGCTTTATACAACCCATTTAATAAAAATTTATATGTTAACATAATATTTCAGGTAATAATCGCTTTATTTATTGTACATGTGTTAACCTGTTATTCATGATCGTATCAATTATATCATGATTTAATTACTTATAAATTATAAAACATTATTTATGTTTCATATATATTAACAATATAATTTTTTATAATAGATAGATATAATAAATTGAAAACAATGTTTTGGGATACAGTCTGTCATATGTATTCATAAACGTTGTTTCTGTTTTTATATCATATTGAAGAGATGTAAGTGAATGAGATATATGTAAAAACTTACACACACACACACACACATATATATCTAGTAGAATTATTTTGACATATATTATATACTTATTAATAATATATATTTTTATAATAATCGTTGAATGGTGAACATGGAAATAAATCTCATCGTGTCGTGGAGACGGTAATCCGTACGTACACACAAGTGAAGATGTCATTATATTGAGGGTGAAATCGTATGTAATTGGATGTTATATTATATATAAAGAATAATTAACATGTTATATTTATTATTTACATAAATTGTACTCATTATTAAACACATCCAACTAATGAAGTGTTAAATAAGAAATTGCACCACAATGTGGAGACGGTAATCTGTACGTACGCACCTATGGTAACATTGTCGTTCATTGAATTTATAAGATCATTAATATGGTTGTACCATTTTTATAATAAAATCACAGTATGTAGAAGGTACTGGAGTTATTATTTTGGTATTAAAAACAAAGATAGAGGAAGTGGAAGAAGAAAAGTTTTTCAAAGAGGTGATTAAATTAATACCTCTTCTTCAGGTGATTCATTTTGATTTGATAAAATGGGATCCATAGATTGGATTTCAGATCAATGTAAGGCCTCTAAGATAAATTTAGGGTAGTTGGGAGGATATTTTAGTAGGTTTTGGCTGAGCCAAATGGCTTTGGAGGTGTGATTTTGAGAGAAGGGGAAATACCCTTTTATAAGAGAGTTGACGGTCACTTTTGGAAAAGCATGAAATAGTATTTTATTATAAAAACATTTTCATTTTCATATGGCTCCAAAAGGATTTATTCTGAGGGAAAGGTAGGTATGGTTCAAAAACCTCTCTACTAATTGGTTTTAGATAGGTTTATGTCTCCATATTAACCATATATTTTAGATTTATCTCGTCGTTAAATAGTTTAACATTTTCCATGTCTTCATTTATTATTATAATAAATGGTAAATAAACATACTAAAAAAACCAATAGAACCCCATCTAGTTCATTATTGACATATCTAACCTTATCTATGTTTTTTGGGTGATCCTTAGTTTTTTAGGAATATTATATCATTTAATAATATTGTATTTGTTTTAAAAACTCATTTTGGTCAATTTTGACACTATTTAATATTGGGTTTTTTGTGAAAGTCATAACAAAATTGTCACATTGAAAAAAAAATATTTAATCAGCCTTAAAATGTCCTATTCACCTAGAAAAATAATGGAATGCATCAAAATCCCCAAATTAAATTTATTAGGATATTTATAATATCAATTATTTTAATCTTTCATTTATAATGTATTTACTGAATCATCATTGCATCATAAATAAATTTATTTATTTAAAGTTAAAAAATTATAAATAAAATACCATTATGTATGAAATATAGTTATACTTTTAATGAATATTTATAGATGAATTTATTTTATGTATAACCCTATATGAAAAATATTTTAGTTATAAAATTTGAATTTAACACTTTTTACACTTCTTTAAATAAAATAGTAATAACTTTTCTAATCTAATCCAAGTATACAAAAAGGATCACAGTTTATTCTAAAGGTTGATTTTGGTCAAAATACACTTATCCAATAGAATAATGAGCTTTTTAGTGTAATTTTAATATCATTTTTATCTTTAATTACCCGGTTTACTTGTAATTGTGGTTAATAAAAATCAAAACATACTATTCACTAAAAATAATTTTCATCCAATTGAACCAAAATGTACATACTGAATTCAACCATGCCTCTCGTATTTTTGAAATTAAATTTACAGAAGCGGTAAAATTACATTTTAAGAAAATTAGAAAATCTTCCTGGAAGGTGGGTAAAAGATGTTTAAAAATTTAATAAAATTTTATACATCTAATCTCAAAATGACTCCAAGGAATTACATTGAACTAATATAAGTATTATTTATCTATTTTTACATTTAAATTAATTTAAATAATAATAATTATTATTTAAATAAAAGTTGGTTTTATACAATAACGTCGGGTTTTACACTATTCGTAAAAAATTTAAGGTTCCTAGAAAAATACCAAAACATAGCCATAAGATAATTATGATATTATAAATTAAAAATGATTTCCATTTAACAAAACTCAAAACTTTTAATTTTCATTAATTAATTTAAAATTAATTCTCTTTGTCAAAACTTGAAATCGGGTTTCTGAGAAGTAAATCCTATCAAAAGATTAATATGTGTTTGTGTCTAATTTAAATTTAAAATTACATCCAATGACCAAAATTGGATTAAATGATTAAAAAATAATCTAATTATACTTGAAAACTACTCAAATTAATATGTTTACACTTTAAAATATTTCAATTTAAAAAGTTGATTTCAATAAAAAATTATTTTTTTACTATTCATCAAAATAAGAATGTTATCAGAAAAGTACCAAAATTTTATCCAAATTAAAATTTTATTTCCATGTTATAATGAAGAATTTTATTTAATTAAATTGAATATATAAAAAGTGTCAAATATTGAATTTAAAAAGGGTTCACCCTTAAAAGGCCGTAAAATTTCATTTTATAAAAAATATTTCTTTTATCTTGAAAAATGAAGTTGTTCTTATATTATGATTAAGAAACACAAAATATGGATGTTAAAATTATATGTAGTATATTAAACTCAAAATGCATTTAATACTGTCCATAACCACTTTTTGAATGGATAGTTTGCTAAGTCGTGGTGTGCTCAAACATGGTGTTGCGTGTAGCGTAGGCTGTTTACCTTAAAGATATAATGTACTAGAAAATACTAGGGTGTTACAGAATCTATCAATATCAAATGTCATGTTTAAATTATTTTATACAATCGAAAATAGTTATAATTACATTATTCTTATTGATAACTAATAAAATATCACATTATCTCAGAGAACAATAGTCCACCTTAATAGAATTTGCTGACAGTAATGAAAATGAAAATCAATTTCAATATATCTTCTACTATTTTCATTTTTGTATTCTTAATTAATATTTATAAATATGTTTTTCATCATATTGATATATTCAACTAATCAACTATATGTTTGACTTATCATTTCTTTGTTTTATAAATATGAGTGACAAATTAATTTCCCCATGTTCTCCACAACCAACTCATGTTCATCATCTTATATTCAATTGAAATTCCATTTAGTAATAACCCCCCCCATAAAATAAAATGTTAATCATAATAAACATTAATGGAGAGAAAAAGATATTCCAATTGAATTTTGATGTATGGTTTAAATTTTCAACTCTAATGAAGATCATAAAATATGGTATATTTCTACACATTACCTCCTTAAAAGGGAACTCTTAATATCCTCCTAATCAATGCCAATATCGTCCATACAAAAAAATTATGCACCATTTTCCTAATCTATATTGAATTTTCTTAAAAATAATTTAATATTTATGATAAAAGCCTTTTCTAGGGAAGTATTGTTCTAATTTAAAGGTAATATTTTACCTCTATTTTGGTATATCATGATTTGGTTTCTCTTTGTTGTTGTTTGATGAGAGAATTAGGAATTTTTTGGGAAAAAATTATGATGCACGATTGGTGCACTGTTTCCCCAAAGCATGATCCTACCCCTAGTAAGACATGAAACCCCCATAAATAAGGGGTTCCATAGTATTTTCATAGTTTTACAAAATATGTGACCTATTAGAAGAAATTTGTTTCCTCTAAGGGAGGGTGTTCAGTTTTGTCCCACGTTTTGGAAACCAATGTACACTTGCTTAGAAATCCATCAATGAATGATTTTAATCTCCTTGAATTTTATAAAAAAAAAAATAAACCCACTGATATTAATCCCTAATCATACCATGTTGTAACTAAACGAAGTGCTATATTTCTAAAACTATTGGGAGTATTCCATGTAATTTTAAAATCTATTAATGCAAAATTTTAGATCTGATTGACAGACACACACATCTCCCTATAAAAAACATATTCAATTAGATTTTGATCTCACCTATCACTCTTTAGGGATTAATATGAATGTTTTTCCCCATTTATTATGATTATATATATATATTGATATATCTTGTTACATTTTTTCTTGTTATATGTTTTGTTTCTATATATCACTCATTATGAAATGGACCATTCCATTTCAATTTTGTGTATCTATCTTGGAGAATTTTATTCAATGATCATGTGGTAGGTGGCCTTTATCTAAATTACCATTATCTTTAATTATAATTAAATGTGTTTAATTATGGAATTTAAATTTCAATTATTGAAAATTGAATCACTATTTGAATTATTTAAAGAATTATGAAATGGGATTACATAAATGAAGTTGCAATGTCATAATAAAATAGGTTGAATTTGGGGAAATTGTATTTGGTAGAATTGTGGTTTTGAAATTGGTTGGATTTTGGGATTATGGAATGGGTCAATTAATGAGATGGTTAATTGGTGGATTAATTATAATTAATTTGGTGGTAAGATTATCCATAGTGGATTAATGGTTCATTTGATTAAATGATGATAAATTGTTTATGGGGGAATTGTTCAAATTATTCCATGTGATTAAAAGAAAATGTCCATGATTGATTTTATAATTGAATTGGGAAATTTTTATAAGAATTAATGAAGAGTAAACTAATTATTATTAACTTTTATATCTATGAAATTATCATATATGTGATATTGTGATATTGTGATATTTGCCTGTGGGACACTGACTTATTATTCAAAATATCATATTTGATTGATTGATATTAGAGTGTGGGTCACATAAGTATGATTCAAAATCTTATAATTAATAGAATTATAAATGTGATTGGTACATGGAAGGATTCGTCAAATACCCATGAGGTGCTTGATATAGAGTTGTTGGCCCAAAATGATGGAATAATGCTATAGTCCTATTATCTAGAATATTTATTTAAATTCAATGGATACTTAAATACAATATTATAGTGAATTTTAAATTCCATTGTGTTGTGTTTAAGAATCTATTGTTGGATGATGTATGTATTGTTTGTTTAGGTGTCATCATGAACTATGGAAAATTATGTGGTTGATTTAAATTAACCAATTGGGCACCTGATTATTTTTTCACTTGTACTTTATTCATCAATCAAATGTATGCACTGTTATAGAATTTATCTTGTTGGACACTATTTGTAGTGGCTTATATATTTTTATTCACACCCTAATTGGGATGCCTAATCAATACTATAATAGTTTTCATGTTTATATGTAATGTTTATGGAAATATACCTATGTTAGGTGGATGAGTAGGGACAGATCATGGACGAGGGTACCAGAATTGATTTAGGGAAACACTTTTGAGTTCTCAGTGAATTTACTTTTGAGTTAATCATTTGACAAATGAAATTTACATGGAAAACAATATTTACATTCTTATTTATTGTGTGTTATGAATTTTTTAGGTCATATTATGATATGGGTTTGTATTGAACATGATATTATTCTGGCTTTTTTAATTATTATTTATCTATTCTTTAATAATTATTTTTTTGTTTCTACTATGATAAAGAGGTTATAGTATCCCCATTTTATATATTACACCCTTACTACTATTTGGTAGCCTCAGGAATATATGGAGGCATTTCTAGGGTTATTTAATCTATAGATTGGGTCACTATTATGTGTCACCCGGTTCATTACATTACAAATATATAGTATATATTCAGTTTTAATTTCTTTTTATTTCTCTTGTTATTTGGGATAGTTTTAATTGAGAATAGAAATAGTCGGTCCATGGTCATGAGTAGGGGAATGAGAGTAGTGAACCCATGTATTTGGGAAAACACAATTACAGAGGGATGGACTGTTGTTATTGATTTTTTCTATTATAGTTGGATGTTGTTCCACATTGGGAGATGCACTTGTTTTGTGTTGTTGTTATCATTTTCTATGATATTTTTATTAGACTAAACCGGCACGAGAGTTCAATGTAAATGAAAAAATTTATTCACCAAAAAATTATTGTAACACGAATCTTTTTCTGCATGAAAAAATTATAATGTTTTATGTCAATTATTAAAATGATAATACATTTCCAAACATGTATAAATTAAATGAAAAAAGTTAAATAATAAAAAATTGACAATTCAAAAATGATATTATATAAGGTAAATGAAATGGATAAATCGGTGTCAAATGTGAAACATTAATTTAGAATCTGTTTACCCTACGTTACACATGACCTAGAGGAGGGGTGGATGAGGGTAGTGATGGTGCCTAGTTTTAGACTGTGTGGTGGGGTTTGGGGGAATGAATTGTTATGACCTGAAGTGACTCTATCTTATATAAATTGGTTAAGGTTCTGTAATGTTTCCTAAAAACATGAGTTTTTAATTTTAATTATATACATCCATGACGACACATTTTGATAGCATGACATGATTATGTGGCTATAAATGATCCTCTAATAGTGGAACTAGAGGATCCGATATACCCAGGTGAAAGATTTAGAGAGTATTTCCTTGAGAACATTTCTCACATCATCTAGTTTATGTAAGGGGAACCGAAGCAGGTTGTGAATATTATATTAGTCCTGACACCTGGGTTTCTATTGTATAACACTGTGAACCATAATGGAGAGGGTAGAAATTTAACATTTGAGTTTTTTATTGATTCATTTCAGATGATCTTTGGAAACATGGACTATTTTATTGTGAATAGATTCAAAATTTATACATATATGTTACATGGGAAATCTAATAATTGATGCTAAATCCAAAATTAGGATGGAAATCTCCAGAATATGTCATTAATGGAAATTCAGGAGAAGTTCTTGTAGCACATTTTCCCTAATATGTTTACCGGTGAGAGGGAAGATGATTTCATGATACTGACCAATGGGAGTATATCTATGATTGACTATGTTCGAAGGTTTATGGATATGCATATCTATACAATAGTGTGGGATGGAGATGAGGGGACTATGGAAAAATGGGTTCAAGAAGGGAATAAATGTATGATTAAGTAACATATTAATATATTAGGGATTATGAACATTAATGGGGTGGTCAATCGGGATCTCATATATGAGGGGAACTTGAAGTCGGCTTATAGTGGTGGATATGTGGTTTCATTTGAAAAATTAACATGTATATATTTTGAGAGTAGGAAGAATCGCTTGTAAAATGTTTTATATGGAGGTTTCAAGAGGAGTGGACATGGGGAAAACAAGTTGATAAGTAGATTTATTGAGTGACATTCCACCATTAGGGTAGGTTGGGTCACATTCGTAAAAAGTTCCCCCAACCACAAGTACAATGTTGATCCTATAGTGGGATGGGAAATCTATAATGCTTTTTCAAGAAACCTCAAAAATTGTGTTTTTATGGGGTAGATAGTCCAAACCAATGTAATTGGAGGGTGTATCAAACCCCATATCAGTCATGATTCTATAGTTATAATGGTCTTGTTGGTCGATGTAGTGGACCTTTTACGTCTACTCAGGGTGCCTATATCTGTAAAGTAGTTAATCTTAGGAGACCCGGTCTATAGCATAGGGAATATGGGAAAGACAATCACTTACATTTCATCATAATCCTTTGGATAAAGAGATTATACCATAAATATTCAAATATACTATCCTGAATGGATTTATTATTTCTAGTTCTTTACTTTAATAAGGATTGTGTCATTGTTTTTTATCTGCACAAATTATGAATGGTTTGAGTCAGGAAGTTGATTTTTTGAGTGATCTTTTGAGATGTATACAAATTTAGGTAGTATGGATGAAAGACACCTATTTTTGGATATAGTGTTTTATCGTGGATGGACAGTATTATTTTTTTTTTGTGATTTTTGTATACATGATATGTCAGGATTTTACTATTTTTGGGTATTAACAAGTTAGTATCATACTGATCCCAAAGAGATTTTTAACGAATGATGGTGACATTAATATTTTATTAGGGTTAGAATTATGTTCAATGTTGGGTGTGGGATATCAAGGCATACCATGAAACACCTATTTATTAGTAATTGTGCGATCTCACCAAATAGAATGCATGATTATTGTTAGATAATGAGGGTGTTAAGCATGATTACATTTGAAAGGTACTCGACTGATTCTAGGATGTATATCAGGAATACCCATTTGAGATACCACCTGAGTGATTTTTGGAAATTAAAATTGGGATCATGGTTGGAGCTGAGCCAATATCCATTCCACCATACCAATTGACACTTAATATGATTCAAGGTGTAAATAATAAACTAGATGAATTTATTGATAAGAGATTTATCCATTTGAGAACATCACCTTAGTGTACTCGTGACTTTTTTACTTATTAGGATAATATAAACATGTTTTTTTTGTTGATTATAGTATGTGGATGTAAATGATGGTAAAGAACTGGTTTTATATTATACATATCAATGATTTAATTGCCCATTTTGTATTATATTCTACATTATCCAAGGATTTGATGATATTGGGGTATCATTAGTTGTGTGTATAGAAATTTTATATAAAATGAAGAACATTCAAAAGTTCGTATAGAGTATATGATTTCATCGCTATGTAGTTTGGGAATATGAATAAACTATTAGTATTTAGGGACTTCATTAACAGAACCTTTCACTCATACCTGGATTGATTTGTGTTAGTTTTCATGGATAACATCTTGGTGAACTCCAATACTGTAGATGATAATGTCCAATATTTTGACATCATCCTAACTACACTAAGACAGTATCATCTATATTCCATATAAAGACCCAAAAATTTATAAGTGATATATCCCTTTTGATTTAAATAATGGTCCTATTTTTTTAAATTGATATAATTAACTCATGAACTCAGATTGATTTATTATATCCAATTTTATTTAAATTACCATTATGTATCCTTTCCATTTATAATTTATTCATTGAATATTAATCAAATGACCAGTGTAAATGTAGGGTCTTAATTAATCGTTTTGACAAAGAAAAAAGAGGTGACAACCTCAAATAGTAGGATTGTTCCCTACGAAGCCCATTAATCAGAGCTTATTAGGGAGATAGAATTTCTGGGCATTTCCCATTACCAATCCCAATCCTAAATCCAACAATTTAAGCATGAGAAAACCCATTTACGAGAGAAGTTCAAGATAAAAAAGATCATGACTCAAACCATGTTGACTGAACAGCCCCATTAAATCCACACAATCACACTCTTTACTCTTTGGTAATATGCTCATTCAATAAAGGGATATGTATCAAAAAGGTAGCATTGTCTTTATGTACATTTTTTATAGAATAATGAATATAATTTTATTTTATTATTGTTTTTAAAACACACAAAATATTATTGGATAATATTTAAATTTAGTATAAAAACTATTTAGATTAATTGATAAACAATATTTTACTAAAATGTTATTATTAAATTACATTTATTAAATATAAATGATCATATATTCTTTATAAGTCCAAATGTAATTATTATTAAGGTTTAAAAAATGTTTTTTTCAAACCTCGTCATTTTTCTAGAAAGGTTAGTTTCTATTTTACAAGTGAAAATTGACATATTTTGAAAATTATTTGAATAAAATAAATTTACTTTTTGGATTCAAGATGTCAAAATTATTCAATGGTTAATTTCAAATATGTTTCTGAGATAGTCGTATTTTTTTGTAAAAATTAAATACAATATAAATATATAGTGTGTTGTACGACATAATAATGGACCAATAGTGTGGTAATAAACAATATAAAAGGAATTTTATACCAAATATAAAATTTTCTTTTAAAAATAAATGATATTAATTTTTTTTTGACATATATTATAAAGCCTAAGTGAATCCTCAAAAAATGAATAATATATTTTATGATTTTAAGTTCATTTCATTAACAATGTGACTCACCTATACATAAGAATGGATGTTATATTAACATAATTAGACCATGTACTTATAAAATAATGTTTCCCAATCCTATTTGGAAAAAATAAATGGCAAAAACAATAGGAAGGTATGTGGTTTTGAATATTTAATTATATAGATTCCAAAACCTAGGTTTGTGAAATATTAAAGAATTCAATTCTCGTTTTCAGTATAATCCCACCCATAATCCAACATATCTTCCATGAAAAACATGGAGAATGCCATTAATATTTCCTTCCTAATCTATAATCCTCCCACAACACCCCAATCTCTCAATCATCCCCTCTTGAAGCTTATAATGTCACACAATCCAGTAAGGGTTCCATCAATTCTCATTTTTATCCAACAATTACATATATTGTTTATCACTTTTATTCTCATTTAAAAATGATGTGGTAAATTTTCACACCTTCACCATACTGGATTTATTATGTTTTAAGGATGATAAAACCTCTTTTTATCTCATTAATCTCTCCAACGTACACCTGTTACTATGTCGAAATTTCATAAGAGTTGTTCCATTTCTCTACTTTCTTCAAGTTTATTTTTTATGTTATGCCTTCTATATCCAAATTATTTTTCTAGGGACATGTATTCCTATGAACCTATTACGTTTTATTTCATGTATATATTCTTATATTCATCTTTTACTCTTTTCAACCCTTTTTGTTAATTCTTATGTCATGTTGTTAGGCAGCCCAAATTGCCACATTAATCTCCTTTCCAAGACAACTATGAAAGTGAATTATATACCCATTCCCTATCAAGGTTATTCAAACTTATAAAAAAATAAATTTTTTTGGTGGCTTTAATAAATATATTAAACACTCCTTGATCAGGTAATAATTTCATATGATAAATAAATCCATGCATTATGATCAATGTGGCACACTTATAACATTAGAATTAAATAAATGTGATAGGTGAGCCTTGTATTATATAGCGCTCTAATGAATGGGGTAACATTTGGTACCATGATACAACATGTTGGGATATGGTTTTACCTGATTTCTTTATATTACATTTCCACAATTATTTCTTGGCAGTTTATCCGGACATATGATGTAATGTTTTATGTTGTTTCCACATTTCAATGTTATGATTATCATGTTATATCATTCATTTATGTTCATAATAATTTTATGCTCAATTGAAATTACTATTTCCTAACATGTGTTATCTTAATCATTTTATTCCATTTTTATTCTCTTACTATGATTTATAGGTTACCCCTTTCATATATATGTCCTCAGGTTATCCCATGAAATGTTATGTATAAAACAATAATGTTGTCCTGTAATAGATGTTTTCAATAATGGTGTTATATTTAATGTTTTATGTTGTTATCTAATTTTCCAAATTTTCCAAGACATTAGAACACCTATATTTCAAGTTTTATTAAGTGAAATTTTATGTGATTAAATCATTTATGAATGTAATAAAAAGAATGGGGTTATTATAGTTGGTATTAGAGGAATGTTTTGTTATTTTTGAGATTGGGATCTGAAAAGCCTAGGGAAAGACATAGGGATAAGTCTATGTATATGAAAACAAATTCCTAAATCTTTGTGAGTATATAGTTAGTGTTTTATCATGAAAATACATTTTTTTTATATGAATAAGTGGTTGATTCTATGGAACATATTTATCTAGGGGTAAAACCTGAAAACACAGCTTTAAGCTCGACTCGAATGGGAACCAGGGAATGACAACATTCCTTGCTTCACTCTGGGTTTGACACTCCTAGGAGATATTATTTAATAAATTCATACATCTAGTACAAACCTTTATTTATTGATAAAAAAACACAGAACAATATACGTTAGGAAATATATCATGGATAACATATATTGAATCCTATAAAATCATAAGATATGGAAATAAATGTAATTTATATGTTCTCCCATTAATTTAATTTGATTCCCCCATTATGTTTTTAATATTTTACAATACAGACCCCTAATTTTCCTTTTATTCTACCATGTGGAAGGTATTATAAGAAATCTGGCTAACAATCAATGCGAAGATCAATGTAATTACTGTTATAATGAGATGCCCACTCTAATGGGATTTGGAATCCAATACTTTGTCACTATATTCTCTCAGGTAAGTCAAGTTTTTAAAAGAAACCAGGAACAAATGGAATGTCCACCCCCACCCCCCAAGGAAGATTAAGTCACAATGAAGATCTTAATGGGACAAAGGCCTCCTATTTTCATTAGATCATTTGATACCTCCATCATCTAATAATTGATCAACTCCATTGACAAGATCATATCCATCCTCCAATGATCTAAAAAAGATAATGTTATTTTGAATTATTATAATATTCTTGTAGAAGTAGATCAATGGTGTATATTGTTAAAAAAATTGATGTCTAGGGAAGGGATTGAAGTGATGGGATTGATGGATTTCCTGAAAAAAATTTCAGTAAATATTTTCCCCGCACCCACACAATTAATATGGAAATATACTTCCATTCACTAATGTAAAAAAGAAGAATAATACATCAGAGAATACGAGGAATACATCACAAGGCTTTTATGATAAGCCTCCATATTTTTCATTACCCCTGAGTGTAAGGTTGACCACTTCTTTGGTGGGATAAAACCTAGCCTACAAAAATCCATGGTGATCCATGACTTTGACAGTGATGAGAATATATTTCTATGTCCCTCAAAGATGAAATTTAAATCAGTGATTCTCAGTGGTATCAGGGGGATAATAAGAGGAATGTGGAGAAAAATTATGGTGGTCTGATAGAGAGATCAAATGTTTCCATGAAATTTCAACACTCCACTTTCCAAATGTGTGGAATTAAGAACCCTAGAAATTACATGAGGGGATGAAGAAAAGCATTAGGCATGGAACGGTTGGGCACAAATCCAGTGATTTCTAGTAATAAACCCCCTATATTATGATGGAAGAAAGTAATAATCCAGTAAAACCTCATCGCATTATTCATTTCTACAAATTTAAATAACCGAGGAATTTCTCAAACAAATTCACTAAGCCAATGGTTTATTGAGTAGACCAACAACCTCTAAGATACGAAGAGAGAGATTTTTCCATCACTACCACTGAATTTGATCCCAAATATAAAGTGGTGATAGGAAATCCAGTTATTTATACAATAATAGAAAATGATTTTTTTATTCTGGTTCTACAAATTATTTTATATAATGAATATTTAGTATAATAATCCAAACACAACCACAAATCATGGAATTCGATATGTCAGTGAAAATATAAAATTATGAAATTATTATATCCCATCGGTATAACTAATCCCTTGTCACAATATTTGTATTTTAAATCCTATAGAACATTATCATACTTCACTTGGTGAAATTTGATGCAATTATTGGCAGGTATTTTCATTCTCTATAACGATCTAACGTAACTCTTCATGATCGGGAAATCACTCTCTTTATAGAAAATCAACCCCTGATTCTATACATGTGGAATGAGAAGGATCAATATTTAGTATAACCATCATCATAAGAAAGTATATTACCACCATATAATAATGTGTATCATTCTCATATGATTAATTCTGTGGAAGGAACTATCCTTGAACACATGCAAATTGTCAGGTAATTCACTGATGTGTTTCTGTAGGAATTGTCTAGTCTTCCTCTTAGAAGAGATGTTGAATTCTTGATTGATCTTCTACCTAGTTCATTCCCAATATCAAAGACTCCATATGAAATTACAATTATGGAACTTTATGAGATTAGGAAACAACTAAAAATAATTTGGATAAAGGGGTTATATTCCCACAGGCTTCACTAAGGGGTGAACCAGTCCTCTTTTTTATAATGTAGGATGGGTCAATACCAATTTTCATTGATTATCATGAGCTCAATAAAACCATGATACATAAAAAGTATAATTTTACATGAATTGATGACTTTTTTTACCAGCATTTTTTAGTATAAAAATACTCCACAGTGGATATACATTCAGGATATTAACATGTAAGGGTGAATAAGGGAGATATCCCCAAGACTAATTTTCATAAAAGGTATGAGTTCATAGTGATGCCATTCGGATTCACTAATGCTCCATAAATCTTCATAGACATTATGAATAGAGTCTATAGTTATTTCATAAACAAATTTTGGTATTGTTTATTCAGGATATTTTAATATACTCCAAAAGTCAGAAGGAGTATGAGGAGCATTTATGAAAAATTCTAAAGACCTTTAGGAAGAAAAATATTTATGCCAAATACAAAAAAAATGAGTCATGGATGAAGGAAGTATCATTATTGGTGTATATTATCACATGCAATGGGATATACATATACCCTTACAAAAATGAGGCAGTTAAAGGATGGATGAGGCTAACATCTATGACAAATATCTTATGTTTCCTTGGATGAGGTGTGTATTGTCATTGATTTGTGAGAAATTTCTTATGATTGTCAAATCCTATAACCGAGATAACTAAGAAGGGAGTCAAGTTATGTTATAATGATGAATTTGAAGAGATATTCAAGGTGTTTGAAAGGAGTCTTTTCATTGTTCACGTGATCACACTACCCACAAGTGGAGATCATTTCATGGTATTCATTGATTCTTTGATGAAGGGAATGGGTGGTGTGTTCAAGGGAAATGAAAATTTCATTGCCCATGAATCAATGAAGTTCAAATTTCCTGAGTTGAACTATCCATCACTTGATCTATATTTGGCTTCACTGATCATTTATTTTTAAATTTGGTGACATTACCTCTTTGGGGTGATGTGTGAAATATATACAGATCACAAAATCCAAAAGTATATATTTACATGTAAAGAGTTCAATATGTGCCAATGAAGATGGTTTGATATAATCAAAGACTATGACTGCTTAATTCACTACCATCTAGGAAAGCGAATAAAGTGGAAAATTCTATAAGTATAAAGGATCCAATAAATCATACATTGATAAGAATTGGGAAGGGTCTGATCTTGTTGGACTTGAATAAGATGGACCTCGCAATCATAAAAGAAGTAACACCATAAATACTTTCACAAATGATTGCTCAACCGTCTCTTCTAGGGAGTTTAAAGGATTCTAAAATAGATGATGTGGTAATATAGAATAAAGTGGAAACTATGAAAAAAGGGAAATCCTTGAAGTTCAATGTTAATGAATAAGTTTTTGTATGATTTGGGTCCAAACTATGTGTTCCATAAAATATAGAGTGAAAGAAGAAGTTTTAAGATGATTAACATATCTCAACCTTATATATCAACCCTAGAATCACAAATATGTATCCATATCTCCAGGAACACTATCGGTGGGACAATATGAAGAAAGAGATTGTAGAATATATTTCAACATGTTTCATATTTAATCAATTGAAGGTGGAAAGGAATAAATCTAAGGGGATGATGAAACCAATACCCATACTAACAAGGAAATGTGAAAAAATCACTATAGAGTTTCCCACTATGATTCCAAATACATCTTGAAGAAACAACAATATATGGGTTTTGGTGGATCATCTTACAAGGAATAAACACTTCTTTGTGACTGGATAGGATTTCGAATTGTATCAACTTGCATGAATATAAATCAGATAAGTGGTGAGGTTGTATGGTTTTTCACTATGGATTTTATCACATATGGATCTAAGATTGTCCTCTAAGTTCTTGAAGAGTCTCCAACATGCTATGAATACTGATTTAGACTATATCCGGACCTATCGGCCAAAAAATGGTGGCCAATCCGAGCGAACTATCTAATCACTTGAGGACATGTTGAAAACATTATCAAGATACTTCAAAGGAGGATGGGATCAAAATATTCTTGTTGATGGTCTCGCATAGAACAACAATTTCCACTTAATCATAAAAATTTCTCCCTATGAAGTACTTTATGGGAATAGATGAAGAAAACCCACATGATGGGATGATGTTGGGAATAGAAACTGATAAGTCGTGAAATGGTCAAGAAAATGCTGGATAAGGTTAATTTTATTGAGTATAACATAAAGGATCTTCATATTCGTCATATAATATATTCTAAAAATCTCTAAGGAGACCTATATTTTGATGTTTGAGACTTGGTATTCTTATACATATCTCCATGGAAGAGAGTAATGAGATTTTTGAATGAGTGAAATCTTAGTGTGAGGTACATCATCCATTTTGATAACCTTGATTGAATCAGAGTGGTGGCCTACCGTCTAACACTCCCACCTACCATATCTCACATACATGGTGTATTCCATGTATCCATATTGAGAAAGCAAATACTATAACCTTCTCATGTACTCAATCTATAGGTGCTTCCATTGGAGAATATTAATTCTTATGAGGATAACCCAATAAATATCTTAGACCATATAGACAATGTTCAACCAAATAAGACAATACACATAGTCAATGTGTTGTGGAGAAATCACGTTTTTGAAGAAGAAACTTGGGAACTAGTGGAGGTGATGAAAAAAAACTAACCCTCGTCTATTTTAATTTGGGAAATGAAAATTTAGAAAGAGAAATTTCTTAATGGGGGGTGATTGTAATGACCCAAAATATTATAAGTGAAATTTCCCTTTTTAATTAATGAAAAGTATTATTTTGTAAAATTGATATAAAAATTTCATGTGCCTAGTTTTTTTATTATATCCAATTGGATTTAAATGACTATTATGTATCATATCCATTGATAATACATCCATTGAATAATTATCACATGAAAATTCTAAATATACGATTTTTACAAATCCTTTCAACACAAACAAATGATGTAATGGCCTCAACCAATAAGATCGTTCCCTATGATGCCAATTTATCAGAGAATCCAAGTGAGATAGAATTTCTAGGATTTTCCGTAGACCCTTCCCAATCCTAGATCCATCAACCTGAGCTTGAGTGAAACCATTTTTTAATGAATTCCAAGCTCACCAAAATTACGGCCCGTACCATGTTCACTAAATGGACCCTTGAAAGGCTCGCCATCAAAAACCTTACTCTTAGATATTAATTTGGTGTAATAATGTGATATCTATCATGACCATTGCATTATAATTATGAACAATATTTTTTTATATAACAATTAATATACTTTTATTTTTTAATTCTTTTTAAGGCATAAATAATTTTTTTTGTTAATAATAAAATTGAATTAAAAAATAAATTTTGAT
This sequence comes from Viscum album, assembly GCA_963277665.1. Lineage (NCBI taxonomy): Eukaryota > Viridiplantae > Streptophyta > Magnoliopsida > Santalales > Viscaceae > Viscum > Viscum album. The sequence goes on from OY728157.1 coordinate 637,137,276, forward strand.
TAATTAATAAATATTATTTTAATAAAATATTATTATTAAATTAATTTAATTAAATATAAATGTTCATATAATTTTTATGATGCCAAATTTAATTTTTATTATAGTTTAAAAACTATTTTTTTCAAACCCAATCAATTTTCAATAAAGGTAATTTTCTATTTTTAAATATAAAATGGAAATATTTTGAAAATTATTTGGATTAAGTAAATATTATTTTTGGAATTCGTATATCATAATTATCCATGGGTGAATTATTCTTTATTTTCTGAGATAGTTTATTATTTGGGTAACAATTAATTACAATATAAATATATAGTGTCTTTTAGGACATCCTAACGGTCCAATATTGATGTAATAAACACAATAAAAGTTATATTCAGCCAAATAAAATTTTTAAATTTCATATAATGTAATTATATATTTTTTTGAAACTATTTTAAAAAAAAAATTGGGAATCCTCCAAAATTTATAATATATTTTAGGATTTTTAGTTCATTTCATTTAAAATGTGACTAACCTCCACATATGTGATGATAATATTTTAATATCCTTAGTCCATGGAAAATAATATAATTTTTTCCAATTTTCTTTGGTAGAAACAGTTGTAAAAACCCATGGGAAGGTTTGTGTTTTTTGATATTTAATTATATATCTTCCAAAACCTAAGTTTGTGGAATATTAAAGATTTAATTTCTCATTTCCTATATAAACTCACACAATCTCCCACTTCACTTGACTAAAATTCTTTTATAATGTCCTTAATTTGTCATACCCTCTCTAGAATCCTACCACGCCATACCAAGCTCTCAAGAATCCCCTCTTCATGATTTTGATGTCCCACACTCAAGTATGGGTTCCTTATATAATCATTTTTACCTATGTTTTTATATATTTTTACACCCATTTATGTTCAATTAAAAATTATGGAGTAGGTTTTATCACCTCAAAAATAATTATCTTATTATGTTTCAATTATGAGATACCCCTTTTTCTCCCATTAATCTCTCCCACGTATACATGTTATCATGTTGAAATTTCATAAGAGTTATTCCATTTCTCCTCTTTCCTCGGGTTTCTTTATTATTTTATGCCATCAATATCCAAATTAATTTAGTATGGACAAGTATTTGTAGGAACATATTACTTTAAATTTCATGTATATATTATTACAGACCTCTTTATCACTCATCAATCCTTTTTATTAATTTTTATGTCACGATGTTATGATGTCGATATTGCATCATGAATCTCCATTCCCATATAATTTTTTAAGTGGATATTGTTCCCATTACCTATCATAGGTTTTCACTTCTATACACATATACATTTTTATTTATGACTAACATTTACATATTCTACACAACTTGATATTGTAATAAATTATCATGATGAATGAATCCATGATTGAGGATATGTGTGGAACACATAAGCATGAGAGTGAAATGAAAGTGACTACTGCGCCCAGAATTATATGGTGGACCAATGCATTGGGTAATATTTAGTGTCATGATATGACATGTTGGGACATAGTTTTACCTGATTCCTTTATGGGACATCGTCGAAAATGATTTCATGGCATTTTATCCTTGACTTATGATGCAATGATTTATGTTTTCGCAACATTTCCATGTTATGATTATCATGATATATCACAAATTTATGTTCATGTTTCTTTAATGATCCATTGAAATGTTTATTTTCTAACATGTGTTGTCTTTGTCATGTTATTCCATGTTTATTCCCTAATTAGACTCTATATCTCTCTGCTTTATTATGTAAGACCTCAGGTTTTTTCCATAAAATGTTATGTATGAAAGAATGTTGTTGTCATGTAATAGAACATTTCAGTATGGATGTTTAATTTCATGTTTTATGTTTTTATGTAATGTTCTTAATTTCCCAAGACATTATACTTCTTAATATTTAAGGTTATATTATGTTTAATTTTATGTCATTATATCGTGTATGAATTTAATAAAAATAACATGGTTGTTATTGTTCATTTTACATACGTTTTGATTCTGGATTGATAAAGTATAGTTCTTGGGTCACATTTTCTCATAGGATGGTCTTTCAGTGTTCTAGGAGATACTCTAGTGAGTTTTACATGGTAATAACCCAATAATATATTTTATATCGAATGATATATGGATTTATCATTCTACTATCATAGGCTTATCCCTAAAATTTTTCTTCCTAGAAGCACCACATTCTGGATTGACCAATATGGGAGTTATGTTTGAATGGTCTAAAGCATGTGATAATTCCCTTTTAGTTGTTGAAGAAGCCTATGAAAATTTCTCCAATTTTATCAAAGCTAATTTCGTTGAGAAGTATATGATGTTATTTATGAATATGGTATATGAATTATATTTCAGTCATTTGATCATGAGATATCATATAAATAATGTAGTGGAAATAGATTTGATTATGATTTGGGTAGTAATGCTCAGATTTAGACAGTTCAAGAGTCTAGTTCAATGTGGAAGTTGATTCTTATTCGAGATGAAATGCATATTATACATCAGGATGGCTAGGAATAGATAACCTTTGTATTAGTATTAGTGGGTCCCATGATTTTGGGATAGATCAAGGAGAAGTATTATATGTATTGGAGTGTTTTTTCTTTAGGGGAATCCTTGAAGGTGGTGAGTCATCAGGCTGTTGGAACATAGATGTGGATGACATCATGTACGTGTGGAATCATTTTTCCATGATTATGAGTATGTGAGATGATATAGTTCATTAATTTCATTCCGTGGAGTGGATGTTTCATCCAGGTTTGACCACATTTTAATGTGACAAACATTAACAGTATTGATGGTTGTGCATGAAAATGAATATTGTATGATTCATTAAATGATTATACACCTACCAAATAGTGAAGGATGAGAATATATTATCTAGTGTTTTACTATATCAGTAGACATTATAGAATTTATGTGGGATTAACATACTATGGATATCATAGTGAGTCTCCCATGTTTTCCTAAGAAAAATTAAACTATTTGTTAAAATATGGAACAGTTGACAAACGTAGCATCTTTATTTCCCGCATGGGTTACATTCCCAGTGGATCAGTTGCTCGAATTGTACAATTAAGAGATTTTATGTTGACTTGGGTTTTTATGTTGTATTTTTTCATACCCTGACTTATGTTTCACTTCATGCTTCAAGAATAGAAATTATAAGGCACATGGTACATAGGTATTGTTGAGTACAACATTACACCCATAGAATTATGGGTATCTAGAACATACTATGAAGGTTTTAGATGATATTATAAGAGTGTACATCCTAGTATTTATTAGGTCTTATTAGAAGCATGTATCTCTTATGGGGTTCGCCTATTAAAATATTTTTCATGAGACTATACAGACGGAATCATATTTGGAACTTTATGGTCGGCTATGGAGATCACCTCAATATTTGATGGAGGTTAGTGAGTCATAGTTGTTTGGTCTGAGTCTTTGGTGGAAGACATCAGAGTAGCGTCACATGATTAAAAAATATATAGCTACAACTCAGAGTGGGAAGAACATGTATTCTGAAATAAATTGATGACCCATGGGTTCCCAGTGGTCATGCGTTCTTCAAGTGTCACCTAGATTGGGTAACCATAGGATTTGGAGGCAGGGAATGTTGGTTACAATGTTTATTAGACCTATTATGGTTCTAGAGAGAATTTGTGTTATGGAATACATATTTTCTCTTCAACATAGATATAGTTTTGTGCATGATGTTTCTTCTTATGTCACATCTTCAGTGGTATCAACCTAACACTTATCATTTTATAGATGTGGATGATGTTGGGCATCATGATGATTAATCCTTTTAAGATTATCTAATATGTTTTATGGATTATTGTGAAAACAATTGAGGTGAAATTCAATGATGAAAGTTCTTTTTTTATTATATCATTAACATGTTCATGAGGAAACATCGGAGATAGAAATAGATATGGGAGATCAGTGGCCCGAAACTTTTCCTCAGAATCTAAGAGATCCTTGGGAGTACTGCTCAAGAACAATCTATAATATGGCAGGGAGACTGTAATATTTGGTATTTTCAATAGTTGTTCCATGAAAATTTTTAGATACTCTATTACCCTTATTTTTATGTAAAATTATGGTTTTTATTTTTTGGTTTTTTAGTATAATATTTTTATTTTTTAATCAAAGGGGTAGTGTGCGTTTAGTTCATAGTTTTTATAAAACTTTCCCCAACCCCCATAAAATCATTCAAACCCTAGCATGAGTGAATTGTACATCTGGAAAAATGTTTTCCAATTTGTTCACCATATTAGAAGAAACTGTAAATTCCTAAAAGGGTGTTTATATTTAAGGATCTATTTTGGGAAAATGGTGTTCCCCTTCCCTCGAAACTCTACATGTAGTATTTTATTGTGCGGAAAATTTATTAAAAATTCATTAACCCCCTCTAATAATGTTGCTTCGCCATCCTGGGAGTGACCTGAAGGGTTCCATGAGCCAGGTTTGCCACATAATATGAAGCACATATCACTGAACTCTAGAGGCTACCAACTAGAAGGGAGGGCCTTTTTAGTGTCCACATGGGAGACTATGCATTCATATGTAATATGTATTATCATAGTGGAAGTAAATAAAAATTAATAATAAATAGGAGTAACATATAAATGAATAAACAAAATAAAAAGAAATATAAATATTCCAACTTGGTCATAATCAAGTGAAGAAGCTCACAAAACAATGTCATGCTATGATGTTAGTCTAAACCAAATGTACGAAAAACATATACCAAAGCATTCTATCTAATAAAAAGAAATGACAAAAAGTAAAACCACTTCATCATGATAAAGGCTCGATGCTTTTCCTTAGTCTTTATCATGAGGAGAAAGAAATAATTTAGATTCATAAGCAGGAATCTTCCCTTTTTCAATACCTACAAGCATGTAATCTACTCATGTGTCAACGACGCCTTAGTAGGGTGTGATATAAAATCCTAGTAGTCCAGCAACCATAGTGTCTAAAGCATTCCATTTCATTCAGTAATAAAATTCATTTCTCCATTATATAACAAATGTAGATGATTAATTAAGTGTAATAAAATAAATAACTTGGCCCAAGTTCCCAACGGTACCCACCCCTAATCACATACTTCGTCCTAAGAGGAAAGTCTGAAAGGAGTAACTGTAATAAGAAGGATCCACATATGTGCATATATAAACTTGGAAAATCGTCGTAAAACAAGGAATAGGTACATGCACAAGCATGTGCATTTACTTGGGATCTAAATCATGTTTCAACCAGGTGTGCATCGATATACAAGAAAAATATCACAATTCTCAAAGACTCATAGTAGCATTAACAAAAACATTTAGTAAATCATTATTAAGGTTTGATTTGAGAGTTGGAGTCTGATCCCATCATGGAGGTATCACTATGGAACATCCATCAAATATTCTAATACAACTCATCTCATCCAAGGAAATTGTTTGGAATACTAAGTATCTCTCGAGGCATCGCTTTACATGAGTCTTTTAGGATCTCTAAAAAAGGGGTCGAACATCATCCGAGGAAGGATTAGCCAAATATTCGATGGATCCGTTTTTGATTGTCCCTTTTGGAATAGGTGTAACTCATTATATATTAGAATTCCTGGGGAAGCCTCGGTCTGGAAAAGCTGAAGACACCACCCCTCGACGAGTAGTGGTAACCAGTCAAGAATGAAGGGTCTAAGCGTGGACCTTAATAAGGGACCCATCTTTTTTCCACAACATGAATTTAATTAATTTTTCGAATATTCAAATATGACATAACATGAATATGTAATCTCATTTTTTAATATAAGTAGATACACTCGTGCTACACAAGGTATTAATATAATATTGCAGCTTAAAAACATGACAAGGCAAGATTCCATATTAGCATAAGAAAACAAATTTTTTTAAAAAAAAATATAAACATCATAAAAAACTACCCACGATCCAAAAATTCAAAGTTCATAAATAATTTAAATTAATTATTTAAATTAAACGCAACAAAAAAATAGTTTTCGCAACACATGCAGTTAATTAAATTAAATGTTTGGATTAACAGAATTTATACCAGCCACGTTGGAACACCCAAAGGGATATATGGACACATAGAAACAATTTAAACCATTTAATTACTGATAAATAGGGCTGCCATAATTAGAAAAAAAATTAAATTAAAAATATTGGTTGAATTGGCACCAAGTCCATAGGCATTGACGAACGAAACAAAAGTACGTTTATATAAATCACAACAAAAGTGATGGAAGGAGAGTAGAATCATGAACTTATAGTCTTATATGATACTATGATATGTGGTATACTTTTATTTTACCTAAAATGGATGAAAACACATGATTTAAGAAAACCACTAAAATAGGGTAAAATCCATTTGTGACGAACTATGGGGTGTGCAGGTGTGCGTCCCTAGTCTATTTAATGATTTAGACAACAAAAAATTTAATGGTCCATACCTAATTATAGTTGAGATGTTACAACCTCCTCTATTAAGATAACTCATCCCCATGTTTCCCTTCTATGTTTAGTGGAACGTCGTCAGAGAAAAGTTCCAGCCACTGTGCACGTACATCCATCTCTCACTCCTAGGTCTCGCCTAAAATGTACATGTGTTTCCATAACACCCAGACCAGAGGAACAAATCATCCTAAGAGGACATTCATTTTAAGTTCGATGATACGAATCAGATTCTCAATAAAGGATGCATCTTTCTCAAGCTTCATGTTGTTAGGGTCAAAAGAATGAGATAGTTATGGATACTATTTTTGGAGATGCGATACATAGAAAATATCGTGCATGGCATGGTACCTCTGAGATGGTAGTAAATGATAGGATACCGGCCAAAATCTATCCACTATCTTGAACATCCCGACATATCTTAGTGATAACATTCCCTGTCTCTTGATCCTCTTTTGACCCAACCTCATAGAAACACGTAGAATGACTCGATGTCCCATCTCGAACTCCAGAGGTATGCGGTGATAACCAGTATAAGACTTATGTTAGGACTCAGCTGTAGTCATACGATCCTGAATCAGTTGAATTTTCTCAGAAGTATCCCGAACGAGATGCGGACCCAAAAAATATACATCCCCAACTTCGAGCCCATGTAAAGTTGAACGACATGGTCTACCATTGAGGGACTCATATGGAGCGATTTCAATTATCTCATAGAAGTTTTAATTATATGTAAACTCAACAATAGGTATATGTATCTCCCAGGAACCTCAAAAATCAAACATACATGCCTGTAAAATATCCTCTAACACTTTTATAGTTCTCTTAGACTACCCATCTGTCTGAGGGTGATATACAGTACTCAGAAGTACTTGTGAACCCCATACCTTTTGCAACCCTTTCTAGAACCATGATGTAAATCGATCAGCTCTGTCCAAGAAAATAGAATGACGTACACCATCAAGTCTCACAATGTACCGGATATACAACATTCCCAACTCATCAATTATAATGGTCTCTGTGATAGATAAGAAGTGTACATCCTTGGTTAACCTATCAAAAATCACTCGTGCCTCGAGGAGATCTTGGTAAGCCTGTAATTAAATACATGGTGATTTCATTCCATTTCCATTCAGGAATGGATAGAAACAGTGGACCTATAGCAGGTTGTTCATGCTCTCCCTTCACTAGTTGGTAGGTGGTGCATAGAGTGATGAATCTCGCTATCTTATTTTTAATACTAGGAAAACCATACTTTCGATAAATGTCTTTATACGTATAGGGTAGTCCAAGATGAACTTCACAAATGGAGGTGTTATATTCCTTCATATACTCTTCTCATATACCTGAATGTACCCATACAAAACCACGGACAATGAGAGTTTCACTGCCATGAAAAACCCAACCAAGAAGTGGATTCTCTCTTGTAATGCTTTCCCAAAAAATGAGACCCACAGGATCAGTCAAATTTTGATTACAAAATTTCTTTAGAAGAGAGGACATTGTTTTAAGAGTTTCTAGAATTTGTTTCACACACTATTCCTTATCTTGCAGATGCATCCATGAAAACAAATCCATTATCTTCTACTCACTACTATCCACCTGAAAGGCATGTGAATGTGTCTTGCATCTTGAAGCATATACCACATAATTACCCATAACAAGGGTATAAGTTTTCTCAAAGTCAAACGACTACATATATTGGACCCACATGCGGTTCCTTAATTTCAAGTCTCATTAATTGGAGACATATTTTATTATTTTATTATCCATGTAAACAAATAATATATCCCCAAACCTATAGTATCTCTAAAATCATTTATCAAGATCCACAACATCCATTTAATGGTCATCTATAGGATAGTTCTGCTCGTGAAGTCTCAGCTGGCAGGATCTATAAGCCATGACTCGATCACCCTACATCAAAACTGAACCCAGTTCTATCCCTAAAGAATCACAGTATATGGTATATATTTAACCTAATTGAATAATAATTAGGATCGGGGTATAGTTTAGTTTTCCCTTTAACTCATAGAAATAATTTTCACAATATTTTTACCATATAAACCATACACCTTTCTTAGTTAGGGCCCTAAGAGGTGCTGTAAATCCAATGAAATCCTGGATGAATCACTTGTAATATCTAGAAAGCCCCAAGAAACTACAGATGTTGAAGATGATCTTGGGATACTCCGTAGAAACTACAACAGTCACCTTTTCGGTGTCAACTAATACACCTTCTCCAGATATAATATGATCCAAGAAGTTTAATTTATCAAATAAGAAGTGGAATTGGCTAATCCTATCATATAGAAGGTTCTCTCTCAGTGTACTCAGCACAATATCAAGATGGTTTGCATGGTCGTGTCTATATTTTGAATTCACTAATATGTCTTCTATGAAGACTACCATAAAGGAATCAAGATATTGGTGAAAAAACGGTTCATTAGAGCCATAAAGACTACTGACGCATTCGTGAGGCCGAATGGCATAACCAGATATTCATTCAATCCATACCTGCTTTATAATTACATATGTGGTAGGTCAGAAGTTCTCACAAGCACCTAGTGATATCCTAACCTCATATCAATCATCGAGAAAATAGTTCCTCCCTAGAGCTAGTCGAAGAGATCATCAATACAAGGAAATGGATATCGATTCTTTACTGTGATCTGGTTTAGTAGACAATAATCCACCCACAACCTAAGGGTACAACCTTCATTCTTGGTGAAAAGAACTGGTGAACCCCCCGACGACATGATAGGTCTAATGAAACCCTTAGCATCGAGGTCTTCAAGCTTCCATAGCATCATATATTCCATAACATCAGATATACCATCGCATCAGATATGCCATAGCATATCTAAGAGTAGCCCTTAATACGGGATATACCTTCTTTCCATGCCCTAAATCTTACTAATGTTTCACAACATCAGATATTCCATACCATTCTTATGTAACTGAAGTTCGAAATCTAAGTAGATACGTACGTGAAACACAAGGTATTTATTTTATATTGTAGCATAAAAACTTAACAAGGAAATATACCCAATCATCCCAAGTAGATAATTACACATTTTAGTAATAAAATAAATCCACCCAAACAACTACCAAATATCCAACAATTAAAGGATTATAATTAATCTAAATTAATTATTTAAATTAAACACAACAAAAAATAGGTTGTTCAACTAATGCAGTTAATTAAATTAAATTTTTGGGCTAACTGAATTCATACCAGCCATATCGGCATGCCCAAAGGGAAGTTCGACCATGTTGAAACAATATAAACAATTTAATTTATGATAAATAGGGCTAAAAAAATTACAGGAAAAATTTAAATTTAAAATATTGGGTGAATTTGCACAAATTTGGTAGGCACAGACGAATGGCACAACCATGTGTTTTTATGAACCGCAAAAAAATAGTGAAAAAGATAGAAGTAACCATGACTTGTAGTCATGGATGATTCTATGATCCTGTATATGAATTGATTTGACCTAAAATAGAAAAAAAACTGATGGTTTTATAAAAACTCCAGAATATGGTAAAATCATTCCACAACAAACTACTTGCAGGATAATCAACAAAACCCTATGATTCCAAATGTGCTAGGTTATCATATCCCTAAGGATTACAGCACGCCTAATTTCTATGAAAATGAATGATGAACGGAGGTGGGGCAGTCTTCCAAAGAAGAAGAAAGGGGTGTGCCACCTAGGGGGAGAGGGAGGCGTGTCGTGAGGAAGAGGAGGAGAGGAGGATAGGAAAAAAAGAATGAATGAAAAGAATGAAAAATAAAAGATAAAAATAAAAAAACGAAAAGAAATGAAAAATGAAAAATAAAAGGAAAAATAAAATAGGAAAAAATGTAGGAAAATAAAAAGTATAAAATAATAGAATAGTAATCTCCCATTTTAATTATTTTTACTATTTCTGTATCCCCTTATCTATTTAATTTATAAATTTCATTTTATCCCGTCTTTCTTTTTCTAAAATTTACATTAAATATCTCATAATATATTTTCAATACTTAATTAATTATTTTAATCTCAAACACCATGATAATGGGAGACATAACATTTTTCATAAAACCCCTCCTGTAATTTAATTATTTTAAAATGGCTACCTCGGACCCGTATCGTGGTGTGCAAGCACATTCCCTGGGTCTCTATTATGATTTAGATAACAAAAATTTTAAATTGGCCATACTATATTAAATTAGGGATGTTTCAAATAATAACTAATTTCCCCTAATCGAACCTCAATAATTTGTAAATTTTTTATGATTATGAATGCATTCCATGGATAAATGAACACCATCCATGAAGAATTGACGATCTAATTGAAAAATCATCACCTGTCCTAGTGAGAAATATTAGCCCATTTATATTTTTCTATATCACTTGCCTCTCTTTCTTTATGAAGATGAATATTTCGATCCATTTTACTGATGGATTTGGATATAAGTTTTGATTTATCATAATAAATTTAATCATTATTGAGTTTTTTGTTCAAGATCTTATCCTTTATTGTGAAATTGTCCATTTTATTTCAATTTGGGTATTCCATCTTTGAGAACATTCATCTACGATCATTATGTAGGTGGTATATATGTCAATTACCTTAGCTATGAATGAAGATTGTAATAAAGTAATTATATTATTTTAATTTAAATAATTTAAAACTGAATCATGGGTTGAATTAATTATTTGGGTATTTAATTACCGTAATGGTAAAATGGGATTGATTAAATTAAATTGTGAGGTGATAATGAAATGGGTTGAGTATGGAAGAATTGTAACCGGTAGAAATGTGATTATAAAATTTGTGGGATTTTTGGATTACAAAATGAATCAAATTAATGACTTGATGAATTGACTGATTATGGAGAATTAATGGGTTGGTTGTATTAACAATCATGGGTTAATATTATACTAGATAAAAAGATGATAATTGGTTTAATAGTTAATTTTTCATATTATTCAATGTGATTAAAATTAAATATTTAATGGTGATTTGAAAATTTAAATTGGATATTACGATGACAAAGTTTAATTAATAGATAAATTATTCTTATAATGGTGTATATAAAATTATGATATATGGTATTTGTAATTTATGTGATATTATGATATTTGTGTGTGGGACATTGTATATTTCTTTAAAAGACCATATTTGGTTGATTAATATATGAGTATGTGAATCATAATGATGCATCAGAACCCCATATGTGATTGATTGATTAAACATTTGTGGGAAATAAGATGATGATTCAAATACCTTTGAGATTCTAGACATTTCATTGAAGGAACAACTTTTTTGCATTGGCCTCTAGTTTCAGGAAGAGGTTATATGAATTGAAATTAATTGGATAATGAAATCCAATTTAAGAAATTATTGTGAATCCATTTTAATAATGTTCAGAGTCTATCGTGGGACGTAGAATGTATTGGTGGATTCGGTTTTATCATGAACCTAGATAAATTATGTAGTTAATTAAAGATTAATTTAATTTGTAATGTTTTATTTAAAAGAATTAACTTTATTATTTATAAAACATAATACACATATGAGTATTGGTTATTATTATATAAATTTTTTGTGGTGGCCTACTAAGTTGTTCTAACAACATACTCTGGCTTCCTGATCAGTGCACACATAGCCTTCATGTTTATATGATTGGATAAATAAAACATCCCTATTTTAGATGGTTATGATCGGATTGAACATGGATAGGGGAACTAGGCTTGGTGTATAAACTCACTTGGGGGTTGTATTGGCCTTTAATATTTATTTTTTTGTTTTTAATACATGTAACGTATATGGAATGAAATATCTAAAGTATTAGTTGTGGTTAGTTCTCCATGTTTTGGTTCATCTCATGATATTGGTATGAATTCCTCACAATATTGTTCTGGATATTGGTTAATATTATTTAGTTGTTGATTATTCTTTTTGTTGTTGTATTGCACTCTGATGAAGATGGTATAGTCTACCCTGGTTATATATTTCATTAGAATAATTAGTCAGAATCTTTTGGTGTATGGGGAGGTACACCCGAGGTAATATATTCAACCATATTTGGCCACCATCATGTGGCATGGGGGTTGGGAAGTTACATTATCACATATTTCATGACACTCATTTCAATTAAAAAATAAGATCATATATACTAATCAATTTCTCTAATTTTAGATAAAAACAAATATATTTTATATGGATATGAAGCTTTCTCTTTTTTGAATCATTGTATTTGAAAAAAAAAATTATGTAGATCTGAATCATGGAAACTCCTCTCATTTTAACACCATCATGGAGAAATAAATTTATACTTTTCAACAGAATATTAATGATTCAAATTTGATTGGTTAGAACAATTTTCTTACATAATTATATATTATTACTCTCTTAATGAGTATTCATCTTTATAACCATCATAGTACAAAAATTATGTTGTGTTTTCTTTATTCTCTTCAACATTTACTCTTGTGAGATAATATTTCTTAAATTATCACCTTCCAAATTTCTTCTTAATCATTGGGTAACCATATTTTTAAAACCTCTTTTTAAATTTTTTTGTTATTGTCATCTCTCACATTTCATTTTTCATTCAATCTACATTCCTAATTCCATAAATGAATATATAATTATTTTCCATTTCTTTATCCCATTAATTGAGTCACTCAATAATAGTCATAAATAATAGATCATAATTAAATTATTTCTAAAATTGAATAATTTTATAACCATTGGTAAACAACCCTATCACTAATCATCCTGCATTTGTATTTTTTATCTATAATTATGTTTTATTCTCAATGGTAATATAACTATATATTCTATTTTTATACTTTTAGGTTTTTATTTATTTCATTAGTAAAATTTTATTGTTACAAGTCTAATTAAAATAATCATCCAGCATCATGATATCCACCACTAATTCTATATATATATATATAGATCATGATCATAAATATATTATAAATATTTATTACCCTTATATTTTGTACTTTGATAAATATAAATACTATACCTGTGATATTATTCTTCCATGTGTTTAATAAAATAACACACTATAACCATAATATATTTTCATAGTCCTCGAACATTCAACGCACCAAAAAATTGAAAAAATATTGAGTTCATCCATTGATAAAAAATATGAATATCCTAAAAGTCAAGATTTTATAGTATATTAAAAATAACATTTTTGATTCATTTTGGTAACTAAATATTAATTAATTTCTAACGTCTCTTTTTATTATAGTGGTGGGTCTCTCACAAAAAATTTCAACAAATAAATTTCTTAAATTTTATTTAAATTATTCATGGTGATTCAATAAAAAAATTTCGTAGTACAATTTTCTCTATCTACTGTTATCTAACTATTATTCAAGGATATAATATATGTACGATGAAATATTGTTAGTATCAGCTACCTTATAGATAAAGTATTACTATATACAATTATTATATGAAATACAAATGGAAGTTGATATTCTGTTAGCTGTTTTTTGATAGATTGACTTTTGTAACTTCCATGTTTCCCAGTTTGGTGTGAAGACTAAGACACGTTAGGATTAAAATACTTTCTCCAAATATATTAAACAAAATTTTATTTGAAAATTCATTTTTTATTATATCGATATAAATTTAATACTTTTCATGTGCTTAATTCATAGTTCAATAATATTGTAATGATCCTTTTTTGGATGAGAATTAATATGGAAATAAGAAATATTCACATAAATTTCATCACTATTATTCTTTATATGAATAATTTTTATTATGATCTACTTAAAAAATGGAATATTTTTTTCCACAAATTCATGTAAAAATTCTACATTCAGTGAAGAAAAAGATTTATTAATCCATATAGTAGTGTATTTTTCACTTATTCCACTCCATTAATTTCATATCAAGATTCTTTATGTTTAAATAATTCAAATGTATGTATTTCATCCATTTATATTTGGAGAATTTTTTTTTTATAACAGCTTGAGCAAGATACAATTAAATGTTATAATCAAAAATAACTAACATTCATTTTCCCACTTTGAATATAGTCACTTTTTTTGAAACTCTATTTTTATTATCATATATGCAACCTAGATCAATTAAATTTTTTATCCCTTAAATAAATACCTTAATTACATCAATAATATTCCCTTAATATTTTCATTAATAAATAATTCATACAAAATTCAATTAATCACATTTTAATTATTTCCTAACCTACAGAAATCACATTTCTATAAAATATAATTTAATTAATGGTATAAAATATTTCTATTTTATAAAATTTTACTCCCAATAGGATTATGGGTAAAAGAATTATAGGTTCATGAATTATTTTGGAGAAATATTAAAATTTATTTATTTTTATTTTCCTAAAAAACTATTAAATTTTCTATTATATGATAAATCATTTCACACATGATCTATATTGTTATGGTATAGATAAAAACCATAGAAATTGAAAAAAAATTGTTAATTATGTTCAATTATATTTGTAATATAGTTTACAATATATAATGGTTTCTAAAAATTGGAACCAAATGTGTTTTGTGTAGAATATTATGTAAATGAATGTATTTATTATCATGAGTATGATTTTTAAAACATTTAATAGTAATTATTTAATTATTTAGTTCAAAATATGATTATAAATTATTTCTATAATTTATTCATACTGATTTAGTTTGGGATAAATAAAAATATGAAAAAGGGAAGATCTTAATAAGAGATATATAGAAGTTGTTCACAATAATTCACTAGTATACGAATCCAATAGGACACTTTGATGTCATTGTATTTCAAGGTCATGGATTTAGAAGTTATCTTATATCGTTTTGAGAATTAAAACTTTTCATTGATATTTAATTATTTTTTGGAAGACTATAGTATGAATGACATCATTATTGTATGAATCACCGTGTAATATAAACTCATTTTCCTACAAGAATTCACTGATTCATATTAACCCCTTTTCCTCCATTTCATCTAGCAGCCTCTTGAGATCCCACTACTCTGTATTATCCATCCTATACGGAGTAATGGATACTAGAAAATCTCAAGGCACTAGTTTTAAGGCTAGATTCACGTATCTCTATCTCTCAGAAGGAAAACTAGAAATTTTTTCTACGAAAACATTCATGAAATGATCAACCACATGAGGGAAATACTCTTGATGCATTCCCAGATAATTTTTATACCAACTAGAAATATAGGCTACAATCCCATCAAAAACATGATTCTTTTGTCTAGGTCGTCTTAATTGGACATCCCATTCACCCTTATGAATATAAAATATAAACAATTGTTATGTTAATGTCACCCTAGATAGATTGAAATTTAAATGGGCTTGATAAGAAACTCACATGTAGATATTATGTATGATTTCAGAGCTTATCATATTGATGAAAAACGATCACATACGAATTGATTCCCACCAATATCATATGGGAACATACTGCATATGAAAACACTCTATGTTCTAATTCCCAAAAGAGTGTTCTGTTTTCAAATTCCCTCAGAAAACTCAACAACAAGAACAAGGGGTTCTTTTATAGGTTAAAATATGATACTATGATATGGGAATATATCAAAAATATAAGATACAATATTACATGATACTATGATCGCATGTCTAATTGCACATGGTTTGAAACATTAATCCTCATTATAGGATATTAACAATATATATCCTAAACTATGACCCTATTACACAACCTCACTATATAGAGTATGCCCACTCTACTATATAGGTAAATTGGTTCCTTGATTATGGGGACATTACCACAACCTCATCCTGACTGAGCGATACTACTCCCAGATCCCATGTTATCATGGAGCTGTGAAACCCACACTAAATCTTGTTGTCAGATCTAACCCCTTACACTAACTACTTATGGTATAGTCCTAAAAATTCATTACTTGTGGATAATAATTCTATAAACTCTATTCTGATTTGTGTCTAGATATAATGGATTTCTAATGTGTCCCAATCTTATAAACTAATAAAATCAAACCAAACTACAATATCTAATATATTTCATTTTACTTAGCTGAAGGGATGACTCAAAATTTCACTTTCCATTTATTGATGTTGATCCACATTGTCAGGAGGCTACACTTCTCTACACTACAAAACAATCACCCCTCAGGTTCTACTCTGTAATATGAAACTAATTTAGTATCATAGTAATTGGAATCATCCATCACAAGTTTACATGATATCAAATGGATTGTATGGGACATTACATTTAGAGTCTAACCCTTATATCCTCATCAACAATATATATTAGTGAACAACATTACATATATGAAAATCATGTCGAGTATCCCAAAAATATCATCACACCCTTCTCCAGATGAATGAACTCACTAGCCAAATCTACACTCAATATTTTAGGGAAAATATAATCATTGAATCTATTTTCAAAATCAACCCAAACTATGTCCTTCAGTCTTTCATACATGTTTAAAATATCACACCAGCACATTTCTGCACCCAAAAGTATATAATTCACAAGATTTACAATCCTATCAGGGTGAATCTACAGATGCTAAAAGAGTTAAAATATAGGTTCAAGGTATACCTTGAAACATGGTGGACTACCAACCCATAAATTTGTGTGATAATACTACATTTTGAACACATGAATCAGCTCTTCCATAGACATGGTAGGTTTCGTAGCTCCTTGAAAAACATTACAGATTACATAGAAAATACTCTCGTAACTATCACACATCACCTATGTCTAGTAAAACCAAATGTTACTCTACTATTAATAAAGGAGGAACTACTAGTAGCTCCTGGACCAACACCTCTAGAGAATGGTCATATCCACCCTCCTGGCATATGATATGAGGTAGTCATAGTAGCATTCCTATAGAATTCCAAATAAAATCCTCTCAGTAGATTGATAAAAAATATCAAAGATAAAACTATATGTTAAGTCAAAAATATCGTACAAACAGGTCAAACCCCTCTACCATCCCTTGAATCCAATACTTTTTAAAAATAAATTATCTGAACATCACTATAGAGAGTTCCTCTTAAACCCCAAAAGTGAGGTCATAGTCAATAATTATATTTTTAATTTCATTTTCATTTTTTTTCATATTCATTTCACATTTATCTTTAATTGGATCCACCAAATTGTTTCCCACATATGGATCATAAGTGGCCAAGAACCTAATGCACATAAATACATTTTCCACATAATCAACACCATTACATGTTCCTATCCCAGGGACTGATGGCCTATAAATGAATGTTCAATAATTGACTGAATCAGGTGTCTGTTATAGCCAATTAAAGATAACAAGTTTTTATGAAAAACACTATTTGTACCATAAATGTATCCTAAATTCCTATACAAATCAAGTATGATAATAGAAGGTATATATACTATGTCACAAAAGCCACATATTTCCATGACAAGCAAATAACTAATGCACCATATATGGAATTACATACTTCATGGAAGGTAAATCATATAATTTTAAAAAACAAATTCATTTGATGAATAACCTCGTCACATTGTTTATTAATAAAATATAACCTTAAATAATATCATTGATAACATCATAATCCATTTGAATCTCTAAAAGGAGTAATTGAATCAATTGTAATAGTCAAAATCTATAAAATAACAATTTCCATTTGAGGGAATTTGGATTTTCATTATACATTGGTTAGCTACTCCCAATAAAACTCATTACCAAATTAAAAAACATACCAAGACCTATCTATTATCTTAGAATAGTTATAAATATAGAAAAAAACATTGATAAAACATTGTAACCTCATTAACCATTATTCCATTTTCTGGTGCGGAGCTATTGGGTTATGTGGCCTCAAGCACATCTCCAAAAATTCCAAAGCCTTCCAAATAGAAGTGAGGTCCTAGGGTGTATCTATGGGGACTCATTCCCCTTTTGTCGGAGTTTAACATTGTAGAATAATAACAGCAATAAATAGATTAATCAGATACACCAACTAGATTAAAGAAAAATATCCATGATATGAAAATATAATGATTCTAAAATTAACCTCATATAAAAAATGATGATCATGCCATAATTCGAAAAAGTAGAAAAAACTGGTACATAAACATCTGTGTCGTGTGTCAAAATACCAAATATAATAATAATTATCCCAACTAGAAACATTACCCTTATCTCAGTCCTTCGCTCCCCAAAACCTAAGAATAGCATAAATCGGGCATCGTATTTTTTTCACATTCCCCAATCCCTACCAAAAATATAAATCAGTTTAGTATCCCAAAAACTATTAGAATAGGGTTTCAATAACTCTCAGTAGTCCCCACCAACTATTTGTATAGAAAAAATAGGTTTTGAATCAAATTATAACATAGTTTGTAGTATATAAAAGATATGAAAGTATTGAATGCAATGTGATAAAGTAAAATGGTATTATCAAGCCTACATTTTACCCCTAAAATGATAGGTAAATGATAATTACAAGAATATGTAATGAAAATGAAGAAAATATTCATTACCACATATTATACACTTCATATCATCTAAACAATTACCCCACTTTATATCGTGTATATCATATCAACCACAACCACCCTATATAACTAGAAGAGTCATATTTACCGTTGATACGACATTAATTCTAATGTGTTAGATCTCTTGGGTCCATAAACAAGGTATGTAATACCAAGGAATCCTCATCGATGCCAAAGAGATTCTTAAGGGAAACATGGCATGAAATTGATTATGGTTAAAGGAGAATTTCAATAGACCATATCAACTAATTTCCTAATCCTGATAGATCTAAGGCATAGCAAGGACCGAGGCATCCCACTCAATCAATAAACAAGGGGGTAAACTCATCCATGGAATCCGTTATCTCCATCCACATATACATAATTAAAATTCCTGGATTATAATATAATTAGGGCCCAATTTTTACCAAAAAATCATTGAAAACCATTTCATATCAATTCATTTCATTCATCAATTTATAATAGTTCACAAACCTTGAGATTAACAACTCATATAAATATTATCATTTAAACAATTAAACTATTCCCATCATGATATCAAAGAGAAAATGGCGATTTATATCCCCTAAATAGTCAATTAAATTAATATCACTTATAATTAGGCTTCCTCTAATGATGAAGTCTCATACACAAAACACATGTGGCATAATAGTAGAAAAAGGTAAGTGGAGAATCGATGGCACACCCCATCGATGTCCTAAGGTAGGGAAATAACGTACAACAATATCCTAGGAAATAGTGTGAATCCCTAACATGATCTAATTCATTTAATTCAAGAATTTAATAAATAAAAAGGTTATCATGAGATTGTTTAGTTCCTTAAACAATGAATCCTATGATTATAAAACACCATACACAATGGTAAAGGTATATACCACCTAATTTAGGTTCATAATATAGTTCTCATCTAAAATTATCTTCTTATTCAATCCAGTTTGGGAGAAAATTGATGAATAGATGAAAATCATTAAAATATGGAAAATTAACTTGCATCAAAATGGCATAGATGATTCTATGGAAATATATTATTGGAATATGATTAATGGTTTACTCAATGATGTGAATCCAATAATTCCATCGATGTTTGAATTAACTTTCGAATGGGGAAACAATATCAATAGATAAAAAACTAGGTCAATAGAGCACTCCCAACATGAGTTATTCCCACCAGAGGATGAAATAGAAATATTTGTAAGTTTATAAATTTTTTTGTGGAAAAAAAATATAATTTCACCAAAGAATAATGAGAAAAATCAGTTTACCACATGGTTGGCCTAACAGGGCCGTAAGCATTTCCCCTTCACTCTATAAGTTTGAACCTCATGTTGTTCATTAGAATGATTTCACTAACTAAGAGGAAACTCTATCTGAGCCACTGTCAAACACTGTAGAGGTCCTATAATGAGTGTTCACCTCAATCTTCACAACATCCCAAATCTTACAGCCTACTTCATCACTCTGTCTAAGCCTCACACGGTTAGATTAATTGTGTGGCATGTCCCACATATTTTCTAATAACCATGTGGCAGGCCTTGTTTTCAAAAAAGTGGGGATCTAGGCTCTATACAATGACAGAACACCCCTAATACCCCAATGACCTCAATGGTTACTCTAATTAGGCCATAAATAAGCATTTAAACTAATAAATGTAATATCAATAACACTTAGAAATACACGGACTATTACACCAACCATGTGAGTCAGTAATGGAAAATGACACACATCTCTTCATGGATGTTAAAACCCACACATATGATCATTGGGTGGCTTCATTTCCCTTAGGTTGTAAAAAACATATGAAATAGTTTTTTCATAATATAACATCATCCTAAAATGTATAATATACTTATTTAATTAGTTTATATTATGTAATATTCTTTCTAGGATTTAGAAGAAAAATTATAGAAGAAATATAATGGTTTGGACATATAAACCATCCCTAGATATCTCCAATTGGATTAATAATTAATACCTCAAAATTTAAAATTTTATATATTCTATAACAACTATAATGTGGAGGGGAATTCCAAGTTGGGGTTTAAGAAGGTATTGGATGATAGAAGTGACTCAAAATGTCTGTAAAACTGAACACAGAAGGATCCCAATAATAACTATTGAGAGTGGAAATCACGTGAATATTTTAAACATATAAATAAAACAATTTTTCATCATTTTCATGAAAATGAAAATTGAAATTTTTTGAATGTGTGATAGTGTATTGGAAAATCCATTTAGAAAATAAAAATTTTGTATTAGTTATTGATATTTTATACATTATCTCTTTGTTTAATGATATATTAGAACTTTTAACATTAACTTGAATATATTTTTTAACCCTATAAATAAAAATTATAAAAATACAACATTACAAAATTTTAACATGATAATAGAGAATATTAAATCTTAATATGATGATTTAATTTATATAATTTGATGAAATTAAAAACATTATATGTTATTAAAAAACAACATAAATATATTTTTTACTTTAATTTCTATGATAATAATTAATGTATACCATAATAAAATATTATACTTATTCAAATAGAATTATTAGGATTATTTTAAAACAAATACTTGTGTGACTACATGACCAATCCAAGAACAATTTGGACTTTGTAATTACTTTTATATATATGAATGATTTTCTATGAATACATATTTTACACTACTCAATCAAAATTCTTTTTTTTTGAAAAATCAAAAGAAAACCCCTTTGAAAATTTTGTAATGATGAACCAAAAAATGAAGTTATGTATATCAAATACAATAATAAATATTCAAATTTAATATTTTAAATTAAAAAAATCATAGAGAACATTTCATCTAAAATAAGACCATAACATTTCCAGTTAAATAAAAAAATAAATAAATGATAATGTATATGAATAATAAAATTATGAACAAAAATATGAAATGATATATATTTGTTATTAAAATGATTAGGGTTTTAAAAATAATTAACACTTTTTGATATTTTATACACATTATTTTATGTTTTATGTAAAAAAGTGATATAATTTTTCTCCAATAGATTTTTGTTGACTATCAGATTTCTACTTCAATCAAGTAGATTCTTCATGATACTAATACATGGAGAATTTCCTTATTTAGACATAGATTATATTTATTACATGGAAACAAAATTCATATTTCCACAAAAGATATATTATCTACTATCTATACCCCTTCGAAGCTCAAAAATTTAAATTTATTAGGTATATACATCCTTAGAAATAAAATATGAAAAAAATAATTTAAATGGGATAAACATGGAGGTAAGACTTATAAGTGAAAAAATGATCAAATTTTCACATGAATAACATGGGATCTATTGAATAGTTGGACCGAAATTATTTTTTTACGAAAAAAAATTATATTACAATGAATATATTTTATTTATGTAATATTTACCACACTACAATGTTATGTCATTACTCAATTTATCCTCAAAAAAATTCAGGATCTATCCTACCCTCATGTGATACTGAATACTATTCACCTTTTAAACCATCAGTTCTACTAATTCATGTCCCAATTATTTCCACTCACCAAATTCATCCCAATATGATATAGTCTAAAAATTGATCCTATATAATGTAATAAAATTTACCACAAGAATACTATAATGAAAATTTTTATTATATGAAAAATTAACGTAATTTTCGATCCTGATCACAACCTCACATATAATAAAACTAAAAACTAAATTTATATCATGGAAATATTTAAATATATAATAGATTTCTCCATTACATAAACCATGAAATGAGGTATATAAATTTAAGAAGTTTCTCAATTAATTATATTGTAACATTAAAAAATATGATATAATTTTTATATCATGGTCATATAAATTATTTATTGGAACACTATATAAATAAAATACCTCATTATGATAAATTTTTAGACGATGATATAATAAAAAAGTGGCTTGAATATGAAAAAAATTAAATGATTCTGTAATAAAATAAATATTATTTAAAATTGACATGTTAATTATATATTTATTTTATATCCATTCTAAAATCCCTCTACATATGTTCTAGTATATTCATTCTAGTACTAAAAGGGGTAATAATTCTCTTTAGTAATTGTCATTCAAATTTTACCTAATTAATATTCATTCATTTCATGGTAAAATAATCTTTACTATTTATCATACATTACCACCATAAATATTCTAGATCACCTAAATAGATCTTTGTGTTCTCTCGATAAACAGAAAATAGAGATTCGTGAGCTTTAGTTAATGGTTCATTTATCATCTAGGAATAACGAAATAATATATAACAACATTCCAAATATTAAAAATCCTTATTCATCAACAATCTACTAATGAAACCTTCCCTCATTAATCAATTATATAATTTTATTAATATAATAATCTACCTTTTGATGCTCCGAAATAATAACAGAAAATGATGAGAACACTCATACCTAATTCATAATGTTGTTAATTTCATTGTAAAACCACAAAATTTAAATAAACCATTATGTAAATGATCTTGTCCGAGACATAGAATTCTTATCGGAGAATTAGACTTTTTAAACAATTAATTGAAAACCTATTGTTAAAAATTTGGATGATAGTTTATTGTTCCATCATAATGTATAATACTTTTAATCCATCATTTATGAATCATGTTCACATAATTTTGAATTTATATATAATTTCATGTTTTTGAACAATATATAATTGATATTTCTATCAATATAGATTGTGGAATTTAATTTTCAAATAAAATAATATTACTTCCTTATCAGGTTCATGAATAGTACTGTTATGAACATGGGTATTCAAATGATATATGTACATAATAAATTCCTATCATTTTGCATCATGATACTATCATATCCCTTTAATGAATAATTTTTTAAAAAGGCTAATAGAATATTTATAGATTGTAAGGTTAACACTAGATTATTATCCAATATTTATTAAATTAATTGAATTACATTATCTAAATTTTCATAACTACTTTTCAAGATAACATTACCAGTGGTCCTGATAACCAGGAGATGTTTTCAAAAAAAAACTTTTTTAGTAACCCACTAACCAAATATATCAGAAAAAATATATGAAATTTATATTTATTGCATGAAATACTACTTAATTTTTTCATAGTTTTACCAAATTTTTATTCAATATATTGAAAAATATGGGAATGGAATAAAATTATCTATAATAGAAAGTAACATTTAAAATTTTTCAACAAAATGAAATTTTCTATTAAAATTATCAAACCAAATCATTAATATTAATGTTATTTTCATTTCATTACATAAATAATATAATATCATTGATATAAACTATCACTAAATTACAAAAATGGGAAAGGAACAATATATTAATTATATCATAATATTTAATGGATGAATTTGATTACCTAAATTAATGTACCAAAGAACTAATAATGGACAAACCTAGTCTCAACTGCCAACCTTAGAATATCTATATCCTTAGTTATTAGAAAATGGTTCCCTGAATTAATATTCCTCTTTGAAAAATACTACACTCAATGTATATGATAAGACTAGTCATCAATATATGGTATGTGAAAGTTATTCTAATCAGTAATGTAATGGAGTGAACTATAGTCTATGATAAGTCTCATTGAAACATCTTATTTTGACAATACATACTATATCACATCATTGTTATGTTCTAGGTTGAATGAAACCCATATGAATAATCTCTTGTAACAACATTTTCAAATATAAAAACTCAAATAAATTAATTAGATAAGAATTATGTTAAATTGTATTCCCATCAATAACTAACTCTATAGTAAATTCAACCAATTGATTTGAAATAATATAAGGTAATTCATCCATAAATAAATACAGATAATCATTTATAACCTTCTCTTCCAATATTTTAAAGGTTGCATTATTATCATTACTATGTCCATGAAATTTTTAAATACTATTATAGATTAGTTTCCCATCTTCAAGATATTTTATCAATGTTATGAAATCATTCATATATTCAAATTGATTTTTACACTATAGATTAAATATCAATTTAATAGCTCGACAATCATTCTTATCATAATAATGTGAATTCCATTCTAGAAACAGAATTCCATCAAATTCCAATAAGTCTTAGAGATCTAGGTTTATTTGTAAAACTATTACATATATAAGGGTAGGTAGGTTCGAAAAAATAAAAATTTCATTAATATCCTTATATTTATTTTTTCATAGATGTTTTTTCGTTAATTATTGAGTTGATCATTTCAGTTTTCTAGAAAATCATTAAAAAATATAAAAAAATTTAGATCATAAATTGAACCAGTCATTACTATACATATCTTAAATAAGTAATTACTACACACCTCTTTATTTCATGCATCATTAATATGAAATTAATTTTCCTGACCATTCTATATAGGAACATTGTGATCCCAATCCTTCATAAATTTATTTTGACATGAATTTAAATTCTCGCCTAAATTATTAAAATTAAAACATTTCCCTTCCTAATTTCATGAAAAGTAAAACCACTTCCATTGTATTCTTTACAGTCACGAGGCAAGTATCCTAACATAAAATATTGATAACACTTTTCAGAAATGAAAATATATTTTCATGAATTCTTCTTACTCAGACTATTAACAGTGTTATTTTATATTCATTCATTTAGTATTGATCAAAAAAGTATTCCGAATTTTTAACACGGTTATCACCTCATATAGAATTTTGTTAATATAAAAAATTAAATATATACATTTTCAACACAATGAGAATTATCCATAAAAATCTAAAATCACTAGAAACTAGTGTTCTTGGTAAGCCTGGTTACAATTATTGGTAGAATCAATTAATTTTACTACCATGATCCATAATTAAATTTGTGTTATACCTATCCTATCTTGAAAATATTTCTTCATAGTAGGAATCAATGTTTTCATCCTTTTTCATTAGCTTATATGAAATTTAAATCAATTATATTTTAAAAATGATAACATAAAAATCATTCAATGAATATATAATTTAATATTTTCCTTTTTATAAAATCATTTATTCCTTTTCCATATAGTAATTAATCAATATAAATTGTTTATATTCTTCACTTCATAACCAATAAATATAATTTTGAACAATATGATATTATAAACTTCCTGGAAAATCAAATATAATATCAAAATAATTAATCAATCCTTCATATGTAATTGGGTAAAAGGATTCACAAAAATTTATTGTAGAGACCCAGTTTTTACCCTTTAAGACTTTTTAATATTTCTAAATATAATTCCAAATCTAGGCGCGAAGACGGTGTGCGATTCTGAGGCCCAGTGTTCCCAAAATAAATTTTATAAAATTGTTCAAAGTTTTTATACTTTGCACATGGAAAGGTTGGGTTTCCTCTTAGGTGGTAGCTTAGATCATAAATCTGAGGGAACAGTTGCATCCGGAGCATTCCGTTTACCCTATGAAGGGTGTAAAAGTTGTGGGCGTGGGCCTACTGTGAGAGATGTCACCAACGGGAGAAACTGTCATTTTGAAATGATGACTTAATGATTTTTTATCACAGATGTTCTATTCAGATAACATTCAAATGGAATCTCATAATCGAAATCTGAGACATCCATTATGTTTGAAATGGGGCGTTTTTCCTAGGCACGATATAAAATAGGCGTGTGCGTAGATTACGAAATCCACGCTCGTCTTTAATGTTTCAGAGAGAGTGTATAAATTCATTTGTGGAATTAGGGGAAATCCCTAACATCTCTTCTCTTCTCTCTCTCTCTCTCTCTCCTGAGCGTTCTTCAATGTTCTTCAGAGTTCTTTGTTGTTCTTCACCGGATTGAGGAGAGAACTCCGATGGATCGAAGCGGGATCACAGCGGACACGTTGCCAACGTCGAATGGCCAGATCAAAGTACGATTTATGATTAATTTTTGCACCTTTGTCAATTTCTGGGGTTTTTTCAATTTCTTCGTTTATTTTTTTTATCCTCAAATTAGGATGATGTCCAAAAGAACATGACCATCATCTGAACCCCATTCTTAATTCTCATTATTGGGCGTTCTTCGTCCCAACTTTCGGACACGCCAATCTTTGTCGGATCATTGATTGGGGGCAAGCACTGTGAAGGCCTCATCCCAAGGATCCCGAACTCGCGTTCGGTTTGAAATCGGGCCACCAGAGTGGTGGTGGCGTCCGTCGGAAGCCCCGGCTCTGGCAAGGGTGATTGCCGGAGGTCGGACGTCATGTAGCGGATGCAGCCGGGGGGGGGGGGGGGGGGGTTGGATGAGTTGGTGACGCTGGGTGTGGCCGGCGAGGACGGGAAAGCTCCGTGAGGAGTCGATTTGAGGCGGTAGCCCGTGTGGTGAAGTAGGAAGCCAAGGTGGGGGCGGCGTCCAGTGGAGCTGCCGTGGTGGTTCTCCTTATAGGACGGTAGAGACGCGACACGAACCAGGTGGAGCCGACAGCAGAAAAGAGAAGCCTGGTCGGCAGCATAGTGGTGTGGGCGGTGCGCGGTTTGAGGCAGCGCATTGCAGGCCGGGGTAGCACGGCGGTGCGCTGCGGGAGGCGGAGGCGCCGAGGGCGCCGGTTGTCGTGGTCTGTAGGGGAAACCCAAGGCTCTGGCCGCCTCTGGAGTGTGGTGGAGACAAGGACCCACAAATAGCGGGTCCTTCGTGATTCGCTGAAGACCGGCCAAAAGGCCGGTCAGTTTGAGAAACCAGACACCCAAGGCCGGTCTGGTGTTTCTTGGAGGTATATGGCCTATTGGTCACAGTGATTCAGGCTAAACCCTCGACTGGGTCATGGGCCGGTGGTTCTTACCGGGTCGGCCGGGGTGAATCGGCCCGGTTGGGCCCCTTACGATCAAGGGGTCATATCTCTTAAACAACACGTCTGTTTAATGTGTCGTCTGATGTTGTGGGACCATCTCTTCGAAAAAGAATTTTTAAGTTGGGTTTCACGGTTTTTGGATTCCGTACTTGAAGACGGGTGACATGAAACACTTTAGATTAATAATATTAAATTATTATAAAAGTTTACAACAGACGTACTTGAGAGATGGATGTCTGTTTGACGCGCCGTCAGAGGCGTTGTGGCCCTGGAGTTGAGACGGTCTATAATGTTGGTTTGGAACCTTTGCATCTTGGTTTAGTTTCATAGTGGAATGAAATTCTTAATGTGAATAATTAATTAATTTATTAAATTAGTTAATTAATTAAATTAATTAATTAATCTTATGTCGCACATAACTTCTGTTTGGGATGTCCGATTGACGCGCCGTCAGCGGCAGCATGACCCCAGTCCTCGTGCAGACTTATTGAGAGACTTTCTGAAGAAATCAGATTGGAGACAAGGTGTGGGACCCACAAGTCTTAGTTCGCACGTTTTACCGTGATACGCCACATTTTCACCCGACATCCGTTTGGGGTGTTTGAGTACTGATTTCTGAATGTTTTTTCGAGGGGATTGCAATGACACAATCCGAACTCATAAATTCGGGCTTGAGGCCTGGGCCCCAGGAGGCGGATTTCGAACATATGCTGCCTTTTTTATGAATTTTTATTCATAACTCCATTCAGGGCAAATGAATAGCGTACGACGCGTGGTTATGTGCATTGAACGCAATGGTACGATCTGTGTGATGAGTTTCGGGGTCGAGGTGTGGGCCCCACAGGGCCTCGTTTGCATATAATGTGGGGGATTACAAATTTTTCATCCGGAGTCCATTTTAGGTGTCGTTAGCGACGTTTAGACCCTAACATAGAGACGAAGTTGACCAGGGTGGTTTCAAACGTTGAAGCTAGAGTTGAGGCATGGGCCCCACATGCCATCATTTGAGCTGTGTGCAGCGTTCTGTGACTTTTTCATTAGCTGTTCATTTGGGGAATATGAATAGTCATTTCGGTGTGTTTTTCTGTGATCATCGTGATTCCACAGTTCCCCCAACCTCTTTCGGGACCGAGGTGTGGGACCCACAAGACGTCGTATGGGAATAAAGCAATGTTGAATAACTTTTCCATCAGGAGCCCTTTTCCAGTGAGTAAATAGTCTATTTCGTGTGTGTTTTTGTGAGGATTACAATGGTGTAATCTGTTTGAGGGAGCAGAGCCTCTTTCTAGATCTCATTAAATGTGGAAACATGAAAGGGCATGGTCAGATGTTCCTTTGACGCACTCCGAACATATGCATGGTAGCGGTGTTAGTGACACCCAGTGATGGCACAGAAAGTGAAGAGTTATTGGACCAGTCCTGGGTTTTCCCGTGAGCGGTGCTGGGTAGTTGGTTTCCTGTTGACTTTAGGATTTCCCTCCAGGGGGGCTGGGTAGTGGGTTACCTGATGACCTCTTGTGGTTTACACTCTAGCGGGGATGGGCAGTGGGTTACCTAAAGACCTGTTATGAATTACCCTCTAGAGGGGCTGGGCAGTGGGTTACTAGATGACCTCATGTGGTTTACCCTCTAGCGGGGCTGGGAAGTGGGTTACCTGACGACATTTTTTGGTTTACCCTCCAGCGGGGCTGGGCAGTGTTTTACCAGATGACCTCTTGTCGTTTACCCTCCAGCGGGACTGGGTAGTGAGTTACCCGATGACCTCTTGTGGTTTACCCTCCAGCAGGGTTGGGAAGTGGGTTACCCAGTGAATTCTTTCAAAATCAGCCCCTCTAGATGAGGCTAGTTAGTGGCTTTTTCTCCGTTATTACCAGAGTGGAACATTCAGTGGTACAGTTTAGCAATGTGGCTGCTTGACATACGGGATTGTTGGGCTTCAGTGATGGATATCCTTTGAACTGTGGTCTATTTCTCTTGGGATGAGCTTGGATATAGAGATCCCCTTACACACTCATTCTAGTTTCTTGTTGAGCATATGTATACACCCTACTTTTTTTCCCACTCCTTGGGTTCAGTTACTCTCCGTCCAGCAGGGGAGAAGACGCACAGGGTATGCCACGTGCTTTTTGTGTCATGAAACTATTAGATTGGATGAGTCTACTTCATTAATTTTGTTGGGTTGATCCGTACTCTCTCTTTCGTACTCTTGCACCGTTCTTTTTTATGTCTACTACTCACCATTTGAGTACATCCTCCGTTGCTCCCTCGAGCTTTCGGGGCATCCTACTAAGTATCTTTATACTCAAACCTGCTTGGGCTTTGCCTGCACTTAGTCTGCCATTGCAGACGATGAACATGTCGATCGATACTACTGAGGAGCATAGAGGACACATAACTTGTGCTGCGTTCAGTGGTCATAGGAGGATTTCTGGGTGTGAGACTCACCAGTGGTTTACTTTCATTTTACCTGTTGCTGGGATATGTCACCTTTCTGGTTGGGCATGTGTTTTTTCCCTTTTACTATTCAGTTTACATGTCAGCACATTTCAGCACATTACATGAACTAGTTTGAGGTCGAGGCATGTATGTTGGTTTCCCTTTATGTAGAGTGGTGTATCTTTCTTTCCTTTCTCTGCACTTTTTCATTGTGTTTGTTGCATGTGTTTGTACAGTTTCTTAGGAAAATTCCTCCCCTAGTTTTTTGTGCTTTCACGCTAGTCGTCAGCCCCTGGCCTATAGAGGCGGGCTTGGGGTAGTTGTTTCTCAAGCCCTGGTATGGATTGGGTCATGAAAAATTGGTTATAAAGGTGGTTCATTCCTTGGGGCATCGTTCGGACGTCCCTAAAAATGAATTGGTTGAGTTTTGGGGAAATAGTGTCAACGTGTCTCCAGAGTGGCTCTCAGGCTAGGGAGTCCAGTGATGGTGTGGCGGCCGACGTATCCATTCACGGGGACCCTAAAAACCCTCTTTTATACTCGTCACATTGAGACACTTGTTGCGGGGAATTTGGTTCTTGCATCATATAGGATTCAGTCTTTTACTATCCTTCTTGAGTCGGCTCCCCATCATTTTTGATATATATATGCTCATTTAACTGCGGTACTCCATGATCAGATTCAGGATCTCTCTACGATGATAGCCAGTCAGGATACTAGCTCTGGTTTTTTATGACGATTCCATGAGTGTCGAGGACTCAGTTCAAGATCTATCATATGATTACCTTTTCTCCAGGAGGACAGGCAGTATCACCTCCACCTGTGGAGTAGCGGATAGTACCGGCAGCGAGAGCCCATGACAAGTGAAGTCTAGGCGCGTTACATGTGTTCCAGCGTCAGAGACCGCTGAGGTTACACGGTGAGCCATACCCTAAGATAGTGAAGGGTTTTCTAGAGTTGGTGGTTCACCTCTTCAGGCTAGTTTGGACACAGACAGGTTGATGGTGGCTTTGACAGCCAGCCTTTTAACAAATCAGTTAAGCGTTAGCAGAGCCAGGGTTACTCAGATTCACTATGTGTTGGTACTCTCAGGGGATTACTTCTAGCGGTTGTTTTGTGAGGATTACAACCCTTACTAATTTTTCTTTTTACGGTTTCGGGACCTGATGGGGCTTCAACGGGGAGAGATGGCAGCGGATGAGTACGCGGCTAGGTTTGCAGACCGTACTCGGTACTCTTTAGATGTGATCCATGA
This sequence comes from Viscum album, assembly GCA_963277665.1. Classification (NCBI taxonomy): domain Eukaryota; kingdom Viridiplantae; phylum Streptophyta; class Magnoliopsida; order Santalales; family Viscaceae; genus Viscum; species Viscum album. The sequence continues at coordinate 637,168,810 of OY728157.1, forward strand.
CAACAACTTATGAGAACAAAAGTTTGATAAAGGTCTCTATAGGAGATATTTGTGCTAGCGTAGTGCCCTTGTGCATCCTCACCCATCTCATGGTGCTGGAGCAGACACTGGTGACAAAGAAATTTCTTTTAGAGGGACGTCAATTGGCAGCGCATCAGCGCCAGAGGTCTCCCCCTTGATGAGACTCAAGCACTTGGTCAGGGGAAGCATAGAGAAATGATACATCCTAGGGAGGACTTGTGATATGTTTGTGGTGTGCGAGGTCACATAGCGTCAGAATACTCAACCAAATGTGCTATGTTTTCCAGATAGTTGGTAGATGTATCGCCACGATAGAGGCAGTGTCGGCATCAGAGGACCCCCATGTGAGGATAGGGTGGTCCCCAGGGAGGTGGTGTTGGAAGACAATCAGGAAGAACTATTGTTGGGGAATGACATTTTGAGGTCCTTCCACCACCACTAGGTGGTCCATGATAGTCTCAATGAGCAGACGAACGGGGTTGCGGGCGGTTTTGTGCTATGGATGACTACAATCCTGCAATGCATGAGATGATAAGAGGTATTCTCTATGTCTTTTTCTACTTTTCTCAGTAGAACTTTTTAGACACTACGTGGGGTACTCTTCTCGTCTAAATCCTTGTTCGAGGGGTTACCGATGGTGACACAGGGCATCTGTGTAACCCTCTGTTGGTGTTGTATGATGTAGCATTTAATGCACAGGAAAGAGGGGTTCTTCCCTCACTGAGATTCATTTTTTTGATTTGATCAAAACTATGAGGGAGAGTTAGTACCACCCATAGAGGATAGTATTGAGGTGTAGTGGATGATTCCCTCTGACATGTGCATTCATGGGGAGGTTGAGTGGTGGAGTGTCAAAGCTGGTTCGTGGTTTGCCATTGGGGATTTTCTTCTTAAATCCCTTTAGCTGGAGGTGCCACTATTCGGTTTCACAGAGTTCCTATTTTGGGAATTTCTCTTCTTCCAAGAGGGGAAAAGATAGGTGGGGTATGCCACGTGCTTTCCGTGTCTAGCCTCTAGCGGTTGGATGAGTTTTCCTGCCTGCCCTGTTCGTTGGTACCTTGTGTACTCAACGTCAATCTTGATACCTTTATCAAGTACAGGTCGAGGTGAGGGACACCTCATAAATAGAGCTACACGTTTCACAATGTGGTACTGGTGGTGGTCCTTGCACTGATAATGTGGAGATGCTATCTTCTAGGAGAGCTCTTTGTGGTTTTCTCAGACCACCAGTGTCTCAGGCACGCCCTCACCTAGAGAGACTTGAACCTGAGATGATGGTGCTGGTTGAAATTTTTGCAGGACTATGACTTCAAGGTAGTCTATTTTTAAGAAATATAAGTTTTGTAGTAGGTTTCCTTAACAGAGATCCTCAGTTGTGATACACCAACTATGAAAACTTTTATGACTGGATATCCTTGTGTGTTTCACATGATGGGTATTCTGAAAAAGGTAATCACGACACCATGATCTAGGACCAAAACGTGATTTTGGTCGCAACATGGAAAGTATAGGTTTGATCGGGGATTTCCCCCAAGTTTCTTTAGGATGTTCGGGACTCGTGCAAGCGGTTGACAGGCTGCCTACCATCTTGCCCTACCCTCCCAATAATATCAGTAGGCGCACGGTGTCTTCCACGTGTCGCATCTGATGAGGTTCATGCTTATTCCTCTGCATATCCTTGAGAGTAGCAGACCTTATATGTACGAACCATCCCTTTGGTTGTCGTGTTGTGCCATCATGGTGTTGTGCAGGTTTTATTGGGAGTGGGAGAGCTAGGTGTGAGCTCCGTATCCTGAGATTTTTTTTCATTATTTTGCTTTTTGGGGATGAAAATATTGAAGGAGGGAATGATATAGAGAGTTGGTTTTTACCATATAAGACTTTGGAATATTTCTACATATAATTCCACAGCTAGGCGTGAACACGGCGTGTGATTCTGAGGCACGGTGTTCCCAAAATAAATTTTGTAAAAATGTTAATTGTTTTTGTACTATGCACGTGGTAGGGTTGGGTTTCCTCCTAAACGGTAGCTCATATCAGAAATCTGAGGGCACAGTTGCGTCTGGAGCATGCCGTTTACCCTAGGCGGGGTGCAGATGTTGTGGGTGCGGGCCAGCTGTGAGAGATTTCACCCATGGGAAAAACCGTCATTTTGAAATGATGACTTAGTGATTTTTTATCACTGACTTTAATTTCAAATAGAATTCAAACAGAGTCTTGGAATGGAAATCAGAGACATCTGTTGAGTTCGAAATAGTGGGTTTTTCCTAGGTGCAATATAATATAGGCGGGCGCGGAGATTTCAGAATCCCCACCCGTCGGTAGAGTTTCAGAGAGAGTTTATAAATTAGTTTGTGGGATTAGGGGAAAGCCCTAATTTCCCTTCCCTATCTCTCTCTCTCTCTCTCTCTCTCTCCCTCTCTCTCGAGCATTCAATGAGGTTCTTTTGAGTTCTTCACTGTTGTTCACTGGATTAAAGAGTGAAAATTGGTGGATTGAAGCAGGATCGTAGCGGACATGTCTCCAATGTCGAACGGCCGGATCGAGGTAGAATTTATGATTAATTTTCGCACTGTCATCAATTTCTAGAGTTTTTGCCAATTTCTTCGTTTAATTTTTTTTATGATTCTAGAATTCAGATGATGGCCAAAGGAACACGACCATCATCTGAACCACGTTCTTAATTCTCGTTCTTGGGCGTTCTTCATCCCAACATTCGGATGGTCCAATATTTGTTGGATTGTTGATCAGGGGTAGGCACTGTGAAGGCCTCGTCCCGAAGATCTGGAACATGCATTCAGTTTTGAAACCGGGCCACTGGAGTGGTGGTGATGGCCATCGGAAGCCCCAACACCGGCATGGGTGGTGGCCGAAGGTCGGGCATCAGGCAGCTAGTGCGGCCAGGGGGGTTCAGACGATGTGGTGACGTCAGGTGTGACCGGCATGGATGAGGTAGCTCCATAAGGAGCCGAGCCGAGGTCGTGGCTGATGTGGCATAGCAGGGAGTCGAGGTGGTAGTGGCGTCAGGTGGAGCTGCCATGGAAGTGCACCTCATAGGATGGCGAAGAGGCGACACAGACCAGGCGGAGCCGACAGCGGAGCGGAGGAGCCAGGGCGGCAACGGGGTCTAGCAGGCGGTGCGCAGCGTGACGTAGCACGGTGCAGGCCGGGGAAGAAAGACGGTGCACTGTAGGAGGGGGAGGCATCGGGGGCACCGGCTATCACGGTCGGCAGAGGGAACCTGAGGCACTGACCGCCTTGGGTGTTCGGAGTAGACAAGGGCCCGCAAACAACGGGTCTTGTGCGACGCGATGAAGAACAAAAAAATGGTCGATCATTTAGAGAAACCAATCCTGAGGTGGATCCAGTGTTGCTGGGCGGGCTACGGATGGCAAACACTGGAGAATAGGGCCGGCCGGGGTGAACTGGCCCGGTTGGGCCCCTTGCGATCAAGGCGCCACATCTCTTAAATGGAACGTCCGTTTGACGCGCTTTCTGCGGTTGTGGGTCTATCTCTTTGAGAAACACTTTTTATGTTAGGTTTTGGGGTTTTTGGGTTCTTCGCCTGAAGACAGGTGACCTGAAACACTATAATTTAATAATATTAAATTATTATTAATGATTACAACAAACGTACTCGCGAGCCAGATGTCCATTGGACACACCGTCAGAGGCACTGTGGCCCTGATGTTGAGACAGTCCTCTCAATGTTTTTTAGGAACCTTTGTGGCTTGGTTTCGTTGCTCAGTGGCACGAAGAACTTAATGTGAATAATTACTTATTTATTTAAATTATTTAATTAATCTTACGTCGGACCTAAAGCCTGATTAAGATGTCTGATTGACACGCCGTTAGAGACAGCGTGACCGCAGTCCTCATACGTACTTTTTGAGATGCTTTCCAAAGCGTTCAGGTTGTAGACAAGGTGCGAGCCCCATAGGGCCTAGTTCACACATTTTATGGTGAAAAGCCAATTTTCCACCCGACATCCATTTGGGGAGTTTGAGCACTCGTTTCTGAGAGTTTTTCTGAGGGTATTTCAATGGCGCAATCCGCCCACCTAAATTCAGGCCTGATGCATGGGCCCCACGAGGTGGCTTTTGGACGTATGCAGCATTCTTTTATGAAATATGCTTCATAAGTCCGTTCAGGGAAAATAAATAGCCTACACCGCGTGGTTATCTGTAACGAATGCAATGGTATGATCTGCGTGACGTGTTTCGGGGTCGATGTGTGGGCCCCACAGGGCCTCATTTGCATATAACGTGGGGAGTTGCAGCTTTTGCATCTGGGGTCCATTTTAGGTGTCGTGAGTGGAGTTATGACCCTGACATCGAGACGAAGTTTTCTAGGGTGGTTTCAGGCGTTGAAGCTGGATTTCAGGTGTGGGCCCCACGTGCCGTCTTTGGAGCTGTGTGCAGTGTACTATGACTTTTTCATCAGGAGTCCTTTTGGGGCGTATGAATAGTCCTTTTGGCATGTTTTTCTGAGTGCATCGCGATGGCATAGTTTGCTTGACCTCTTTCGGGACCGAGGTGTGGGCCCCACGAGACTCCATATGGGCATAAACTAATGTTGATTAACTTTTCCATTAGAAGCCCGTTTCCAGCGAGTAAATGGTATATCTCACGTTTTTTCTGCGAGGATTACAATGGAATAATATGTTTGGGTGAGCGGGTACTCTTTCAAGATCTCATTAAATGTGGAAACATGAAAGGGTGTGGTCAAGGGTTCCTTTGATTCACTCCAAACCTACAAATGGTAGCGGTGTTAGTGACACCCAGTGATGGCACGGGCAGTGCGGAGTTATCCGACCAGTTCTGGGTTTTCCCTTCAGTGAGGCTGGGTAGTGGGTTACCCATTGAATTTAGGGATTACCCTCCAGCGGGGTTGGTAAGTGGGTTACCTGATGACCTCTTGTGGTTTACCCTCCAGCAGGGCTGGGCGGTGGGTTACCTGAGGACCTTTTGTGGTTTACCCTCCAGTAGGGATGGGCAGTGGGTTACCTGATGACCTCTCGTGGTTTACCCTCCTGTAGGGCTGAGCAGTGGGTTACCTAATTACATTTTGTGGTTTACCCTCCAGCGGGGCTGGCCAGTGGGTTACCTGATGACCTCTTGTGGTTTACCCTCCAGTGGGGCTGGGCAGTGGGTTACTTGATGACCATTTGTGATTTACTCTTCAGCGGGGCTGGGCAGTGGGTTACCTGATGACCTCTTGTGGTTTACCCTCTATCAGGGTTGGGCAATGAGTTACTCGATGACCTCTTGTGGTTTACCCTCCAACGGGGCTGGGCAGTGGGTTACCCGACAACTTCTTTCATACTCATCCCCTTTCGATGAGGCTAGTCAATGGTTGTTCCTCCATGATTACCAGAGCTGGAATTTTGGTGGTATGGTTATCGATGAGGCCGCTTGACGTACATGGTTGTTGGGCATCAGTGATGGATATCTTTTGAACTATTGGTGATTTCTCTTGGGATGAGCATGGAGATAGAGAATCCCTTACATAGTCGTTCAGGTTTCTTGTTGAGAATAAATATACACCCTACTTTTTTTCACAATCCTTGGGTTCAGTTACTCTCCTTCTAGCAGGGGAGAAGATTTGGGAGGTATGCCACATGATTTCCATGTCTAGCTCCTCTTGGATTGGATGATCCTACATCCTTCCATTTTTTTGGTTGATCTGCACTCCCTCTTTTGTATGCTTTCACTTTTCTTTGTTTTGTCTACTTCTCATCGTTTTTGTATCTCCTTTGTTAATTCCACGAGTGTTCGGTTCATCCTACTGAGTATCTTTATACTCACCCCTGCTTGGTCTTTGACCGCACTTGTTGTTCCCTTGCAGATAACAGACAGGTCGATCGAGACTACGAAGGAGTGTAGAGGACACAAGAGCTTGGGCTATGTTCAGTGGTCGTAGGAGGATTTATGGGTGTGAGACTCACCAGTGGTTTACTTTTGTTTTACCTGTTGCCAGGTTGTGGCACCTTTCAGGTTGGGTATGTGTTTTTTCCCTTTTACTATTAAGTTTACTGGTCAGTACTTTTCACCACTTTACTTGTACTGGTTAGAGGTCGATGCATGTATGTAGGTTTCCATTTTATAGTAGTTTTGTATCTTTCTTTCCTTTCTCTGCACTTTTGCATTGAGTTGGCTGCATGTGTGTGTACAGTTTCTTAGGCAATGGCCTCCCCTAGTTTTTTGTGCCTTCAGTGCTAGTCTCCTGCCCCTGGCCTATGGAGGTGGGCTTGGGGTAGTTACAGCTCGAGCCCCGGTACGGGTCGATTCATGACATTCATTGGAGTGTCATTTTGTGATATTCTCAAAAATAACTATCGTATATTATGTAAATTTTGTTTTGTTGCATTATTTGGTACACCTATTAATATTCAGTTCTAAATAAGATAACACAATTATAAAAAAAATATGATTCAAACTAGTCTATATTGCCAGTTCAGAAAATATATTTTCCTCTAAATTAATTTCTACCATAAGATAAATACATACTTTGTGGCTAATTATTACAAGGATAAATATATTATATAAATAATCTTTGAATACTCAAAATATACCTCTTCATTATTAAACTGTAAATTATAATCTATTAAGATTATCATTATTCATCGCCATATCGTATATAATTACATTACACCTTTCTCTATTTCGAACTATGAAAACATGAACTTATGTTTCCAATAAATAACATATTTTATTGAATATATATCATTATATACACCAAAAAAAAATTTCAGTCTGGTTTTAGAAAAATATATGAGATAAATTGTTCACAAAATTGTAAATTTAAACAATTTACCCTATTTCCCTCAAAACATATTATATATTATGAAACAAATTCATTATTCAAGGTAACTCACATTACTATAATTATAACATTATTAAAAATTCATACTCATTTTGAATCCATATGAATAATACTATGATATATGGGATGGAAAAAATTTCTCAAAAAGGGATTTCAATGAAATTAAACCCATTAGTCCATTAGTAATAATGATGACCCATAATAATTTTTTCTTCTTTTATACCATTCTTTTTTACAAAAAATCCATTTATATTTCTATCGAAACTGCTTAACTGGTCAATATATTTGAAAAAATATTTCATAAACAACGATTATGGAAAAGGCATAATTGAAAGGGTTTCTTGGTAATATAAAAACCCACCAATTCCATTCATTTTGAAACAATAAATAGACCAATTTTTATAATAAATAATGTCCTATAATTAGATCAATTATATTAAATTCAATCCTTTTGAAATCCTTGAGTTTCTATTATAAATCATTGTAATAATATAATTTATCAACCATAAAATTTTTTCTTATATTCCAAATTTTATGAACCCTAAAAATGTAACCACCTAACTGGATACTTCATAAATCCCTTATGATAAATTATCATTAGAAATATTTTTTACATTACCCAAAAAAATTAAGAGATATATTAGTTTCACCTTATATTTTTCTGTGATCCCAGATCTATATTTGATGAAAATTCCAATTAGAATTTGAATATTATAATTAGTGTATGAGGTGTGTTTTAAACTAGGGATCAAAAATGAATACTATGAGTTTTCATATAATAATCTTTCGATGTTGAACATCGAATAATGATTATATGAAGCTCATGCGAATTGGAGAGTCTCAGTACCATCAAGTTGTATTTTATACATTATAGGGAACATTTAATTTTTTACATGGATTGCGTCTCACATATATGGGATGATAATGTGTGTTTCCATATTCAAGTTAATTTTATGTTAAAATTATATGGAGAATGGTATTCTAGAACTGTTAGAATATGGTTTTGAGGAAACCATTAGAATTAATATGGGAACCATGGGCAATAATATGGCCTTGGAAGATGGAACAGTGTTTTTGAATGGATGTATAAAATCTATTTTCACTATAATACAGGTGTATACATGATAAGTTAAAGGAATGAAAATTTATATACAACAACTGTTTAGGATGTGTTTATATTGATTGATAAGGGATTAATAGTTTGTGCATATATTTGAAATTAGTTTCTCTAAACCAATTAAGTCATTTTTATATAGAAATTTATGAATTTTCCCTCTTCAATTATTTAAAGGGAATCACCCACTTCATCCCATATCACTCATATATGTACAAGGGGATACGTCCCCCATTATATCTTCCCAATTACTCCAAAAAAATGGTGTATTTTTTTATATTTGATTAGATTTAATGGAATAAACTTCCTCTATTGGACACTATTTCAATATTCCAACACTCAATTTCAATTTTATGTTCTAATGTCAGAGTGTTTTTTCATACGAATTCACTCGAGCATAGTTAAATAATATATTGATGAAATGGAAGTCACAATTTCTTGGAAAATTATTTATCTATTCTCTATCTTTTGGAAAAATTATATCATTTCATTAAGGTATACAATCATTATTTAATTATTTATGTATTTACACATTTTTAAATTGAAAGTAAAAAATTATTTCCATTAGACAAACAAAAAAGAGATCTATTTACCATATTTGAAACATAAAATTCTATATACGAAATTCATTTTATCAAATTCTATATTTATATGTGGAATAAATTATTTTGAAAATAAATTCATAAAACATGAATAAAAAGGGTTTTTTATAAAATTACCATTTAATTTATAAAAAATATTTTAAATTAAATCATGTAACTCATTCATTTGAGGATTATTTTTTATTTATAATTTAATATAACATATTTATGTTTGAAATAATTTTAAAACTAAATGGGTCTTTATAAATTCATTAATTAGATATTCAATTTAAAAAAATAGTATTTTAAACTATTGACTCGAAAGTCAACCCTTTCATAAAAATATAAATTTTTTTCATTAAAATATGGATACAATATGGTCATCGAAAAAATAATATAAATTTTATATAGTAAAAAATATAAAATTTTTATAAATTACTATAAATATTTTCTCATAAAAATTATTATTAATATGTTTTGATGAAAATAGTTTCTTTATTTATAAAATTGCATTACATAAAAATGAGTACATATTTTCCAATAATTAATCAAGAAATAATTTTTTGAATTGGTGTTTTATATATACATCATAATTTTATTATCAATATTCAAAATTTCTAATTATTTTAAAATAAAGTAACTCTCTTTTCGATCAAATCATACATGCTTCATAAAATTACCTATCTCCTCATTCAGTAAATTGATATCATATATTATCAACAATATTTCAAAAACAAAGAAATATTGTAAACTCCATCACAAATAAATTATTAATCTAATAACTAACAATTTTTCTTATCATATGTATTGTCCCAAATAAACTTTATTAACTCGTCATCGTGTACATATTAAGGGTTGAAATTTACTTATACATGTATTATCTAAAATATATCATTAACATTAAATCACATTTCATTATTATCATAATAATTCGTTATATGATTTCAAATAATTAAGGAAATATAATGTGTAAAAATACTTATCAGTTATGAATATATATATATATAACTAGAATAACAATTATAGAATTTTATTACAACATAATTTTATTATCAATTACAAAATTTATTTAATCATTCCACATAGGAAGTGATAATAATATAATGTTTTCCTTTAACCATGTTATTATTATGATGGATATTCCATTGATTATTGGGGTATATATGTTCACTATAACTTTTTTTTAAAAGGTAGTGTTCAGTTCAATGACTAAAACACAAAATTTATTGATACAAACAAAGAGTTACACAAGTTTTAAATGAGTAATTTTTTTACATCCCTATCATAATGTGGTAGTAACTCGGGAGGAAGTTCATCCCTCTAATTAATATTGGGAGAACCACACATATTAGCAATCCCATAAGAGATCTTATTTACTTCATGATATGTATGAGTGATGATGAAGATTATATATGAAAGAGATTTTAGGCAGTTCATCCAGCATGCAGTGAGCATCCAAGCAATATGAATGGTACCATTCCGGATGACCTGGAAAATCGTAGTGGAGTCACTTTCAGTCCAGATATTGTTCTAGTTGTGTAGCTTGGCGAACGAGATAGCATGGATATTTATCATCATCTCGGCTTCCAAAGAGGAAGCAAAACCACAAGATCCATAGAAGCTGTCGATTGTCTAGTCAAAGAGATTTCTGAAGATTGATCCACAAATAGATGGGCCAGAGTTGACTTTAGAGGCACGATCCACATTGATTATAATCCAGCCTGGCAGAGGGGCAGCCAAAAAAACTATAAAACTAGATCTGGGGTGAGGGTAATTCCCATCAACCCCAATATGCTAAGGAATCCAAATGTCACACACCGAGTAGTTGCAAAGATCCTTTTGAATCGAAGCCTCCTCCCGAATCGCGATGAGAATTCTCATTTTACCTGTATTAAGCTTGAATGAGTTGTGACAAAAAGTAAGATCATTTCTACCATACCAGATCACATGAAGAAGATCTACTAAATCTGCGATAGAAAGATTCTAGATCTGTTGGTAGTCAGTTAGGTCCATACAACGGTGTAGCTACGAGGTAATACAACTACAAAACAACCATCTGCACTCAAAAATGTCAAAAATATAATGCCAGAGATCCATTGTCATATAACAACAAAGAAAGAGTTGATTAATATATTTTTGATGTTTGTAACACATACGACATTTATAATAGATATTAACCCCAAAATCTAGTAAGTAGATATCTGTGGGGATTTTACCATGGCTGATACGCAAAACTAGAGTTAATCTCGAGGGTTTTAACCAGCCTTTATTGAAGTTTTATAACCAGGATAAATCGTTGTCATCATTGTTGAACAAGTGATTGTAGTAATTTTTAGAGTCAAGCACCCCGTTGTGATCAGTTTCTCAAATAATAAATTCATCCATATTAGTGAAGGTATAACTATCAACAATGTTTTTTATATCCTCAGGTAAACATATGTTTTTCAAATTAATGATGTTCTTAAGGTGGTAATTTGAGTGGATAGGAGTTTGGTTATTGGGAATTAAAGATATCAAGGGAGTTCCAGTCCAGTTATCCAACCAAAACATTAAATTTGAATCTTTTCTATCCATCCATATGGAATTTTTTATAATAGAAGTGAAGGTGCTTTTAATGGCAGGCCAAATAGAGGATGTTAGAATTTGAGAGTGTTTATTTATTAGTCTGTTAAGGAAATTATCCCTATAAAAATAAAAGGAAGGAGAGTTATTATGAATTAGGTTCTACATGAGCTTATCTAGAAGAGCTTCATTAAAATTATAAAAAACAAAATTAATTGTAATACCCCCTTTATCAATCGGTTTGCAGCAAGTAGCCCCGGGGACAGTAACCAGTTTTCTCTCTAGAGTACTCCCAGCCCAAACAAAGTTCTTAATAGAAATATTATTGCGCTTTAAGAGACTCTTCATCCGTTTTTAAATCATTTTATAGTAAACCAACTTGGAGGCTATGGTGGAATCTATAAGAAAAATTCTCCAAGCCATCGAGAGGTTCTTACCCTTCCAAGAAAAAATGTGTCGAAGTGTTTGATCAATGATAGGGGAGAAGTAAGACACTTTTGGTCTAACCTAAAAGATGAGAACACCAAGATAAGTGAAGGTTAATAATCCCTCTTTAAAACCTAAGGTATTGGTTTTGTTGAGTTTCTTACGGGAGGGAAACTCTTTAGTAATGTAAATGAAAGATTTGTGCAAGTTGATGTCTTGACCAGACACTTCTTGGTAGTGAAGAAGGATGGATTTATAATTATTAACATTTCATTTGTAACCCTAAATAAAAATAATAATTTCATTGGCATAAATAAGGTGTGAGTGGGCATTCATGTTTCTCGAGGTAGAGAGAGGTTTAATGTTTCCTTTTTCTATCGATTGCTTAAGTAGTCTACTTAAATTCTCTTCGGCAATGGAGAAGTGAAAATTTGAGAGAGGGTCAACATGTCTAACTCCCTTGGAATAATTAAAATAACCTTTAGGGGAGAAATTTTTGAGAATAGAAATGTGGGCTGAATTAAAAAGGGTTTGGATTCTGTTTATAAAATTATCATTGAAGCCAAATTGCATTAGGACTTTATATATGAAATTCCAATCGATGGTATCAAAAGCCTTTGCAATGTCAAGTTTAATGGAAACATTACCTCCTTGATTTTTTCTGTTTAATAGATTTGTTGATTAAAAGGATAGAAAAATACATTCTTGAATAGATTTTCCTTTTATAAATACAAATTGATTCCAGGAGACAATTAGATTTCTAATAGCAATAATTCTATTAAAAATTAATTTGGTAATAATCTTGAAGAGGGAGTTTATTAGAGGAGTTGGCCAGAAAATGTGTAATTCATATGCATTATCTTTTTTAGGGATAAGTACTAGGAATTGAGAATTTTATCTATCAGAAAGAATGAATATAGAAAATAATGTTTTCACCATGCGACAGACATCATCCTTAATTACATCCCAGTGTTTTTGATAGAACCCTTTATTAAAACCATCCGGCCCAGGAGCACAGTCCGAGTTTAGGCTAATGAAACTCTCTTTAATCTAGAGGTCAATAGGAATACTATTAAGTAAATAGTTATCTACATCAGTAACTAGTGTGTTAATGACATCAGGCATATGATCTTTATAAATCAAAGTTCTATTGAATATATTATGGAAGTAAGATATTACATGATTGGAAATGCATTCCTCATTGTCAAGAATCCCCCCCCCCCTCTCTAAGATAGGCAAGAGGCTTATAGGCGTTTATAACTCTATATAGGGCATTGTAAAATTTAGTATTCCTATCCCATCATTCATACATTTGGAATAAAATATTTTCCTTTTGAGGTTGTCCTTAAAGATGAGGAGAGTGGTAATTTTAACGGAAATGTTTATTTCATGTTGGGAGTCCTGAGCAATGATTGGGGAGGGTCTATCCATTTGAATTTGAGTAAGTTCTTTTTCCAGAATGGTGATATTATTGTCTATTTCATTTTCATTAGATTTTCACCAGTTTTGAGGACTTTCTTAAGCATTTTCAATTTCACCAGGCAGGCAAACACATCAATATGACTATTCATATTAGCCTAAGACTTTTTGATGATATTCATACAGTCTGGGGAATAGGACCTGGTAGTGTTATATCTGAAAGGGGTCCTAGGTTTTTTATTGTTATGAGAAAATCTATATAATATGGGATGGTGATCCGATGCAATATTTATAAGAGTGATACTAGAAATGTTGTCCCATTTATCAAGGGCATGGTCATTAGTTAAAGCCCTGTCAAGTTTACTAGCCACCATCCTATTATAATATTTTCTATACCATGTGAATTTAGCACCCATTAGATTTACCTTTGTTAGGTTATTAAGTTCAATGCAAGTTTTAAATTCCCTAGTGGATATGGAGTCATCCGAAGGGCCAACTTTCTCACTAGGAGCTAAAATAGAATTAAAGTCCCCAATTATAAACCAAGGATTATGGATAGTGTTACTGAGTTGGGTGAGCTCGTTCCAAAGAGATCTTTTATCTTAGTATCTATTTCATGAATAAAAAAAGTAGGGTATATATGAGCATGTTCAAAAAAATAATCACAATTAATAGCTTGATATGAGCTATTGTAAACCTTATCATTCTACATAGAAAAGTGGCAAAATAACTATAATGTTTCAGTAGCTATACCATTACTGAAAGCCCCTAGGAGAGAGTATCTGAAGGGAGGAAAAATGTTTGAATCTAGAGGCATAATTCAAATTCGGTTCAAAAATAGAATAAAGTATAGGACATTGAGTATTAATAAACCATTTTGTCAAGGTTGGAAAACAGCTGACAATTCCAGTATAACATATTCATTTGTACCTTTTTTTGGAGGGTTTTTCCACTTTCATTTTGGATCTAGAGGTCATTGACCTTGTTGGGATTCCAGAAGAAGCCTACTTTTGAGTACAACCATGTGTATCCTGCAATGATTGATGTTCCACAGAGAGGTTAGAAGCATCTGAACTACCCAAAAAAATTATATCCTTTTCACCTTGGGTGTAAGTGTCTCAGACAGTGTTCTTGGTTGAAGGAGCAACTGCTCAGTGCCCATTGGAATCCTGAAAAGCAGTAGGTTGCATGTCCAGGGCATCTGGTCAGCTTGGAAAGGGAGTATAAATCATCCTCCCAGGCTATTCTGGGAGGATCTCCCTACATTCCAACATCCTATCCTTGTTAATCGAGGATGACAGTTGGGTAGCCATATAATCCTGTACAAACTGCCTATTACTGTCCTCTTTTCAAAGGAGTGTTGTGCATCTTGGTTATTGTTTTCTGAGGAATGGGATTAGTTATCAGAGAGAGGATTATGCTCTTTATTAGGGAATATTTATAGGTCATGTGTTTTATTACACTGATCAGATGGATCAGTGATTGATCTATTCAAAAGTGGGTTCAATGGAGCAGAATTCTCCAATGTAGGACCTGCTAGATCCAAGTCAGATTGTGGGGGTAAAATAATACCTAGTACATCTTCTTCAATAAAATTTCTAATATCTTGCTCAATAGTTTCAATTTCCTATTCTTCAGCCAGTTCATCCAATGATTTTCCTATTTTAGATTCCAAATGTATAAAGGGATTGGTCTTGAAAACCCATTTTCCACCCTTTTCTGTGATGTTTCAGGTTTATCAAAAACAGTTTCTTTCTCCCACCTGTGCTTTTCAACTTCTGTCCATCCAGTACAGGTTGGTTGGGGAGGTTTCTTATGAACTTTCTTACAATTGTGTAATGTGTGACCTACTATTTCGCAAAACTCACAAAAAGAGGGTAGCCTTTCATACTCCAGGTTCACAACCGTTTTGTATTCATTATCAGTGAAGGTAATCGACTGAGGATGTTTGGTTTCTATGTTATCTTCAAGCATCACCCTAGAATAAAGACCTAGGTCCCCAGTAAGTGTTCTTTGATCGACATTCCAGGGTGTTCCAATAAAAACAGAGAGATCATTCAGAATTTGTGGGTGCCAAAAAAACCAGTTGCAGTTGTAAAACCTAACCCATACCAGAGTGGGTTTTCTCCTATGAAAATTAAGAATAAATGCAAAGTCCCACACTGCGAGGTGATGATGTTCTGTCTTTAGGTTAAGGATTCCAATATTCCAGACACTAACAAGGTTAGATTGTGAAGAAAAAAGGATATGGAATTAGCCTTTACCAAGAGGTACAAATTTCAAGTTAGAGAGACCCCAACAGGAATAAATTAATGGTTTTAAATCATAGAAATACTAGGGTTTATCACCATTATGATACGAGACACGTCCCATGATATAGATCTTACAGAGTTTAGATCTCTATTTTATCGTGACTAGATATGCTTTAACACAAAAAAACACCATCATCCATTTTCTTAATCCTTGTTGACTTCGTCGATGTCAGCTTTGTATGCTCAGTTCCCATCAAGTCTTAGAGGAAAAGAGTTACCCTTTACCCACAATTTTGTTGCTTATGGTGGTTTATCTCTATTCAAAATCATCGTTCACTTTGAGTGATGTTCCCAGATGAGATCTGAGAATGCCGTGGCGAGGAGATTGCAAGGGATGAGCGTTAATCCTCTTCCATTCTCAGTGGATTATGGTTTACGAATGGCACTTTCAAGTAGAGTATCGAGAGCTTTTCCATCCATCATTCAGGGGTTTCCCTAACTATAACTAATATCTAGACCATTAAAATAATAAAAAATTAGTTGTTTTTTCATACTCTTTCATCCATGCTACTGATCATCTTTCATTCCACAAATAATGGAAATATCCTTAAATTACATATATTCATGTATCATTATTTATTCCTCATATATAGTGTTTTGAATCAATGAACACCAGTGATTCATATCCCCTAAAAACAATTAATGGTAATGGAAACTATTCATCATTCATTAAATCATAATGATGTAAAGATTAACACTGTTAAATGAATCCATTTATCATCAATAAATGAATTTTAGACTTATTGATCGATGAACAATGTTGATGCATGATGTGGTCTAACAATTTTACACATAATTTTAGATCCAGAGTTTACTACACATGGTAAGGGTTCCTAGTCATTACATTAGTCATCTACCCAAATATAGTTATAATTATTTCAGTTCTAGGTAAAACATCATCTCTATATTCATTATCATGATCATAGTGGAATTCCATAAAATGATTACCTGTATTGATGTGCTTTTGATTCAATTCAGTATTCATCATTTCTAAATAATGGAATATTATTATTAGATAATAAAAATATAAACCCTGGTGTGATATTTGAAAACTAGGGAACACAATACATAAATTGAAAATTTATTTATAAATAATATCAAACTAAAAAGATCTCATTCACTGGAAATACTATCAAAGTGATTTACAGTTTTAGGATCCCTAATCTAGGTCATCCTAAATCACGTACTTAGGGATTCTAGTAAACATTATGAAATATGAACTATAAATACTCCAACCCTAAAAATCTAGAGTTAATTTTTACATAACTACATTGGTGATAAATATAACATATTACAACACATTGGACTGAATATTATAATAGTATTTGAAAAATATATACATAAATATTTTTCACATTACTTTTTAAAACACAAATAAAAAACCATTTTCATTGAGAAAATAATTATTTCAACTATCACATACCTCTATGACAAACATAATAAAATTATTTGCATATGTGGAAAGGGTAACACTTTAATGTGTTAGCTCATATGGTCATTATGTTTTACAAACGTAAGAATATATAATGATTACATAAGGAATAGTCCATATTTGTAGGTAAATAACTAAAAACCATGGAATTTAGTCAATTACATATTACCAAGGAATAAAATGGGAGGATATTTCATGATCAAATAATTTAATAAACTAAAGCACCTGATCATGAATCTTATCCATGGTTATCATAACTATTCAAATAATAACATTGAAATTAATAAAAAACATTCCCTAATAATGGAATGCATAATTTTGAACATAAAGAACTTATAGTTGAAGCCTTATTCCATTAAATTTTAAAATATTTGTCAATGAATTGTTCCAAAACTTATACATAAATGGGTAAGGAATTTCTGATTAAAAATCTAGTTTTTACATGGAACATATAGTTATTATAGTGCCATAGTATTCTCCACTCATCGCATAATACACCCAATTTGTTTTTAATTTTAATAAACAATAAAATATAATCAAAATACATCTAACATGAGTTATTTTTTATATTTGAAAAACTCTCATAAAAAATGAAAATACACTCCCATAAAAATGATCATAAACCATCAAAGGAAATATGGTGAATTGCGTCCCTAAACGGTATTCTCAATATTGCATTCAAAAATTGGTAATGAAATAGATGAAAATACATTATAAATATAAATTGACAATATCATGACAATAATACCATTTTAATATTGATATTACTTATTTAAAATCTATATGTTTTAGAAATATTATGTAAAATATTTCAATATAAAAATACTTTTAAAACTTCTAAATTATCCTTTAATTATTAAAATACTCATGAAGACGAGAAATTATATACATGTTATAAAATTTATAAATCAATTCCTGTATCAAATTTATAAAAATGTCAATAAGTTCATCATTCAAAAAAAATAAGATGATTCATTTAAATAATATACACAAAGTAAAACATGGGTAAATTTGACAATTGAATATAATTGGATAATAGGAAAATATTCGTTGAAACATTATAAGTAAAATATTAACGTTGAAGAAATGTTTTCCAAATTGATTTGAATGTATTAGTTGATTTCATAGAAAAATATATTTCTGTATCTAGAATACATTAAGTGAGGAAAATAAAAAAAATAAAAAAATAAAAATAGGAAAATAAAAATATATTTGTTCTAATCATTAATTATTAAATAATTTACATAATGGATTCTTATCCATGAAAAATCCAAAATAATTATAGGATTGTGCATTAATCCCCCAAAACATTAGTAATTTTTTATTTTTAAGACTCGTCGAATATAAAAAATTAAATGAAAAAATATATGATAGAAATTAAGAAATTTATGATAAAAAAATTTAATCGATATGTATATACGCCTCATAAAAATTAAAGAAGTATAACATAACTTCTGTCACAACGAATATAATTTTAGATAAAATCTCTTACCTCGTGTGTGAATTATATCAGTCTAATATGATCCTCTATTATAAGATAAATATATATATATATATAATCATATTTATAATAACAAATATTATTTTCATATAACTTTATATCACCATTTTATAAAAATTCATTAATTAAAATCATTGTTTCGGTTAATAAATACATATTTTTCCATGCATGGTTCGGTAGGGTTGTATTTGTATGTTAAATCATATCATGGTTCCATAATCAAATTAATATTTCTCATGATATAAATTTCATATATTTTCATTATAAATTTATATAGATTAATCTAAAAATGATAGAGATATAAAAATGAATTACACCACTGATGGCGATGGTTGGTCGTATGTTGGCTTGCATGTTATTTCATATTTCATAATTGATGGAATAAAATAAATGTAAATAATAATACAGACTAATGAATTAATTATACTATCTTATATATAATATATATTAATTAAATTTATCTATATTTTTATACATGAAAAATTAAATAAAAAATCACACCCCTTTGTGGATGTGGTAGTTTACACTAATGGAAAAGAGAAATTATTATTTTATTATATATTAGATTTTAAGAAGATATATGAGATTTTATAATTCTATATGTATCATTATTTAATAGTTATAATATATAATCATTAAACCCAGCCTTAAAAGTGTCCATGGAATTTGGTTGTGGAAAATGAATTGTATCACAATGTGGAGATGATATGTCATACATATTCATGAGTGATACTACCTCTTCCCATGTGATTAAAAAAAGGATGTAAAATGGAGATGTAATAATATGAATAAATATTTAAATATATAGTTTACTCATAGTAATACTTCATTATAAATAAAATATACATAGAGGTGGAAAAGAATAATAAAATATTATGTGATATGTTAATATAATTAACTTTTCTTTGAATGAAATGATTTTGATCACCCCCAAAGGGACACAAGTTCGGTCATTTGTAAAAAAAATAAGCCCTATAATTTGTTAATGTTATTTTTAAAGGGATTATGGAAGGTTAGGGTCATGATAAAATGATAAATGTGCTGTTAAAATTGACATAGAAGGTTCCCTTTTATAATTGATGAAATTTTCACTTTTCAAATATCTTTAATGAAATTAAAATTTAATAAACACATTCTTTATCCAAATTCTTCAAAATTGATAGGGGTTCAATAATAATTTATTATTTTGATTAAATAAAATTAAAAAAAAATATTGGTTTATGTTGTGTTTTAAAACATATCTTTTTGTTTAACCACTTTATTAACCTATTTTAACATTAATTAAAAAAATGTCCTCTTAATGCTTAAAGGGTTATAATTTTACATATAACAAAATAATTAGAACATAAATGTCTAAGATAATTAATTTTAGACCATATATTATCCTCTATTTTCTATTTCATGATTATTATTATTTTTATTTAATTTAATAAAACATTAATTTGATAAAATATCATTAATATAGATTTTTACTCTAATGTTTTACTTGACATAAAATAAATAGTGATAAAAAGCCAAAATTAAAATATATAATATTAAAACAATATTAATATATAATTTTAGAATATAAAAGTTTTTAAAACAATATATAATTTAAAATTATTTTGTTCTAATATTTTTCAAAACATTTATTATTATTTTATTTGTTGAAAAATACCATAAACATATTGTAGGGATATTTTATTATTATAAAATTAATAAAAAATAGGAAAAAAATTCCTTTTGAAAATAATTTTATTATTCTCCATGTTGATATTTATTTTCATTCATAAATTGTCTTAGTTCATATATGTAGGCATGCATGACATTTAATAATACGAGTGTGAACTTTTGTAACATTCATTGATTTAATTGTTATGATATTAATTTTCATGGTCATGTTTCCATTAATGAAATAAATATCATGAATAAGGTGAAAATAGGTGAATTACCATCATCCAATATGAATTAAGATGAATTAATATGATATTTTAACTTAGTTTTAACAAAGACGAGCCCAATTTACCCATTACCAATGTTATAAATTTGACAAAGGATATTATTACTAAGAAGATTTTTTTTGCGGATTCTTTACAAAATTTTAACCTCCTCATTAAAAATATAGAATCCATTTTTTATTAATATCTATTGGTGGTTGAAATTAATTTCAAAATAAAAACAAAAATTTTTTTGATTAATAATTTTTCAAAAAATGAATGTTTAAGTATGAAAATTATTTTACCCTAAATTAAATCATTAAATTTTTTACAATCATCAAAATGTAATTATTCATAAAATAATAGAACTGATTTTTGTTTTAATTCATTTTATAACATAATGGGTATTTTTAAATTCAAGATAAAATTAAACATTTAAATAAAAATTGTTATTGTTCACTATTCTTTATAAAATCTTCCTTTTAAAAAAGTATAAAAATTTAAAATGAATATAATTTTGAGATCTTATATTATATAATATTTAGACTCATAGGGAATATACAGAATTTGAAATCACAATAATTCTCTAATAAATATTATTACATTAGTTATTTATAAAACCATAGAAAATGAAAAACATTACAATTCGAAAAAATATATAAATTAAAAATGATAAAATGAAAATTTACGTATAACACCAATATAAGAGATTAATTTCCCCAATGATAAAAATTAAATAAATAAAAATAAATATTTTTATACTAATAAGAAGGTTATAAAATTAAAATATATTACCTTATAAAGAACTTTGTGAATGTTGAGTTAATGAATCATGAGGTATTTTAATGAGGTAATATGTTCATTGGTAATAATAACCTGATCATTATAATAATTATAATTTGGAAATCTTCAATGTGGAATAGTTGGCCCCATTCTGAAACACATCAATGATCAGTTAAATAGTAAAAATACATTTTTCTATGAAACTTATGTATCTTAAATTACAAAATCCATTTTGAAATGAGGAAATAATAATTTTTACATTATGAGGTTTGTAGAAAATATATTTAATATCATCAATGAGTCATTTAAATATAATAATCACACTTTCTTACCCAAAATTGATTTTTTTCAAACCCTAAAGAAAAATATTTATATATTAAAATAAGAATCTTTTCTTCCACATTCATCTTAAATAAACATCTTGAAATTTGATTATAAAATAATAATAGACTTCAAAAAAATTCATTATATTTATGTAAGATATATATTTTCAGAAATTCATTATTTAATTCTTTACCATTGGTATAATACCAATGGTATAATATTGTATTTAATATTTTTATCATAAAATACTTCACTCTAAATATATAAATAACACCTCTACCTCTGATTGGACAACCAATCCTCCATTACATTATAACTAATCTTTTATGGCCAAATACTATATGTTAATTCAAATGAACCCACATGGAAATCATGGAGTAAAAAACATTCATTACACAATTCTAATGTTGTATTAGAGAATACACACAAAGGAAATAGTATGATTATTTCAATATTTTTTCGTTTTTTTGCTCTTTATATAACTTTTTCAATTTTCGATAAAAACATAATCAACATAGATATAATTAAAAAAGAATGATTTTATTATATTAATTTTTTATCCATCTAAAAAAATTATACTTTTTATATATATTTATTTGTTACCTCTTTTTCTTCATATTTATATAATCTCCCCATTAACAGTTTGTGACATGCCAATGAGTATGTTCAATGATTTATTCTTATCACTAAGCTAGTGAATGGGGATAATATATTATTTATAATATATTATGTTATAAATTGTTTTTTTCTTATATAATTCAAAGTAATGATAAAATATTGACCTTGAACTAAAATAAAAAAAGAAAGTAATTTATATTTTAATGAAAACATGATATCAAAAAAACAAACCATTAACCATGGAAATTAATAAATATAATAAAAATATTATAAATGATAAATAATATTATTAATAAAAAATAAATTTTGTTTCAATGATTTAATAATTAATATTAATTATTCATAAGGGGAAAACACAAGGTTTTTTTTTATTTAAGCTTAGGGGATTCTCAAACCCTACTCCCTTTTTTTATCTCACATTCATGTCATTTTTTATGGATACTCCATTAATGTTCCTTAGAAATAATTTCACTATTATTCACTTTTACTTCATGTATATAAATTATTCCACATTGATTTATAATTTAAATAAAAATATTTTCCAAAAATTAGTTTCTTACCAAAATACATATTTTACACATATTGAGTGGATTCTTCTTCAACCACGAACAATGACGTTTATAAAAAATATTTTTCAATTTTTCATTTGGTAACCCAATTATTATTCATCAAATATTTCTTTATTAAAAACTAATTAAACCCATTATTTTTCATGTTTTATTTCATGACTACGATTGTTATACATTCTTTGGTGAAAGAATGATTACATAAATATAATAATGTTTTAGTTGGGGCTAGAATTATATGTACCTACAATTTATTGAGTAATGTGAAGTATATCCTAATATAATGTAATTATTCAAGAAAATGGTATAATATTTTTTCACAATTATGATGATATGATTAGGATTCCATGTTATGTGTGATCATGATGTTAGCTGTGTTCACAAATATGTGAGGTATTTGACAACTATTAAATAGTGTTTCTTCTATAAGAATTTCCACATGTTAATTATTTAAAAACCCACATGATTATGTTGATGATCCCATGTAAATGAGATTATATTTAATATTATTCCCAACCATGTTTTTTGATTCAATTTTCTTACATCATTATTGTTGTGCATTCCCTTACATGAAATTTATCTCACAGCTATCATTAACACAAATCCTTATGAGAATATAGGTACATAGGATAATGTGATAGATTTTAATGAGATAAAAAATATTTATCAAAATAATGATTATCTTTTACTATGTATGAGTGATGTATAATCATAATTTTCTTATGATACTATAGCTTTCAATCCTCTAATTTATAAATATTATGTCCTTGATCATAAAATTGACATAATAGTCATGTAACAAGATTTAGGATCTATATAGTTCATAAAATATGTATGTTTTAGTTAATTTGGGAATTAGTATTAGAAAAAATTTGATAGAAAACATTGGATAAGTATAATTATATAAAAATATCCCATAACTATTATTTTAAATATGTATCAAGATATGAAAAATGGATAAAATAATAGAACATCATCCTTCACCCTTTAAGGATAAAATATACATTGAGTCATAATTGATATAAGGACCATTAAGATTTAGTTCATATTCTGATCCACTTGTGGTAGAATAGTTGGTTAAATCAATGTAGACTTTTTTTTGTTCTTCACTATTATGGTAGGGAGATGGTGACGTTTTCCATATATCATTTAGATATATACGACAATCAATGGCGTGTCTTGATAAGGAAAACAAATCTAAATTATGGAAAGAAAGAGATGATGTAGGATGAAATTAAAAAAATAGTTCATAAAAATTATTTTACTAAAACTATCTGAAAAAAAGAGAGAGAGAATTCATAGAGATGATTACAAAAAAATGTGACTATATCATTAAATGTGTTGAATTATTCTATATTATTTTAAGATCTGACATGAATTTTTTTGAAACAATTATAGAAAATTTGATATATTATTACTTCTCTAAAACCATGAATTTGATAGGATGTATCCATCTGATACATCGGGAGGTATAAAGAATTGGTTTAGTTTTCTCTCCTTGTAGAGGTGTATATGGTTATTTTTTACAAGGGGATAAAAAGGGAATAATGGAGTTTCAAGTTAGTGGGTCAAATGAACAATGAGTAAAGAAGATATAATAACTTTCATATATAATATTTGGGTATAATAATCATGGTAATTTCCTCAATTATGTGTGTGATGAGATTCAAGTGTAGGATAGAAGGTCACCAAACACAATAATGTTTAATAGACATGAAGAATATATCCATCATGATAGACTAATGGAATAAAAATTTTTATATATCACCCACCATTCAATACATCAACTATTTATAGAAATGGAACATTGTAATCTAGTGCACTAGATCATAGGACATTGTGGGTAATCAATGTCAGAAACTATAAAATACAAAGGATTATAGGAATCTTAGTCAATATCTACTACTGAAGTAGATAATGAAAATGAATTAATAAAAGGTACACATCATATTCACATAAAAATGACAATACTTTTTGGGTTCTGATTCCACACATTCCATTATATGATGTAAATTATCTAGAACTATTGAATCAAATCCCCAGTACCTTGAAGTAGATATATCTTTAAAAACACCTATTGTGTGACAATTTGAACCAAAGTGTTGGACTCTTATCATATTATCATAAAGGGTAAAATACATTCAATAAATCTCAAAATCCTTCCCTTGGTTGAAATCAATATTATGATGGTCATGGATTACCTCTTTTTTTATTCAGAATACATCTAATATCCTGAAAAGGAAATAAAATTTAATACTCCAAACCAACCCATTTTCATCTAAAAATGAAATTTTGTTCATGAATATAATTTTTAAAATACATCAACTTGGTGGGTTTTGATATCCTATATAGAATCATCCTTTCCAAAATGGTTGATTTAAATGAATTTATCAACTTATTGGAAAATCTATTGTTAGGGAATGCACTGATGTATTTCCTGAAGAGCTCTTGGACATCCCTCAAAACCTGAGTTAGATTTATCAATTGAAATTATACATGGATCAACTCTAGTATCTAAATTCACCAATAGAATGTCCCCAATCAACAATTAAGAGTTAAATATGTAGCAGGAATAGAATTTAGAGAAAAGGGTTTATATTCCATGGTGTATCACCTTTGGGTGGGCCAGTTCTCTTCATCAACAAAATAGATGGATTAGTGGGGAATTGTATTGATTCCTACATTCTTAATAGGATCAAAACAATGAAACAGCATCCCCTATCAAGGATTGATGACTTTATTTATCAAATAATATGATATTTAGATAACTCTAATGTGGATAATCATTTGGGATATCATCTATAGAATGTGAAGATGGAATTTATATAGAATTATTTTTCCATATAAGGTAAAGAAACTATAGTTTCTTATTTATTCCCTTAAAACTAAAAAATTACACTTCAATAATAATAAATTTGTTAAATAATAATTTTTAGTGGCTTTTAAAAAAAATTGGTAGAGTTTTTATATGACATTCTAATATACTCCCAGAGAAAGGATGAACATGAAGAGTAACTATGGACTGTTCTTGTGAAATTAATGATAGAGGAAATATATAAAATATATTTCATGTGCGACTATTGGGTGTAAAAATTATCATTAATTGAGGTTTTTATCATAAGCAAGGTAATTTATATAGACCCGTCAAATAAAAAATCAATTGAGGAATGGGTAAGACCCAATACTATCATAAAATTCCATATTTTTTCAAACAATATAAAGGTACTATAAAAATTATTTCATAATGTTCTAAACATTTTATATCTGAATAAGTAAATTAACATAGAATGGGGTTAGGTATTTATGGAAATAAAAATTTGATAAAATCATTAAGTATATCAAGAAGAGGAAGATAACTATGACAGTAATCAAACACCAAACATGTGGATAAGGTATATATATATGATGTCTCAAAGATAGTGTTGGGTTGTGTGCTCATATATAAGAATTATATGAAAGAATATTCCACAAGATAGTTGAAAATCCATGATAACAACTACCTGAGGCAATTATTTAGTTAGTAGCTATGATATTTTCCCTGAATATTGGGTGGTATTACCTTTATAAAAAAAGTGTTAAATTTATATGGTTCGAAATAGATTAATGTATATTTTGAAAAAATAGAGATAAAGATGATTAAAAATGGTTAGTCTTATCTATGAATACAATTTTTCTATTATCTACTATCCCATAAAGTCAAACACGGTATCCAATGCTCTTATTAGAAAATAAACTACTAATTTATTCAGGATGTGGATTGAGAAATACCAAATCATCATTGATATTTAATGGATGGATCTAGAAATCATTATTACAATTAATTAATCATAAATTTCCCAATTTATTCCCCATCCATCTATCTAATTTAGATAAGGTAGGCATGAAGGGATGATTTTCAATTCAAATGAATGTAAAAACAATTATATATGAGAAGAAACATGAGTTCTTTATTGATGATGATAGTGTGATTCAGTTTTGAACTATGCTTTCTATTCATTCTTTATCTAGTATAAAGAATGATATATTGGATAATGAGTATACATATCCTTTCTCTATCCATCCATGAGGTAACAATATGTAACATGATCTTCAAGAACACTTCTTGGGGGGAATTATGATTGAGATTGTGGATTATATCTCAAGGTTAGTGGCATTTCTGTATGTTAAAGTAATGTGAAAAACGTCAAATGGGATGCTGAATGTATTTCTTATAAGAAAATTAGGAGGAAAAATGTCCCTAAAGACATTGTCACTAGTATCCTAGATACACCAATAGGATACAATTCAATATGGATTCTGTTGGATTGACTCAACAATAATTCTCACATTATTTTTATTATGGAAGATTCATCTCTTCAAAAACATGATATTATATATCTAACTAAAGTAGTGAGGCTACATGGGATTACATATTTTTCATCACAAATTGTGATCTAAGGTTTACAACCCACTTTAGTAGATTTCAATAAAATTATTTATGTACAATGAAAATTATCGATTCAAATGAAAAACCCAAATAGATAGCCAATCGGAAAGGACTATTCAGACACTTGAGGAGATGTTGAGATTCTATTCAATTGGATTTTATAGATAATGGGGTCATAATATTCTATATGATGAGTTGTTATATAAAAATATACTCTATTAGAGTAATCAAATGGCTATATATGATGTTATTTATGGAATTAAATGTAGAACTAAATATTGGTTTGATGAAATTAGCAACTAGTTTATCCTTTTACATGATCTCTTATAAGAGAAGATATATATGGTTCAAGTCACCTACAACATAACAAGGCTTCTCATAGTCAGAAAAAGTGAAATGCTAAGAACTTTAGATGGGACATGGTTTTTCATGTTAGAGGCATGGTTTTTGCTTCAAATATATGATTTGAAGAGAGAAATGTTATTTGGAAAAAAAATAGAAGCTTCTCTCGAAGGACATTAGCTCATTTTTATCCATGATCATATTCAAATAAAGGCTTATCACCATTCAGATACACTAAATATATCTCTTCTTTATGATGTGTTTCATGATTCACTCATGTGGAAGTACATACTTGATTCCTCATATATATTGAATTCAAAGGTGGTAAAGTAGATAACGACTTATTATTTGAAAAAAATATGATTATTATTATGGACTATAGAGACAATGTTCTACACAACAAGACAAATCAACCATGTAAATGTGTTGTTGAAGAACCAAAAGTACAAAGAGTACATTTGGAGGCCATTTGAAACAATGAATTAGAAGTACCCTCACATATTATCAACAATTAATATTAGTTTATATTTCATGGTTTAATTTTATTTGGAGGGTGAATATAAATACATATACATTCGAAATGAAAAACTTTTCTTAAATAAATGTTTTTATATTATATTATATAAGTTTTATATGCATAGAGAACATAGTGGAACTAAAAGAAAATTAATTCATTAATAAATAACATTGCATTCGTAATCTCTAAAACCATAGAAAATGATGAACATTAAAATTGGGAAAAAATATAAAATATAAAAGGTAAAATTGGAAATTATGGAATTAAAAAATCACAGATATTCATTTTCCCTATGACAAAATTTATATAAATGAATAAAAAATTAGTAAACAATTGTAAGTAATCATTGATTAAAACATTACAATCATTTTGGGTATATTATGTTGGTCGAAAAAGTATGTTTCCATGGTGTGTAATGATTTTTAGAGATATTTATGAAATGGTATGTTGTCAAAGAATCATGACAAATGAATGGATTCCTTGGATGTGGTACAAAAAATTGCATACCCAAGGTTATTCAATTTCCAAGTGTGTTAAAATTTTTGGGTTTAGGAATTTGGAAGTTGGATATTATTTAGTAATATATATTTCCTTGAAGACCTCATTAAAATATTGTTATTTAATGAATCTCCCAATGATTTCATTTCATGAAGGGTGTTTTGAGAATATGTGGATCATCCCTAGTGCATCATCAGGAATGCGTAAAAGTTTTGACGATAATCTTCATGTCTATTAAAATAATAAAGTATAATAAATTTCGATGCTGCCCCCTAAATATAGGGCCATCACCAACATGATGGGAGAAATTTTTGAAATGGTGAATATGTGTATGGAATCATTTTGAATTATATAAAATGCTTTTAAATGGGCCTCCACCCCATTGGAAAAATTCTGAGAGTTAACAAAGCTTCTATAGACCTGGATTCAAGAAGGTGGTTCATGAAGGTAGCTCTTGAGAAAATGTTCACAAAGAAAAGTGCCTCTCAAATTCTATAAACACTGACAAAAACATCTCAGAATAGAGAATGTATTTATTTTCTTGAAGGCTATAAAAGATAACTCAAAATTTTTCATCTTCACAAATACTATTTGAGCTTTGTGAAATAATTTAGATTTACAAAATGTGGATGCTTTACTAAGTCAATTTGATATTCAAGAAATAATTGTGCTTCATGAAGTCATTGATCGTCATGAATAATTTGAAAAGGTTCTTCCCAAAAAAAAATTTATAAAGTGATATTTGTCAACTAGATGAGAGAATGACTTCAACAGAGAGTATATCTACAATTAAAAATTAATCATATTTGATATTGAAGGGACATATATATCCATATACTAAGTTCGAATCCTTTTCCAAGTGAAGTGAGGAAATGAAGAGGAAGTATTTGATCATTTCCACCGGCAATGATCCAGAAAAATGTACTCTAGGAGTGACCCTTGGGAAGGTAGTGAGCTGGACCCAAAACTTGTAAAGGTATCAAGCTTGGGAATTAATGTAATCTATCCAAAAAAATGTATTTTTTATGTGATCCTTATTGTCTTTGATATATATAAAAATACCCATTGTATTCTCCATATATTTATACCATGGGAGTGAACCTGGTAAATTTTTTGTTCCACATTCATGATTTCATTTCTATTCATACATTTATATTTGTGATGAACAGAAGTTTTTTTTTATAATGAAACAAGATTTGATGAGATAGTTGTTTTAGTCTTTCATACCATTAATCATAGCCTTATAGTATTTATCCTAGTTGGGATAACAATTTATATAAGAGGTAATTTTTGAAAGTTATTGGTTCTCTCACAATTGCAGAAATCGAGGATGGAAAACACAAAGGTATTCCGATCATCGGTGGAAAAAAATTTATTTACAGAAGAATCAAATGATGCACTACTTTTTATCCTTAGGTTTTGGATGTATTAAATGATGATATTCATGTAATGTCATACAATACTAATAGTGGTTTTTAATTGGATGAAGACCAAATGGAATTTGATGGTGACAATAAATGAATCAACTCTTTAAGAGGATCAATATTAAATAAAATATATAAGAAGGTGTTTTCTTCATAGAATTCTGATTATATTTGTGAAAATTTGATGTATATTTATGAGGGTGATTGAAAAGTCAAAGTAGAGAAGATTTATGTTATCGGTAAGAATTATGATTATCTGAAAATACCCCTAATTAGTCTGTTGATACATTATTTAACTGGTTAAATATTTTTTTTGGAATACATGTGTGTCCTGGGAGAAATTGTTGATTATTTAATGATTAATATGTTAATATTGATAATAATTACACCTGGGTCCAATCCAAAGGTTTCTGTATTGTAATTTTAATATACAATGGATTTAACATTAGATATACTATAGACTAAAAATGTAACATACGAGATAAGAAATGATGGTAATCGGTTTGTGGGAAAAGGGAATTGAAAATAAGTGGAATTTAAGTCAATGAAGAAACACACCATTATGGAAGATAAAGAGATGGATGATGTGATTTTATTCCATTCCTCAAATCATCAAAGAGATAAAGGAATGTTGATAGTGAAATTCCCCCAATGATAATTTCAATTTGGAATGGTTGGAAATATTTAAGAAAGGAGTCCAAAGAATTTTCAAGATGATGAATAAGACGATGAGTAAATTCCTAGGAAAATTTCTTTAGACTATGTCAATATCATGAATGAATTATATGAAAATTTATCAAATTGAAGATTATTCTTTCAAAAGAATATTAATGTTCATATGAATCATATGTAAAAATTTGGGAGTACTAGAAGGATCATGAATAAAAAACTATGGTAGATATTTTCATAAATTACAAAACTATAGAAGAAAAAAAAATAAACAAGGAGAATTCTAAGGAAGAGTATATTTTTATGTCAAATTAGAATCCACTATTGAGGAAATAGATGTTTAGAGAGAGAAAATAAAGAAATCCAAAAAAGTGTTTCATGATGAAAATCACTATATATATTATCCAGAAGAATAGAATTCTTGGGTGAATAATGAAATTAAAAAAAAAATTCCATTAAATCCAGATATATCAGAAAATGATGTTGAGTAAAATATATAAATCTATAAATAGAAAAGATAAATATATATCTTAACTAACACTTGAGAAGATAAAATCATGAATAAAGAGGAAAAAAAAATAATGGTTGATGTCAAGCCACAAGAACCTACTCCAATATTGAACATTGATTTGGGTATGATTTAGAACTATATGATTCAGAGAATCAAAAGGAGAACTATGAGAAAAATATTTCAACATAGGAATGAAACCCACATGATATTTTTTTGTGGAAAGATGAGAAACCCCCAAAAAATGTTCCTTATTCATGATGCGACAAAGGGAATAATATCAACAAAATAATCCATACAATACTCAAGATCATAGAACATAATTTGATGGTCAATATTTTAGGTGTGGAAGATTCATCCACCCAGAATGATATTAATAAAAATCAATGTGCTGAAATAGAATGAATATTCCTATTTATCATCATCAATGCATATACATCTTCCTCACATGATCCAAACACCCATTGAAGATCTAGTGAAATGATATTCTCCTTGAGACCTCCCTAAATTTTTACATGATCATACTAATACTTTTAATTCTTTCAACAAAAGAAGATCATTCAAAATATATGTTTTCAAAAAACATAAATAGACATCAATATTTCTTTAGTAAGTTAATATTGATGTATGCACACATATTTCACCATGATATATTGATGTGACGGGATATTATTTTCTTATCAGAAAATATTTAACATAATGGC
This sequence comes from Viscum album, assembly GCA_963277665.1. Lineage (NCBI taxonomy): Eukaryota > Viridiplantae > Streptophyta > Magnoliopsida > Santalales > Viscaceae > Viscum > Viscum album. The sequence goes on from OY728157.1 coordinate 637,200,298, forward strand.
ATGTGTTACAATTATCACCCAAAACTCAAAGAAGTTCAGTTTCATAACATCTAATAAAATGTAATTTGAAATGAAAGATGGCAATTGAATCTAGAAGATCTGAATACATAAAGGAATAATGTTAAGAATGATGAAATGGAGGATTATCTCAAGAAACATTGGATATGGAACCATGTTCTAGAATTAATAAATCCATAATAAAATGGAGTAGTTGATTGAATTAATCTAATTATCAATAATGTGGCCTGTAAAATTCTCATTTAGAGAGACCTTACAGAGATTCTCTAGAAGGAATCAATGATTATATAAGTGTGCAATTAATGTATTCTATTAGTATGTCAAAAAGTGGATAAATATACCTTTGATATATGGTATGGAATGAATCCATTATTGAAGTAATTTTGAGTCTTTAGAAGTACGTGCTTTATAATAAATTTGGAGAAACCTATGATTTTTAAATCTCATGGATATAAGGGAATAATTCATGGATACTCAAAGCAAAAAATGCATATATATGCATTAATAAGTGGTTTATAAAGGTAGTTTAATGTAGTAATGAAACTATATTAGGGAATGAGAAGAATATTTAGTGGATAAGAGATTATTTTTAGGAGAATGGTGATTAATATATAAGACATTCATGGGATGATCCAATTCTGAAGCCTTATTAAGAAGAATATTCAGATAATGAAAATGATGATCACAAACCATTATATATACAACTATTGAATAAAATATACAAATTTGATAGAAAGAACATAATCGGTGATCAGAAACCCCCAATTAAGATGAGGATTGTGAATAATCCATAACAACCATCATTCTTATCATAGGTAGAGACTAAATGTTTTGAGGAAGCATATAGATTTAGAAACTGAATCCAAGATTTTAATAATGATCTTTACCATATAAAGAAGAATCAAATTTGGGATATTATTTTTAGGCCTACAGATATGTAATTTCATCGAGACTAAATGGGTATTTCCTAAAATATTAAATAATATAGTATATTTATTCAAAAAAGCACAATTACTGTGGAAATGGTACGCCCATATGGAGAGAAACAATATTGATGAAACATTTTAACCTATTTCAGAGCTTGATATAATCATAATATTATTAGAAATTGTAGTGATAAAAGGTCAATGTTCTCTTGATGGATTTTATGTCCTCATTTATTAATGGTGTTCTGGAAGATTATGTTTATATTTAGCCTACACATGCTTTTCTCCTTCATGAAAATGTGAAAATATTTTTCTGGCTAAAGAAGGTGATATATGTACTGAAGAAAGTACTGAGATAATTTTATTCATGGCTAGATCAGTTTTTATAAATCTTGGTTCTTATCATGTTAGAGTTTATTTCAATCTCTATGTAAACAATAACAATAATAAATGGCTAATGGTGCTGGTATATATTGATGAATCAATATTTGGTGGATCAGATGAAGTGCAGTACACTCATTTTTCAAAATTCTTGAAAATTAAATTCGAAATGAATAGGATTGGTGAACTGACACTACCCATTGGATTACGTGTTACCAAATGATATAATTTAACATTCATGTTTCAATATAAATATTCCAATTTTGGTTCTAAGGATATTTTTAATGGATAACTTCATGGAGATGAAGATATTTGTTGAAAACTATATGAAACTTTTTTAGGATAATGAACACAATGTAGTTAATTTAACAAAATACATGTTAATCACTATTAGTCTATTATATTTGACATCCACAAGACCTGATATTTCTTTTCCACATTCCATACATCATGGTATCAAATAAATATAGAGTGAATCCTCTTACTTACAAAGAAAGTAATAATTTATTATATCCATGGCATAGTGTATTTTGGATTATAGTACAATGAAAAATATTATTCAAAGTTATTGAGTTATACAGATGAATATTTTTCTAGATCAGCTGGTGATTGAAAATCAATATTAGGTGGTGATTTATATATTTTTTTTTTGGGATGTCTAGTCTAATACATAATCAAAATTTCTTTTCCTTGATCACTATAGAAGCATATTATATTGAAACTACTCAAGTATTCATGCAATTTCTGTGGATAATGTTTTGTTTTGATGATGTGGGAGATTAAGTTAAACATCTGATTAGAATACATTGTGATAATTCATGTTCAATGAATATAATATATAATAAATTAAATCACTAAATTAAAAAGTAAATTGAAACCGATAATAACTTTATCAATATGAATATTGAGAATGGGATTGTGATTTTAGAGTATTTGCCTAAAATACATTAGGTTGCAGTCATTCATCCAAAGGCCTTACATAAAGAAGAGTTTGAAAAACATCAACTGGATCAAAGAGTTTAGTCAGCTAAAAACACTTGAAAAAGTTTGGATGTGGGACACAGACAATCTAAGGTATTGTGTGTATTTCCATAATGTGCTTATCTATGTTATTTTCCCTGTTTCATTCTACAATGATTTTACCTTCAGGTTTATTGACATAAGGGGATAAATTATGGATATAAAAGGGGGTAAATGTTTTTATCAATATATAAGGAGAATCTTATAGGGGGAGTAATGAGATTGGTGGAGTATAATGTCTGAAGATAATAAAATTGATTGATCAAATGATATGATTCCTAACATATGGAGTTTGTGATGAAACTAGTTGATTGGTTTGGGAATAAAGTGTTTCATTGATTAAATTTTCATGAGACTCATAGTTTTCATGTTTATCATATATCATGTGGTCTTATATTATGTGTTGAGTAAATCATTGATCACATTCTTAATCAAAATAAGGGAATGGCAGTAGAAGATAGATGAAGCTTTAACAAGGTATCAAAATTTGAAATGTTGTCGCAACCAAAAATGGTGAGATTATTGTGAAAAAAATCATCAAGGTAACATTTTAATATTTTTAGGTTAAATATTTTTTTAATTATGTTTTTCATTTTTTAGTAATGATTTATAGAGAGTTTTATTAACAACAAATTTTGAAAATGTTTCAATACAAATTAAAATATTCCCTATAAGTGGTTTGGAAAATTATATACACATGGTGATGTAGTTTCCAAGTGTTTAAAAAAAATTTGGGGTCCAAATTTTTGACAATTTCCATTATCACCAATTTGGATTTTCTATAAGGTCTCATAAAATTAAAGTAATTTAATGAATTTCAGGAAATTTGGGATTCATGAAGGGTGTTTCATGAATTTGTGGATCATCTTGAGTAAATCATTTTGAGTGCATAAAAGGTTTCATAGTAATCACTATGACAAATAGAATCATCTTGGATGGGAAATTTATATGCTCCATGATGAATATAAGGAGAATTTTTAACGTGCTGGGAGAGATTCAAACAATTATGATGATGTGGATAAAAGCTTATATAATTGGAAGAAATTAGTGTAAGTACACCTCTACCCCCCTTTTAAATGTAGTGAGGCATAACAAAGATTCTACGGCGATAGATTTTCGAAGGTTGTTATTGAAGGGAGTTCTTCCAAAAATGCCCAAAAATAAATGATTCCTAAATTTCAAATGAAATCTATGAGTATCATGAAATTATTCATTTTCATAAAGTATATCAAAGAAGACATAAATTGTTTAACATCACGAAGGAAAGTCTATCTATGTGAAATAAGTAAGCTTCACAAATGGTGGATGCTTCACAAGGATATTAGAAATCCATGATTGAGGTGTAATTTTTGATGTAATTGAGCATCATGATTTTTTTTGAAAATTTGTTTCCTAAAAAACATGTGGTATTGTGATATTCATAATCTACATGAATGTGGGACTTCAACAGAAAATCAATCTAAAACTGATAATTTTTTCATTATTGATAATTAAATGGCCAATATACACTACCACAAAATAGGGAAAGGGAAGTGCTACCCTTTTTCAGCGCTAAACAGAAAGCGCTGATAAAGGGGTATGCCTTTATCAGCTCTAGTTAAAAGCACTAATAAAAGGGCACATTTATCAGTGATTATTTTAGCACTGATAAATGTTTTTATTCCTAATTTATATAAAATTATAATATTTATTAGTGCATTTATTTTATCACTGATAATGTTTCCAGCAGTTTCTATTTAATAACCCTAACAGGCCCTCCTCTCTCGCACATGGTAAAGCTTTCATAGAAGCTGAACCATGACCCTTTTCCACCACGACTTATCCTCCTTGTTCGCGCCGCGTCCTCATCTTCCTCCTCCTCCTTGTCCTCCTCCTCCTCTTCCTCCTCCTCCTCTTCCCTTGCTGTTGGGTTTTGATCCTCTGTCGCTACCTCCGCACTGTTGGTTTTGCTCCTCTGTCATGACTACCGCTGTCTCCGCCGCCACGACCTCCACCGCGACCGTCGCTGCCTCCGCTGCAACGACTGTTGTTGCTTCTGCCGTCGCTGCCTCCACTTCCACCACCTCCACCTCCACTGGTCAGTGTTGGAGTATTTTTCCTTCTTTTGGGTTAATATAAATGAGAAATGTTGATCGTTTAATAATTATGATGACTTATAGTTTTTTTATAAGTGATTTGAACCTATGTATGGGTAGTTGGGGAAATAGTGAGAGCCCAGGTGGTGAGACCCTTGTATTGTAGGTTGTTTGAGATAGAGGGTGTGTGAGAACCTATAGTAAGTGATTGGATTGGTTCACTAGATGATGTGTGTTTGGAGGTGGGGATAAGAGTGGAAACCATGGGCTATGTATTGTGTAAGAATTGATGTAAGGGGTTTGTGTGAGATCCCATTGGTCGTTAGCATGTGACTCGGGATGGTAGTGAGTTAGTGAGTATTGGTGGTTGGGGGAGACTAATGAGTGGGGTTATCTTGGTGTTATGAATACCGTAGATACATAAATACAGGGTAGATTCTTTGACATGAGGGATTGATTCATATTATGTGTTATCAAGTTGATTGTGAAGGAATGGTCATGCCTTGGATTTGTATAAGGGAAGCACTCTCTATTCTTGAGTTTTGTTGTTATCACTGGGTTGAGGGACATGATTATTTTGATTCCTAACCTTATTGATTTATATAATGTTTTAATGTGACCATCACTATTGAACCTAGATGGATGTGTTTAGGGTAATGAAGCATGGTTATATTCCTTTGGTTTTGGAATAATGTTGGGTAACTAGTTATCGTGCGGTGAGTTTTGGCATGGTGTGATGTTAATAGTGGAACAGAGTACCAGGGTTTTCAATTGGAAATATGTGCGTTCCACCTAATTTTTGTCAATATGTATGGGTAGGCTCATTTAGTTTGAATAGGGATATGATTCTACTCATTAGATACCACGTGTTGTGTTGAAAAGATTGTACCATGATGTTTAAAGTCATGCGATTAGGATGTATGTGTCGTGAAAGGTGTGATAACAGAGGATTGATCAGGGCCTACTCATTTGGGATATGCTATCAAGAATAAACTTGGGGATTATACCTAGTAAAAAGGACCTATTGGTCCAGGCTAACCCATTGTATGTTCATCTTTTATATTTTAAAAAGTGTGTTGAACTCGTTCTATCAAAGGTGGGTTCTATAATTTCTTGTTATCTTAAGGTGTGTTTAACCATGGTGTGGGTTTATTTTGGTTTTAGTGGGTTTTTGGGGTTTTTGGGATGTGTTAAATGGTGTACTCGGTTTTAGATTATTTTATTCTCATGAGTTTCCCCTATTTTATGTTTTCTTTTCAGTTGGAAATCTCTTCTATTGGGCGCCTATCCTCTTCCATGAACGCACCTCTATCGTGTGCTTAACGACACCTTCACGGTGAGTTTTCTCCTGTTACTCATTGATTTTATCTTGTTCTCATGTTATTACTATTTGATATTAATGGTTATAATGTGAAATGTATGGGCTAAATGCCCCGCTAAAAATCGTGGTCATTAGTGGTCCTCGTTTGCGTACTAAATGAATTGCATATTGGTTGGTTCTTATTGAACATTTGAATATAAAAATCAGTATTCTACATATACTTGACTTGTGAATGAATTACCCAGGATGATAAAACTTCTTTCATAACCCTAGAATTAACAAAAAAATTGAATAAGGGATGCTTTTTAAAATCTAAAAATGTGATTTTTTGGTTTGTATGGTGTTACGATTATGAGCACGATTGTGTTTTTGTATGGTGTTATGGTTGTTGGCTTGATTGATATGCCATATGTTTTCCATGTCGTGATTCTTCCACCATTTAATATCAATCCAAACATATCCCATTTCAATGGCACCACCACTTTGTTACTAGTGAAAATCAACTGAATCCTAAAAACCCACTTCTAGAGGACTCTATGAGACACTATATGGTGTGAAGATGATGTTGTTCAGGTTTTATATATTTTTAAAATACATGGTATGTAGTCCTGTTAAATGGAACGTGCTTCACCATACATGGATTTCATATAGATTTTAATTCCAGACTACAGTTATCTCCAAATTCTACACCACATGACTCATCTTCTGACACAAACATGGAATAAGTTTTATTTTAAATGTTACATGTCATGTGAATGTTGGTCACACAAAATGTATCTCCAAGACATATAATTCAGCATGAAACAATGTACATGCCATGAAATAATGGTAAAACCATGTGATATGTGTTTTACTTCACTCACACCATGTATAGATACCATATCAACTTGATGTGTATAGACTATACACCCCTAGTGGTCATGTAAAGACTACACACTGTGTATTCCACAAAAATGTGATGCATAGCCGGTGATGTGACTCATTTTGTATCTAAATTACACAAATTTAGTTCATGTTGTTCTATATGTCATGTATTTTCAAAGGCATCATGCAGTCCTTATAAGACTAACTTTGAATTAATTTGATATAAGTCAGATTAAATCAGGTATCTTATCCACAGACGATGTCCAAACTACTGGACACACCATGTATATGGATTTCACATGAGTTTAGAAATGGTAGTATACAACCATCCTTGACTGAGAACTGATGTGTATCCATTGAACAAATTGTGTGCTATGTTAATTTCATTATTATTATTTATTTTTCACTTAGATGATATTATTTCATGTATGAGTATCCCATTATAAATATATTCTCTTGTATATCACAATATTATGATTCCCTCATTCATTGGAAATTGCACACGTTGTGGTTTGGATATTTTAATTATCTTCACTCTGCTTGAGAGTTGACAAGTGAAAAGTGAGGTTTTTGGAGAAAATATGGAGTATGATACTCCCCCATGATTCGGTGAAGATTCCTCCATGTATAGGTTTTAGGTACTCCATGGAGATATACAAAAGATAGGGAATAGTCCCCCATATATAGATAGAGTTCAAGTACTTTCACATTTTGTGGGGTAGGTTCCTCTATTTCATTGTAAAGGCATTTGTACTGTGATTTTTTTATAAAACCCAAAAAATTATACTTGATTAATTAAAACATAATATTAGGAAAGTTCGAGATCGAGCCCATAAAGATGATGAATACGAATAAAGAATGGATGAATGAAAATCGGTTGACAAAAGAGTATGAAGATGGCATGAAAGAGTTTATCAAGTTTGCAAGAGATCATGCATATGACCCTTCTCAAATCCTCTGTCCATGTTTACGCTATTGTTATTCAAGACAAATTAGTCCAGAGGAGTTTGAAGAAAACCTGATTTGTCACGGAATAGATCGAATTTATACATGTTAGAATAAACATGGGGGAAAATGAATGTAGGTAGTGGCTTGGATAACACGACATTTTATGGAATATATTATATAATTACAAGTGTGCATAGTGAGGATGATCGTATGGAGGGTGTGATTACAGAAGTGAATGATGATGAAGATCGTATTGAGGAAATGACAAGGACAGTCAAATATGAACATCGTGATTGCCCAAAATTGTTTGAGAAGCTAAAGAGTTGTTCAAAACGCCATTATATGCTAGTTTCACTAAATATACATCATTGTCAGCCATACTGAAGCTGTATAATTTGAAAGCAGGCAACAGGTTGAGTGATTCCAGTTTTACGAAACTACTTGCTCTCCTAAATTACATAATCCAAGAAGATAATGAACTCTCAAGCCGAACATACGATTCCAAACAAATGCTATGATCAATGGGTATGATCTCTGAAAGAATATTGGCCTAGCCGAATGACTATATATTGTTTTCAAAGGAGAAAAAATCACTTAAATAATGCCCAAAGTGTGGTTCTTCTCGATACAAGAAGGATGATTCTAGTCCTACGAATGGTGTATGGTACTTTCCAATCATTCCAAGGATTAGGGGCCTATATGGAAGTGAGGAGACTGCAGAACAATTAACATGGCATGTAGATTCAAGAATTAAATATGGGAAACTACGTTACTTGGCAGACTCTCCTCAGTGGATGAGAATTGATCGCGAGTATCATGAATTTGGAAACGAGTTGAGAAACCTTCATCTGGAGTTATCTATAGATGGGGTGAATCCTTTTGGTTTTCAAAGCAGCAGTCACTGTACATGGCCGGTTACGTTGGTAAATTATAAAATACCACTGTGGTTATGCATTAAATGAAAATACATCATGTTATCTATGCTTATATCAGGACCAAAACAACTGAGTAATTATATTGATGTTTACTTCGCTCCATTGATCGAGGATTTGAAAATATTGTGGGATTCAGGTGTTACATTGTATGATGCTTACAAAAAATAATATTTCACTTTGAAAACCATGTTGTACTGGACGATAAATGACTTTTCTACTTATAATTTTTTTTAGAATATAGCATTAAAGGAGCTCAAGGGTTTCCCGTTTGTGACCAAGGTACACAGTCAATTAGGTTGAAACATTCATCGAAAACTGTGTTATTAGGACATCGCAGATTTGTACCTCCATGGCATAAGTACCGATCCTAGACGACATCATTCAACGGAAGTTCAGAAGAACGTACAACACCATATCCACTAATAGGTGATCAATTGTTTGAGAAGGTAAAAGATTTGAACACTACATTTGGTAAACCATTTTCGAAAAACCATATGAAAACTAGTTCGAAAAAAGAGATCAGTTTTTTTTAATTACCATACTGGAATTTTTGGTATGTCAGACATTTTCTTGATGTTATGTATATTGAAAAAAAATGTATGTGATAGTTTCATCGGCACATTCCTAAATGCACCCGGAAAAATGAAGGATGGAATTAAGTCTAGATTTGACATGGTTGAGATGGAAATATGAGAAGAGTTGGCACCAGTGAAGGGTGAAAAAGAAACATTTCTTCCTCCTCTTACTTACACTCTTTCCAGGCAGAAGAGATATCAGTTTTTCAACTTCTTGAATGACGTAAAGGTTCTAGAGGGGTATTCATAAAATATCAAGAACATCATGTCAATGGACGATTTAAAATCGAAGTGTCTGAAATCACCTGACTGCCATGTTATGATGAAAGATCTAATTCTGATAGGTTTACATTGCATTTTTTCCATGAATGTACACCAGACATTAACGAAGTTCTATTTCTTTTTCAAATCAATATGCAGCAAAGTTATAGACCCAGCCAAATTGAAAACTATGGAATGATAAATTTCCGTCATATTATGTGAATTGGAAATGTTCTTCCCGCTAAATTTTTTTGATATGATGGTTCATTTGATGGTTCATTTGGTGATAGAGATTCGACTATGTGGTCCTGTACATTATAGATGGATGTACCCCATTGAACGGTATATGACAATTTTGAAAGGGTATCTCAAAAATCGAATATGGCCAGAGGGTTGTATTGCAGAGAAATATATTGTTGAGGAAGCCATTGAATTTTGTACTGAATACCTGCCTGGTGTAGAAAATGTTGGCCTACCAAAATCTCGTCACACTGAGCGACTTGAGGGTGAAAGAATTTCTGGAAGAGAGGTTGTCACAATCAATATTAGAGATCAAGAGCAGGCTAACCTTTACATTTTGCACAACAGTTTCAACCTTGACCCATATGTTCAAACATATAACGAAATTATTAGGTGTTTGAATCCATATACGGCTGAAAATGGATATTAGATACATATAATCGACATTTTATAGGATAGTTTTAGGACCATATTTTAAAGAAGTTAGATGAAAATCCAAACTCAATTTCAGAACGACTTCAATGGCTAGCTGGAGGAGAAAGTGTGTATGTATTTTCTTACAATGCTTATGAAGTTAATGGTTATACATTCTATAATAATGAACATGATGAAGACAGTACCATGCATAATAGTGGGGTTACACTTGTAGTTGAGGCGATGCATGTTTCTGGTGCTAAGGAAAAAAATTCAATTTATGCGAATCTGTCATACTTTGGCATCATCAAACGAATATGGGAGTTGGATTATAAAAAATTCAGAGTGCCAATTTTTCAATGAAAGTGGGTTGATACCAAGAGTGTTGTTAAAATAGATGAATTTGGATTTGTGAAAGTTGAATTCAGTAAAGAACGGGAGAAAGAAAAACCATTTATAATGGAATCATAGGCAATACAAGTATTTTATGTTTCAGACCCCACAAACCAAAATTGGACAATTGTTCTGGTATCAACTAAAACAATTAAAGGGTCAGATGAGAGTTCAATGGAGGATAACCCTTTTATAGGGACCTCACAATCATTTTGCAGCGGTCCCAATGTGGATGGCATTTTGTAAGTCAGAGGAGACCACAATGAAGAGATTTACATAGTCGATAGAGGAGTCAAATCTATTTAGCCTTTAATGAAAAAAAGAGAGTACAATAATCAGGTTATTTGTTTTTTGTAATATACATTGTGTTACGTTATGTTATTATATTTCCGCTACCGCTTTTATGTAATCTAAATTAAATGTTAAACCACTTCTACAGATAATGACTTCTACACCTGCTGTTGCGCCCAATCCCGAGGCACAAAAGGTCTCTCAACCACTCTCTGGTGTACCCAGTGCAGAGCAATAACAGGTTTCTCAACCAACTGCTGGTGGTCCTAGTGCAAAGAAACAACAAGATTCTCAACCTGTTGTTTCTTTTCCCAGTGTAGAGAAACAAAATGTTTCTCAAACTATCACTGCTGGTCACAGTGCTGATGCTAGTGCTCTGAAGAAAGATATTGAGGATACTTCTAAGGAAATGGTATGAAGTGAAACCATGAAAGCGCAATAAAAACAAGAGTTCCGTAGTTTGACAATGATAGCCAAAATACTTTAGGAAAAATAAAAACGAATCACATTTGAGATGGGATGGAATGAGAGAGGCCAACATATTAATCCCAACAAAGCCATCTTTAGTAGCTGCATTGGAATCATCACTCAGAAACGCGCGTCGATTGATGTACAGTCGTGGCACCATGTTGTCACAGGTCTTAAGACACTAATGTGGGAAGAGATTATTGTAACATTATGATATCTCTTTTTTAATTTATTAAAATAAAATACCAAAACATTGACTTACTCTCCATCATCCATTGTAGAGTTCATTTATAGTAGATGCCTCGCACAAGGAATATGTATTAAGAGTTACAGGAAGTATTCATAGAATTTTCTGCACAATTTTAATGAAATATCATCTTAAAGATGCTAAAGGGAAAATCAAGCTGCACCCACCTCCTCTTTATGCACACTTGATATCCCAAGGAGCGTGGGATGCGTTTATCTAATGTCATGGGGATCATACTTTTCAGGTAAATTGTGTGGGGTAATACATTGTTTGATGTTTCCTATATTCATCACTTTTATTGACAGTTTTTTATTTATGAATCATCAACTGAGTGCTGAAAATAAAAAACGCACAGCAGAACCAGCGTACCCTTACAGTAAAGCAAGGTTGGGGTACGCTTCACTTAAGTAAAAATTGGTACATATTTTAAATCTACCGTAGTACTTATATGTGACATAAAACAACACCATAACCATGTTTCTCTATTTATATGCAGATTGATGAATCAAAATCGAAATCCAAATCTGTCCCATGCCATGTGCTATGGAAGGAGGCTCATGTAAATAAAGATGTGATATTGATAGATGAAAACACTCAAAAAGTGTGGGAAACATGTGTAAGTATGACATAATATAAATTTGATTTGTTTTAAATTTATATTAAATTAAAATGGCTACTTATTTTTCTATATTTTCTATCTGACATTGTCACAAGAATCAACAACACCCGCACCAGATGTAGACATAATTTCAGCAGCCTTGAAGCGGCCAAACTAGTATGGCCGCGTCAGAGGTGTGGGTTTTGGGATGACACCCCGAACATATTTTCAAAATCAAAAAACAAGTTCACGATGAAAATGTAAAAATGGAAAAGCTGTAAGAAAAATTAGCTATTTTTCAAGAAGAATTACAATACCAGAGAGAGATGATAGCAACATTGATGGGGTAGAGGAAAAGAGAACAAATAACTCAACAAAAACTCGTGCGTGATGATCCCGCCCCACCCCCCACCAGCTTTGAGGCAAGGAATTCCCCTAAAAAACCTGAATTATCTGAGGTAATAAATGTTTTAATAATTGTTTATATGAAATTTGATTCACATAGACACTGATATATTTCCTTTACTAATATTCTATAGGGTGAATAATACTTTGATTTATATCTAGAAACTCCCACCTATCGCCTTGTAGCAAGGGCTATGGTGTTCAATATGCAGAATGACATGCTACACAACAGACATCTTCCAACAGATCATTTCAGAGTGTCAATTAATGTAGCTAATGAGCCAAGTGCCAATCTACCTCTTCCAAATGAAAATGATGACATTCCTATATTTGAACAAGTTGTTTGAACATTCATCCCATGGCCGTCAGTTCTTGTAAAAAACATGTCGACAAGGAGGTATCCATTTCCAAGTTATTTTTCAAGATGAACCTTTAACATTTAATGAAAAAAGGTCTGAACCGATGAATGTTATTACAGAACAACAAAGAGAAGGGGGTGAAACGAAATATCATCTCAAACTCTCTCAAAGATCAACCAATTGATTGAAAAGGTCTACTGAGAGCACCTTCACCCCGCCCATTCTATATCCATAGTTAATATCATTGTAGGCTCATGTGGATACAAAGTTGATAGACAGCAATTCACACACAGTTTTTTTAAAAAAATGTGTATGGAGAGGAAACATCAGATTTCATTAGTGCTGAAAATGTAAATGAAATCCTCACGTATGAATGGCTAGGTTCCTTAGTTGTAAATGTATACATGATCTATGTTTTCATGATTTGATTTTTCAAAAGTTGATATACTCTGATAATAATGTGTAAATACATTTTATATTTTTCAAAGGCGTATATATGAGAAACAATTGAAGGGATTAACCCATGAACAAAAAATTGGACTCGTTAGTCCTCACACCACCTCTTCAAAAGAAGAAATATATTCTAATAAAGAGGCTGGAATAATTTCATCCCTGCTCAAATCATTTGAAAACAAAATTACAGATGAAAGACTCTTTTTAATACCAATGATGAAGGGGTAAAACTCTACAATTTAATCATATCAACTATATTTTCATTAATTTCTTTACTTATTCCTTTTTTTATTTTTAGGGAGTATTGGACGCTGATTGCAGTCAATTTGGATACTCTAAAGATTTATTTTCTGGATTCAACGCATGGATATCTAACAAACCGACCGTGTGTGATTGTGTTTGTTAATTTTTAATACACCATATCCAACATTTTAAAAACAAACATCTAGTTATATAATTTATGTTATCTTTTAATGAGGATTATGTTAAAATAGGGCGGTGAATCAATATCGTCTAATTCATGTAATGAATCCAGGGCATAAGTATGAGCAAGCCTATAAGATCTACAACTGGAAACGTATCTGGGTATATAAAATAACATTTCACTATCCAAATACATATCAAAACAAATTACTTATTGTTGTCGATGTTTCTACAGTGTCCAAAACAATCAAACGAAAAGTACTATGGTTATTATGTTTGTAAATTTATGAAATAGATCGTATTTCATCAACAAACTAGCATCCTTGACAAGGTATTTTTGAAAATAATTACGTGTTCATTTTATATATTTACGAATCCTTTATGTATTTATATTTTTTCAGTACTACAATGACTATCCCAAAAACACATATTTTTATGATGATATAGATGTGTTTAGAAATGAATGGGAAACATACTTGATGGAAGATTGTATAAAAATAGGATGAAGGTAATTCCTACTAATTTAATCCATATATGATCATTGATATCTCACTTGTTTACACCTACTGAGCATATATGATCACCCTTTATTATGTTTCATATCCTTTGGTTATGAAGAATTGTTTTATATATGATTTTTCATTCTAGTAAAGCATAACTCATTGGACTACACTAGTCGATAGTGTGGAAGTTGACTGATGCATAGTCATTCAGTCCACTCATGAGCATCTAAAAATCTTGATGGGAACCAATATCTTGGATTTTCAATTTTCTAAATTTAATTTCTCTTATATATGGGTGGGGGAGTCCAGGAGGGAGGGTGTGTCCAAAAGTGGTGGGGGTGTCCACGAGGGGGTGTGTCCAAGAATGAGGGGGTGTCTAGATGTGAGGTTTACAAATCGACCGCACCTCAATCCGAAGCACGGTGTGACCGGTATGGCTAAAAGTGTGTCATACCAGTTAGAAATTGACATTAACTTTAGAAAGAAACAAAAGTGACATCTGGAAAACCGAACAAACGTATTTGTATAGTATTTATACTTTATGAAAACGATCCATGAGTCTTTTGAGAGGTGTAAGAATTGATTTCACCTCAATCTGATACACGGTGTGACCGGTATGGCGAAAATAGTCCGATATCAGTTTTAAATTGACATTAAGTTTAGAAAAACACACTAATGACATTACGAATGCTGAGAAAATGGATTCATATTGTTTTTATACTTTAGAACAACGGTCCATGAGTCATTTGTGATGTGTACGAATTGACCACACCTCAATCTGACGCCCGATGTGACCGGTATGGCTAAAAGTTTCTAGTACCAGTTTTAAATTGACATTATCATTAGAAAACAACACTACTGACAAAAAAAATACTGAGCAAACACATTCGTATTGTTTTGATACTTTAGGAAAACAATCCATGAGTCATTTTTGAGGTGTGAAAATCTACTGCACCGCAATCCGATGCACGGTGTGATCGGTATGGCTAAAAGTAACTGATAATAGTTTCAAATTGACATTAACTTTAGAAAACAACACTACTGACATACAGAAAACTGAGAAAAGGCATTTGTATTGTTTTGAAACTTTAGGAAAATGATCCGTGAGTCATTTTTGAGGTTTAAAAATCAACCGCACCTCAATCCCTTTCACGGTGTGACCGGTATTCCTAAAAGTGTCTGATACTAGTTTCAAATTGACATTAACTTCAAAAAAACACTACTGACATACTGAAAAATGAGAAAATGCATTCGTATTATTTTGATACTTTATGAAAAAAATCCATGAGTCATTTTGGATGTGTACGAATTGACCTCCCCTCAATCCAACACACAGTGTGACCGGTATGGATAAAAGTGCCTGATATCAGTTTCAAATTGACATTAACTTTAGAAAACAATACAAGTGACGTACGAAAAATACAGCAAACATGTTTGGATTGTTTTGATACTTTAGGAAAACGATCCATGAGTCATTTGTGATGTGTAAAAATTGGTATCACCTTAATACGATGCACGGTGTGACCGGTATGGATAAAAGTGTCTGATAAAAGTTTCAAATTGACATTAATTTTAGAAAACAACACAAATGAAATATGGAATACCAAGGAAATGAATTCGGATTATTTTGATCCTTTAGTACAACTATCCATGAGTAATTTGTGAGGTGTAAGAATTGACTGCACCGTAAACCGACTCACGGTATGGCTGGTATGGAAAAAAGTGTCTGATACCAGTTACAAATTGACATTAACTTTATAAAACAACACAAATGTCATATGGAATATCAAGAAAATGTGTTAGGATTATTTGGATACTTTTGGAAAACGATCCATGAGTCATTTTTGAGGTTTAAAAATCAACTGCCTCTCAATCCGACGCACGGCGTGACCAGTATGTCCTAAAGTGACTCATAGTAGTTTCAAATTGACATTAATTTTAGAAAACAGCACAAATGACATACGGAGTACCAAGAAAATGAGTTCGGATTGTTTTGATACTTTGGGAAAACGATCCATGAGTCATTTTTGAGGTGTACGAGTCAATCTCAAATCAATCCGATGCACGGTGTGACTGGTATGGGTAAAAGTGTCTGATAGCAGTTTAAAATTCACATTAACTTTAGAAAACAACACAAATGACATATAGAAAACTGAGAAAATGCATTTGGATTGTTTTTATACTTTAGAAAAATGGACCATGAGTAATTTTTGAGGTGTACGAATTTACCCCAACTCAATCCGACTCACGGTGTGACCGGTATGGCTAAAAGTGTTTAATACCAATTTCAAATTGACATTAACTTTAGAAAACACCACATGTTACATCCGGTAAATAGAGAAAATATGTTCAGATTGTTTTTATACTTTAGGAAAATCTTCCATGAGTCATTTTTGACGTGTACGAATTGACCACACCTCAATCTGACACACAGTGTAACCGGTATGGCTAAAAGTGTCAAATATCAGTTTCAATTTGACATTAACTTTAGAAAACAACACTACTAACATACAGAAAACCAAGAAAACAAGTTTAGATTGTTTTTATACTTTAGGACAACGATCTATGATTCATTTTTGATGTGTAGGAATTGACCACACCTCAATCGAATGAATGGTGTGACCAGTATGGCTAAAAGTGTCTGATACCAGTTTCAAATTGACATTAACTTTAAAAAAATAGAAGTGACATACCGAAAACTGAGCAAACACATTCATATTGTTTTGATACTTTAGTAAAACGATACAAGAGTCATTTGTTATGTGTAAGAATCAACCGCACCTCAATCCGGAACCTGGTCTGACCGGTATGGCTAAAAGTGTCTGATACCAGTTTCAAATAGACATTAACTTTAGAAAACAACACAAGTGACATATGGAAAAATGAGAAAACACATTTGGATTGTTTTGATACTTTAGGAAAATTATCCATGAGTCATTTTTGAGGTTTAAAAATTGACCACACCTCAATCTGACACATGGTGTGACCGGTATGGCTAAAAATGTCTGATAGCAGTTTAAAATTGACATTAACATTAGAAAACAACATAGGTGACGTACGGAAAACTGAGAAAACACATTCAGATTGTTTTTATACATTAGGACAATGATGCATGAGTCATTTGTGTGGATTAAAAATTGATTGTACCTCGATCTGATGCACGGTGTGATCGGTATGGCTAAAAGTATCTAATATCAGTTTCAAATTGACATTAACATTATAAAACAACACTACTGACATATGGAAAACTGAGAAAACGCATTCGGATTGTTGTGATACTTTAGGACAATGATCTATGAGTCATTTGTGAGGTGTAAGAATCCAAAACATATTAATCCTACGCACGGTGTGACCGGTAAAGCTTTTCATTAGATAAAGAATTAGTATTTATTAAATGAGATAAATCATCCGAAAACATATTGATTTTAAATTATTCCCCTTCATTGTTATCAGAATGAAAACATTTGATTTTATCATTTCCATATTCTTGTTTCACATTTCCATATTAATGTATTCTTTCATACTAATGTTTTAATTTATTTCATTATTGTATTACTAACTTAATATTTGTTTTCTTATATAGGTGAATTTTGTTCCTTGAGTTCAGATGCTTTGTCCGACAACAAATACCATGGACGACAATTTTTGAGGGAGGATCACAAATATCAAAGGATAAAACAATAATGTTTATAATTTTTGTTGGATAATTGTAATTGTAACCATGTAAAACATTTTTTGAAATGTATATAGCAGTGTGTCTTTTTGTATTCATTATGTTAAGTAAATGAATATAGGATTTTTTGTCAAAATATTGTGTGTGCGTGCTATTTTGTATAGGTGTGAAGGTGTTGTTTTGTACAGGTGCAGGTGTTGGTCTGTGAAGGTGCTTGTTCTGCAGGTGCTGTAGAAGGAGCCTTTATCAGTTCTATATTAAGCATGGATAAAGGACACCTTTATCTGCACTATCTTGAGCGATGATAATAGGCCCCTTTATCAGCGCTATCTTGAGCACTAATAATAGGTCCCTTTATCATCGCTATCTTGAGCACTGATAATATTTCCCTCTATCAGTGCTCAAGATATCAATGATAAAGGAACCCCTTTATCAGTACTAGAAAATAGTTGTAAATGCTGGCGTACAGAAATGGCGGGTCCCCTTTATCAGGACTTTTCTGAGTACTGATAAAGGGGACCCCCACCCTTTATCTTCACCTGCATTTATAACACTTTTCTAGTGCTGTTAATGTCAGTTTTTAGCGTTGATAAAGGGGCAATTTGTAGTAGTGATATCTTTAAACTGATTGTGAACCGCTTCCATGAGAAGAGATAAAAGGAAGGGGAATAAGGTGATCATTTCCAAAAGTAGTGATACAGATAAATAAACTCTTGGAGTAACCCATGAGAGTGTAGTGAGCTGACGCTAATCATTCTAAAGGTAGTGAGAATTGACATAGAAGGGATCTAGACTAAGTCTTTTATTTTGGAAGTATACCTTACTGGATTTGGTATATTGGAAAATCTCTATTTTATGTTTATTGGACATATTGTAGTGATTATGAACCATGAAATATTATTCTTTCTCATGTATCACTACTAGAAAAATAGGTATTTGTGACGGGATCCTGTTGCAAATGGCCTTTTGCGATGGGGGACCGTCGCAAATAGCCCGTTGCGAAAAAAGTCGTCGCAACAACAATTATTTGTGATGTGCCCTTTGCTAAAGACAATATTTGCGACGGGGATCCTTCCCATCGCAAATATTACTCCGTATATTTGTAAAAAACTATTAAAATAGTACTTGCGATGGGGCCCGTCGCAAATACTATTTTTAAAAAAAAATTAAAAACTATTAATAAATTATTTTAATGAATATAATAATAATACTATTTGCGACGGATAGAGTATCACGTCGCAAATACTATAAAAAAATAAAAAAAATAAATTCTTAATAAATTCTTTTAATTAATATAATAATAATCAAATTAAAATTCAAAAATATACAACAATAAAATATTAATAAATTATTTTAATTAAAATAATAATAGAATTATAATTCACAAATAAAAATAATAAATTATTAATAAATTATTTTAATTAATATAATAATAATAGAATTATCATTCAAAAATAAAAAATAATAGAATATTAATAAATAATTTAATTAATATAATAATATTAGAATTATAATTCATAAATAAAAAATATATTAATAAGTTATTTTAATTAACATAAAAATAATAGAATTATTTTACATTCAAATATGAAAATAATTCAAATATTAAAAAAATATAATTAAATTATAATATTCTAAAATGTTAATATATATATATAATTTAATATTATAAAATATAAATAATATTATTATTCATATTAATATTGTTATTTCAAAATATAATACTATTAATATTTTATAATAAGACAGAAACTACGAATAGAAAAAAATTCATATTTTCATTTAACAAACATTATAACATAAAAACAAACTCTAATCTGAAGGAGGGGGGAGGGGGGATCTGCAGATGTTGGTGGAGGAAACTTCATCCCTAAAGCATGAGTGAGTTGGCGCATGTACTCCATCTGCTCCTGGTGCTGCTACTGCCACCGACTCATCTTCTCCTCGTACAGCTGCTGCTGGCGTCGATGCTCCTCCTCATGCTGCTGCTGATGCTGACACATCTGCTCCTGCTCCTGTCGGAGACTCTCTATCAGTGTAGTCTGAGATCGTAACTGATCCTCATACTATGTAGCAGAAGAAGATGCACGAGCTCCTCTCGAGCTGGATGCCGACATCGCAGCACTGCCATAATAATCTCCAGGAGTCAGTCGAGAGTTGATACCAACTACCCGGCCCTTCTCGAAGGCATACGGGGTGGCCTGCATCCATGCCGCCTCATCAAACTGATGGCCAGTGGTCTGATCTGATGACTCGGCCTGACTCCCAGGCCGGGTCTGTGATGTTGCGGCCTCATATGACTCCTGTAGTTGCAATTTAAAATTAAAATTGTGAATATATTATATGCAGTTAATTTTTAAACTTGAAAACAAATAATACTGACTACGATGTGATGCTGACAATCACCTCTGAGCTCCCCAGTAGCAGGATCACTATACATCCTATGATATACGTCGTACTCCGTAATATCGGGGTGCTCAACAGCCTATAAGAATAAAAAATAAAATGTTAATATTTATAGTTATATAAAATATTTATAAATAATGTACGTACCAGATGTTGTCTATGAGTACTGAAAGAACGACTCCCAGCTCGATGAGTCACCTCCTATCTCCCCCGATTCTGCCTCCCCACCGATGATCTCCTCTGAAAGGCACCACTCAACCATTGCGCACATAATCCATCCCATACATGGGATGAAATATACTCTGGTCAGTGTGCTCTACATGACTTGTCAAAATCTGACACTCCTTCTTTCTTTGTGGCAGCTTTTCTTAAATTGTGTAAAAACTGGCAAATGCAATAATGCATGGCCACCTCCTATGCCTTGTAGATGGCATCACGCATGGTATCCTCGATCGGATACCATAAACCCTACCAATAAATCAAAATATCAAGTTAGAAATGAAATAATTTTCAAAATAAAAATTATTTATTTACGTACGTACCAACCAATGGCTAAACATGGCCTGCTGCACATCAATGGGAATCTGCTCCCATGTGGTCCACGACTGAGAGAAATAGTTGCGCAATGTAGCGCTGCCCTGTCCGACAGCTATATGCGGAAAACTGTAAAAATAATAAACATTTATTATGTGAATATATTAATGAAATCTTAGTCAAATCCACAGATTATCACACAGGTTATCACACCTCCGTGTGCGTGGATCAAACCCAAGACATGGACGTCGCTCAGGGACGGGGTCAGGAATCATCAATCATGCATGACCACGCCCCCTCTGCGTACTCCCTGGAGCGCCTGCAGGATGAGGGACATCGGCCAGCAACTCATCCGCATCGAAAGGCAGGTCAGCATTTTCCAACTCACGAAATGTGTCGTCGTCCATCTGAAATAGAAAATGTTAATATTGTTAGAAAATTATTGATAATTACTATTATATATACATATATATTAGTTATTATTGTATATAACTATGATGGAATTCTATCAGTGTTCATCTTCATCATCATCTTCATATATGTCAATGTCATCTTCATATTCCTCCTCAACATCATCGATATCCATTCGAGTTCCAGTTGCTTCATCTCTTACCATTTCAAATTCATATGTGACATCATTAACATCATTATCATCACCGACTCTAAAATGTGGGGTGTCATCATCGATACTCATGTCTCTTTGTAAAAAAGATTGATTTTGAGTACTCTCTTGAAAAACTTCAATTTTTTGCACATCAGTGAAAGAACATTCACTTTGGCTATACTGATTGTCTCGAATTTTGATTTTTATTATACTCCTCCAATCAGTCAAGTCTCTTGATGTAGCACAATACTTTGCGTAATAAATTTTATGTGCCTGTTGAGCCAATAAGAATGGTTCATTTACTGCGAGAACACTTTTACATTTAATATCGATGATTCCATGAGTCGGATGAACATGCACACCTCTCAATGTATCCAACCACCCACATTTGAACATGGTTATGTAATGTTGTCCAAGATAACAGAGTTCAATGATTTCATCAAGTATTCCATAAAAGTCAACTTCATTTTCTCGATGATGAGATCCTCTCAAGCTAACTCCACTGTTCATTGTTTTTTTCAAATCCCCACATGCATGTGTGTGAAATCGAAATCCATTCACCATATATGCATTATAATTTTTAACAAGTTTGGAAGGTGGGTTACTCAATATACACAGCCATTTGTAAATTTTATCAGTATGTCGAGACACCTGAAAATTTGTGAAATAATTTTCAATATAGTAAACTATACATTGAATGAGTTTCTAAAGATAAAGAATTTATGTTACCAGTTTTTGTAACCAATGAGAGAAATTTTTCTATCAGCGTTCTTCGAGTGCAGCTGCTCTAATTTGTGGAATTTGTTTCTTGATATGATTATCATACAACCAATAAAAAAACAAAGTTATTTACTGTAACATAAATGATAGAATAAGTGATATAAACACTTACAGTACAACTGGTGTCATGTCTTCACAGTTGAGAAGAACTTACGTATGATCTCTGTGATGTTCATCATCCGAAATCCAGTGTTCATAAACTCCACCAAAACCAAGCTCTGGTTGGTTGAAAACAGATAATTGATTGTCGATTTCATCAATATTTCTCTCGTTCCGTCTCATTCGGTTGTGTTTTGAAGGATACTCAGATTCAAAATAATGGGAACAGAAAAAAGATATTTCCTCTTGCAAATAAGCTTCTGCAATAGATCCTTCAACAGATGCTTTGTTACGTAGTTTCTTTTTCAATTTTTGAATGAATCTTTCAAATGGGTACATCCATAGAAACTGTACTACACCTCCACATTTGGCTTCATATGGAAAATGTAACATCAAATGATCCATTGAGTCAAAGAAATACGGCGGAAATATTTTTTCCAGTCTATATATAATTACAGGAACATCTTCTTCATGTTTTCATAGAGCATCATAATCTGTTGTAGCCGCACAAATTTCCCGAAAAAAATGAGACATGCCTGTTATGGAATCCCAAATCACAGAATTCGATAGACCTCTTAATCCAATGGGTATAAGTATTTCCATTATAACATGATAATCATGACTTTTAAATCTAGTAATATGACCATTCTTTACACATCTACCCAAATTGGAAGCACATCCATCTGGAAGTCTCAAACTTGCAATCCATTGAAAAAATAATAAATGGTTTTCTTTAGACAGTTTATAAGCTGCTTTTGGTTTCAGTAACCTTTATGTTCTGACATTCTCAAACAGTTCCAATTCTGGACGCCTGCAAATTTGGGAAAGATCTAAACGTGCATTTACATTGTCTTTGCTCTTTCTTGGCGTATCCAAAACTGTATGAAACAAATTATCAAAACAGTTCTTCTCAATATGCATGACATCTAACATGTGACGGACCAAAAAATCAGACCAATATGGAAAATCCCAAAATATTCTACGTTTAATCCAATTGTGTTCTTTCCCAAAACCAGAAATTTTCTGTTGGTTTATTGTGAGACCAAAAGTGAGGGGAGGTAATGAAAATACAACTGATTTTAACTCCAAACCTGATAGCATTTTTGGAGGTCCATCCCTTTCAACTGTTCATTTTCTGAAATGAGATCTGTTTCTGCGAAAAGGATGATCAGCTGGAAGAAATATGCTATGACAGTCAAAATAACAAGGTTTCTTTCCATGAATGAGCAAAAATGCTTTGTTCTCTCACATACAGTAAGGACATGATTTATGACCATGTTTACTCCAGCCAGATAACATCCCATAAGCCGGGAAGTCACTAAT
This sequence comes from Viscum album, assembly GCA_963277665.1. Lineage (NCBI taxonomy): Eukaryota > Viridiplantae > Streptophyta > Magnoliopsida > Santalales > Viscaceae > Viscum > Viscum album. Next base: position 637,223,835 of record OY728157.1, read on the forward strand.
TGTCCACATCAATGCTGCTCTCAGTATGAAATTCTGTTTCGTAGCAACATCATATGTACTGACACCAGTACTCCACACTAAACTTAATTCATCAATCAATGGTTTCAAATAAACATCAATATTTTTCTTCAGATGTCCTGGAATTAGTAAAGTCAAAAAGATATATGGCTCCTTCATCAACATCCATGGAGGTAAATTGTACGGAGTTAAAAAAACAGGCCAACATGCATATTGACTACCATAAGATCCGAACGGACAGAAACCATCAGTGGAAAGGCCCAGTCAAACATTTCTAGCTTCTAAAGCAAAGGATGGATGCACTCTATCAAAATTTTTCCATGAATCACCATCGGCTGGATGATTCAAGCTTTTACCGGTTCAAATATTTTCTTTATGCCATGACATCATTGTCGCTGTATTCTTAGACATGAATAAATGCTGAAGTCTGGATGTAAGCAGAAAATATCTCAACTGTTTGACAAGAATCAAACCAGACTTCCCATGTTTCCCTTCTTTATATCTCAATTTCCCACATGTGGGACAACTATCCAATGACTCATTTTCCCCAAAATATAAAATGCAGTCATTTGAACATGCATGAATCTTCTGACAAGTAAGTCCCAAATTTTGAACCAGCCTCTTACTCTCATAGGAATTTTCAGGAAAAACATTTCCTTCGGGTGACAGTGTTTTAAGCAAAGAAAATATCTGGTCAAAACAGGTGTTTGACATTCCGTTATCTGATTTGATATCCATAAATTTTGCAACTGCCTCTAATTTTCTCATCTTGCAGCCATGATATAATGCATCCTCAGCAGACCTCAACAACTCATAAATTCAGACGGTTCCAACTCAGGATTTGAATCTATATCAGCCGGAGTTTCTGTATGTTGAACAGATGAACCTGCAACATCATGTACTAAATCTTGAAACCGGGATGGATCCAGAATCAAGTTGGTATCACCTACTCTAGAACTGCATTCACCGTGTTGATACCAAAAAATATAATCTGGTTGAAAAACAAAACGCAAGAGATGTCCCCCAACATTGTCAATCGTGTCAAACATTATCAGTGCACATTTTCTACAAGGGAATTTTATTTTGTCTTCTGACACAAATTCTGGATTTAATGCCGCAAATGATAAAAAAGTCTTCACACCCTCTATATATATACTTGATTTAAACCAAAACCGTTTGGATTTCTACATTAATTTATCCATATGCGGTCATCTAATAATGACTGTTGACGACCTTGTTGTTCCATATTTTTCTGTAAAATATAAAAGCATTACTATTTTTGAATAATTTGTTAGAAAAAACAGTCAAGCAAGGATTGAATATGTTGAGAATAAAGCAAAACCTGTTACAAATATTCATAATTTTAATATTATATTGATTTTTTATTTTTTTAATAATACTAATATAATTTTTTCATAAATATTAATTATATAATAATAACATTATTACATAATTATTATATTTTATTATTAATATTAAAATAATATGATTTTATATATTATATACAATTCTCCTTTCATCTGTGTGTTTAACATTCTGTCTCCACATGTAATATTTACATTCACTTTCACCTCTCCATTGGTGAGTAGGTTGATAATTTTGAAAAAGAATGAAAATAGTACATGTGGAGACAGAAAAAACACAGATGAAAAGAGAATTGTATATAATATAGAAAATTATATTATTTTAATAATAATAATAAAATATACAAATAATGTAATAATGTTATTATTCCTATTTATTGGTAATTATTCCAAATTATTGGTAATTATTCCAAATTATTGGTAATTATTCCAAATTATTGGTAAATATTGGTAAATATTGGTAAATATTGGAAAATATTGGTAAATATTGGAAAATATTTGTAAATATTTGTAATTATTAAAAAATTTTGGAAAATATTGGTAATTATTGATAATTATTGGTAATTATTACAAATTATTACTAATTATTTGTAATTATTACAAATTATTATTAATTATTGTTAATTATTGGTAATTATTGGTAATTATTGGTAATTATTGGTAATTATTGCTAATTATTGGTAATTATTGGTAATTATTACTATTTATTGTTAATTATTATTAATTATTGGTAATTATTACTAATTATTGGTAATTATTACTAATTATTGGTAATTATTAGTAATTATTACTAATTATTACTAATTATTACTAATTATTGTTAATTATTGGTAATTATTACTGATTATTGGTAATTATTACTAATTATTGGTAATTTTTACGAATTATTGGTGATTATTACTAATTATTGGTAATTATTACTATTTATTGGTAATTATTACTAATTATTACTAATTATTGGTAATTATTACTAATTATTGGTAATTATTACTAATTATTACTAATTATTGGTAATTATTACTAATTATGGATAATTATTGGTAATTAGTAAATTATGACTAATTATTAGCAATTGTCGGTAATTATTACTAATTATGGATAATTATTGGTAATTAGTAAATTATTACTAATTATTGGTAATTCTTGGTAATTATTTGTAATTATTTCTAATTATGGATAATTATTGATAATTATTACTAATTATGGATAATTATTGGTAATTATTACAATTTATTGGTAATTATTACTAATTATTAGTAATTATTTGTAATTATTACTAATTATTGGTAATTATTACTAATTATTACTATTTAGTACTAAATATTGGTAATTATTGGTAATTATTGGAAATTATTACTAATTATTCCTAATTATTGGTAATTATTAGTAATTATTACTAATTATTGGTAATTAATGGTAATGATTGGAAATTATTACTAATTATTAGTAATTATTACTAATTATTGGTAATTATTACTAATTATTACTAATTATTACTAATTATTGGTAAATATTGGAAATTATTACTAATTATTGGTAATTATTACTAATTATTGGTAATTATTATTAATTATTAGTAATTATCACTAATTATTACTAATTATTGGTAATTATTGGTAATTATTACTAATTATTCCTAATTATTGGTATTTATTACTAATTATTAGCATTTATTCTTAATCATTGGAAATTATTGATAATTATTCCTAATTACCATTAACTATGAACAATGAATACTAATAATTTAAATTTGTTAAGTAACAAAACAATGTAAACATAATTAAATTACAACTAAGTAAGAATAATTGAAACTAATAAAAAATTAAAAATAAATATTAAATTAAAATGAACATAAATACCTTTAAAATTGATCTGAGGTTGATCTCTAATCGTTGTTGAAAACGTCAATATCAACTCCGGAAAAAAAAATTAAACTTAAGAAACGCTGAACTCTAAAAATAGAGTTTTTAGAGAAGTAGAAGATCGACTTTGAGAATGAATGAAAAAAATGGATGGGGGGTATTTATAGGTTAGATTATTTGCGACGGGTCTATTGGCGACGGGTATCCCGTCGCAAATACCTTAGCCCTCATTTATTACGGTCAACGGTTAAATAGTTATTTGCGACGAGACTCGTCGCAAATAATAACCTGCCGATATAATATTTGCGACGGGGGTATATTCCCGTCGCAAATATCTTTTACCGCCGTTGGTTATTTGCGACGGGTGGTACCGCCCGTCGCAAATAACTTTCCCGCGATTTGGCACGCAAAGCGCGCCGGTCCTTTTGCGACGGGGAATGCTAACCCGTCGCAAATAACTACTTATTTGCAACGGGCAAATTCCCCCATCACAAATAAGTTTCTAACGGGACTATTTGCAACGGGATTTATCCCCTTCTCAAATACCCATTTTTCCCGTAGTGCATGATTTGATTTCAATTCATATATTTCTACATGAGAAAGAGAAAATAGTTTTTTGTTTATTAATGAAACAACACCTGAAGAGGGGCCTATTTTCATAATTCATACCCTATATCACCCCCATTGTCAAGAAATTTAACATAGATGGTATACCATAATCGAATCAAAATTATATAAATTAAAATAATTAACCATGAATGAAATTTTATTTAATATTCGTTGAATGAATAATGTGGTAATTATAGATGGTAATGTGACCATTGGGAACAGTTTCACGACCATTGAGAATATTACCCACATCATTTAAATTGTAATTTAACCTTATTATAATATTGTGATATAAATAATATTTATCATCAATAACATAAGTAATTATATCAATTATAAAACCAAAAATAAATACTATCATTAAAATACCAAATGATAATATATTCATAATTCTATGAAGCTTTATTTAAATGTATTTTGTAAAAACATAATTATTAAATAAAAATTTTATATTTCCAATTTTATATATTTATTTTCATAAAACTAATTAAAATTTTCAATTGTACATGTAGAAATTTTCCAATGGTTATTTTTTCAGTTTTTCTAAAATACATCAATTTTCATGTGAATAGTAAATATACTGTTTTTCACAAAACCATTGAATCTTAAATTAAATCCTTCATAATGTAATATAAACTAATTATTTATATAATTTTATTTATGGTTGAAATATATTTAATTTCATAAATGAGTCTTTAAAATTCAATTAATAAAATTTTCAAACCAAAAAACACTTTTTAAGAAACATAAAGCCATTATTGATCCATTAAAATAATAAATTTTTCAGATTCATTGTTAGTATACTATGTGAATTCAAATTTTTAAGGGGTTTAATTTTTTCAACCTAATATATTATTTTTATATGTTATTCATATTGTAAAAGATCAATTATCAATGGTTTTATCTATGATATAATATTTTTTCAGAATATTATTCATTAAATACTCATATCATCGAGTTTAAATAACCCCTCTCCCACCCCATGGAAAACCACTCATCCATCAATTTAAAATACAATGTTCTTCCAAAATACCATATCTTAATCCCCAAAAAAATATAGATATAGGATATAATAAAACATATTGACTATTAAATGATGTCTACTATTGTGAATGAGAATCCACAAAAATGAAAGAGTATTTCATCATACTCTAACCTCATTGTCATATACTTAACATCAGTTTTCCAAATATCATCAAAAATAATATATTTTATTATTAAATTAGGGTTAATTATAAACTTATAAAAATTATTTTAACTTACAATAACAATTATATTTTTGATTTATTTTTATCTGATAAATTATTTTCTTTTATTTTGGAAAATATTCACATTAAGAGTAGGTTAACAGACAATGAAGATATTTATAACATTTCTATTACCACACACCTATTGTATGGTAATAAAGTATTTTTTATGATATATAAATTTACATATGTGAGTTTTTATTCATATGTAAATAATTATTCTAATATATGAATAACATTGAACACAAATAGAAAGTCAATGAAAAACTGGAAAATTTTATGGAAAACCTGATATAAAAAAACTGTGCTTTAACAAAGTACATTATGAAATTTAACCAACTGATTATTATTAATAAATATTTCTAAAACAGCTATAATTAAATAAATATTTTTATTAACAATTCCTTGTTTATTGTTCAGTGTGAAGAAAAATAAATTAAATAAATTGTGACTTAAGGTAATAGGATTCTCAAACCCAACCCCTTTAATAGGGTTATCCCTTTATCACACTATTTTTAGTATCGATATTCCATTAATGATCCTTCAAATTAGTTTCACTATTCATCCCTTTTTAGTTGGGGATATAAATTTTTCCACGTTGATTTATAATCTAAATACTATGGTTTTCCAAAAAACACATTTCCTTCAATAACACATCTAATTCTCCTCATGAGTTGTTTCTTATTCAATAAAAAATTATGATATTTATTCTAGATATGTTTTTAATTTTTTATTTATGATCCCCATGTTTATTCATAATATAATTCATTATAAAATTATATTGAAAATAATTCTTTTCTATGTATTATTTCATTACTATAATTTTATAGGTTCTTTGTTGATTTTTTGATAATGTAATTATTATGATGTGTCTGTTGGTATTAGAATTATATGTCCCCATAATGTATAGGATATTGTGATGTATCTCATGAGATAATGTGTATTATGTGTGAACATGATGCGATTATTTTTTCACAATTATGATGGTATGATTATTTATATATTATATTTTTTAAAACGATTCTAGATTTTTTCACATGTATGTGTTGTAGGTGACCACTATGACATTAATTTTTATTTTAATATAGTGATGCATATCATTACTTTATCAAATTTTATCCTCATGCATATAATGAAGGTCCAATGATTATGATGTGATTGTGATGACTGTTCTTATCCATTGTCATGACCCGCCCCCCGGGGCCTGTGTTGTGACTACCCCATGCCTACTTCCCATAGGCTAGGGGATGGTGACTTTTTTCAATTGGGCATATCCCAAACAAATGTGAGTCATTTTTATATGTATTTTTATACACACACAACCCAATCCATATATATAGGAAGGTTGATAAACTATGTAAACAAACACAATGTACAATAGTATAAATCTAAAGTTAAACATGGCTATAATACAAGCCTAAATGAAATAGAAATGTAAAAGTAAAATTATATAGAATTCCCCTACACAGAAACCCTACATGAAGTTTTGGTAATGAAACAACTGTATGAATTATCAGATGCATAACTTGTCTTTCAGGTTACTCTAAGCACTGTCAGGCCCCAATCCACCAAGGACTCTTTCAAAGTGTCGATCGTCTGCACAAGACACAACACGTGTGGGAGAAGCCCGTGCAAGGGTGAGTAAATAAGTACTTAGTAGGGACCCCAAACCACAATGTTATACCCAAAATAAATAAAAAATAAAGACAACAAAAAATGCACATGATGTGTAACTACTACGAAGTAAAGTCAAGAGAGTTTCTAGGGTCATCTCTTATAGGTATAACCTAAATTATAGAAATCAAGACAATCAATCATAGAGATAATCAATATATACTGATGAGGGAATCATCCCCAATTAGTAACATAGGTATGTTGGGCCACTGATATCTGCTCATCTACATGACTACTAAGGTCCATTTGTCTGTGAGGTCTGTTAGGCCACTATGGTCCACTCGTCTATCTGTCCGCTGAGGTCTACTCATTTTTCAGGCCACTAAGGTCTGATTCACTCATCTTTCAGTCCATTAAGGTCTTCTCCTCTGCCAGACCACTGAGGTCCACTCGTCACATCCTTCTCATCACATCCAGTCCCAATATTAAAGATCGTATTGCACTTGATTCCCATAAATTCTACACATAAATCCATTGGTTGTATCTCAACCTCTACCAAAACACAAATGAATTGTGACCAAGGGCCTATCTTGTCTCAATGGTACAAACACCGCAAACGGATTATCAATCAGACATACGGTTTCAAATTTATGATCATTTCACTGAAAGGGTGTCTGTTGGGTTTGGGTCCTCTCTAACCCGGCTCAGGGTCCACCGACCCAACCGGTGTCTATCGACCGGACCCAAGTCCGACTCGGCCAGGGCTGACTGGGCTGTGGTTCTAGCCTTCATTCTCCATCCTAGCCCATTGTGAGATGGATGACTTTCCCAACCTGAGACATTTATCCTGCCACATCGCAATCTACACTATGGGGTTCTCCAATGTTGATAAGCTGGACAATAGCCCTCTATCCTTGTGAAGCATGACTTTTCTCCTCGTCCGCTCGAGCTTCTATAGGCCATTGTAGGCAGCCTCGATCAACCACTTGTGGCAGTTATCGCAAGAATCATCCTTTGCTATGGTTTGATTCATTCCATTACTGGAGTGCTAATGATTCTCACTATAGGACATCAGACATGATTCGGTGGTCCGTTTTCGGATTCGTGGGAACCTCCAGAATCCTCAGGTTTTCGTCGTTACTACCACTTTCTTCAAGTAGTATTTCCGTCAATCGGGGTGTACACTCAATCCTATAACCTCTCAGTAAATTATGATGCAAACACATGGGTCTGTCAGAGAATAATGATAAGATGAGGGTAGGAAGATCACCAAGAACAGATGAGGGATAGACAATGGCCTTGTTCGTTTAGACTTTGTTTGGCCCGTTTGAATGAAATTGAGAAGGGAGTAATTACCATGTTCATACCCTTCATTTCCCACAAATATTTATCCCATATTTCATGAACACATGACCTACGAATTAACCAGTTATTGGGTTTTTAGTGATGCTAGACTTTTTCACATAACATTACATGATTTTAAGCATAATTATACATCAAAGTACAAGACAAGGATCGTTATGTCTATTATCTTGGGTGACTCGGTACATAAAACATAAAAAATAGGAGAAAACTTCTTTATTTAATATCAATATAGTTAACATAACTTCCTTTGACCCCTTACATCTACATGGGGTACCCTGGGGAACACGTGAAAAAATGGATGAGATAAAAATCCCTGTAAGAGAAAGAACAATAGAATACAGCTTAAGAACGTGAGTTAGGATGCATGATATAATGATATCAAAATCATGGAACATATGAAATCATATCATATAAAAATGGGATCATATAAACATGTAAACATATAAATGTGGAAGAAACATAAAACATGCCATTAGTACGAGTCAAGGATAACTTCCAATCATGTTTTCCATAGTAGTATGGGTCAAGTATAATAGCCAATCTGGTTTCTCATTGTTGTGTGGGTCAAGGCTAACTGCCTATCCAGTTTCACATTTCATCTCATGAGACATAACATTACCCAATGCATTGGATCACTATTTGGGAGATCCCATCTCAAAATTTTCATTAATATTATTTCCATATAAATAATCATACATAATCAACCATACATAAACATAAGGGTTCCCATGGAAAGAATTGGATACTACAATCATGACATAATGCATAACCAATGGGTGTATCATGAACGATTCCATGAAAAAAATTGATTAGAACATACATTGATGTTAATAAGTAAAATAGTCATATGACATGGTAATTTATGTCAAACAGAAGTGAAAACATATAAGAAATGTATTTTAGAAACATTACCATTAATACATTTTTGTGCAGTTTTAAGGAAAATACTATAGAGGTTTTAAAATATAAAAGATGAAAATATTTTTTGTAAATCCAGACCTGAACCAAATAGGTTTTCATAAAAAATGAAATAATTTTTAAAGAAAATGGTTTCTTAAATAATAAGACAGAGTGAATATGAAAATGGTTAAAAATTCTAGATGTTCCCATAAAACAGGTTTTCTAATCAGAATGTTCTATAGAGGGAATCTTTTAAATACATGTATATCCCCAAAACAGAGTGACAGAAGGGTATTCATAAATAACATTTGTAAATATACATTGAATTTATAATGTTTACCTAAATAGATCTTATAACTCCATTTTGATATAATTGAAAATAAGGAAACCCAAAAGAACAAAGAAGGTGTGGGTAGAACTCGTTACGGTTTATCGACAAGGTATCAGGTGTACCAAAGAGGGATTGATGATAGAGAAAAGGGATTTCTAAAAACATATACATCATGAGTCCAGTATGGAGTTGGTGAATAATCATACTCCATTATTAGTGATTACACATAAAATGAAATAAAAAAGTGGACATCTAGATTAAGAGTGAAATGGAGAGGATCCCTTACCTTAAGTCTGGGGGTGTTCTCTACTTTTTATTGATGACCAGGATAAAAAATTAGTTTTATTAGTTAATAATTCCATAAAATATTATACATTTAATTGATTTATAATAACCTTTTTAGTTTGTCTAAGGACTTTTTGATTGGTTATGAGGTTCAATTTCATTGTTCGGATCTATTTTCTTACATGGTTTCAATGACTGGTTCACTTATATTCATGTTCGGATACACATGTAAGATGAAAGTGGTTTTACTGAATTGAATTTGTATGTTATTAGTGAATATCCATGAAATTACATGGTTATATATATTTATTCGGTTATTTTAATTGACGATGAATTATTATATAAAACCATAGTGATAATCGTTTTGGTTAATCAGTGGGTTTGATTACAATGAATAAATTTTGCTTTATAACATAATACCATTTGTATAAAAGTATTACAGATCCAGAACTATGAAATAATAAATATATAATCATCTGGTTCAACTATAACATGAATGGTTTCTTGACCATAATTTAAGATGATAATATAAATTGATAAATTGTTTTCCTTGAATGTGCTAAATTAGCACATCTCAAATCATGTTTTCGTTACTTTCAAATAAAATATGGGGAAAATAGAGAAGGTAATGAAGTATCCCATTAGAATAATATATTTCCAGTACATGTATGTTATTGGAGTTATCATACCATTTGGGTGAAGGGAGGTTAGGAAATAAACAAAAAGAAAAGAACATAAAAGAAATGAAAGAATTGTAAAGAGGAATTTTCCTCTTGAGTCTACCTCCTTTGAGAAACTCTTATGTAGGGATACTTTGGTAGTTTTAAGAGAATATGGGCCTTTAGACGTGGGTTAGGTTCCTGGGAAGATATTTGGGAAAATATTGGAAAGGAAATCATCTTGCGAGTAGTGAAGAGAAGAGGTAATAGGGGGGGTTGTAGTGGAGGATATGAGGGTTTTCATAATTTTTTAAATCATTAGTTTATTATTTTCCTTAAAGACCCAAAATAGTGATGATTCCAAGACCAAGAATAGTTATAAATTCATTTGAGTTCTATATTTGGGTCTTAAATCACTTGTGATATTAGGAATAGTGGATTTAAATTATAATGTATTTATATGGTAAATTAATGTATTTTACTATTCACCAAAAATTAAAGTATTTTAGAAAAATCCCAACAATACACCCTAACCATATATTGACATGTAGAATACAAAAATGAAATCCATTATTCAGTGATAATTTTCTAAATATGATTAATTTAATATTTATTTAAAATCACCATTACTCGAAAATAACAATTTTAAAACATTTATTTTCTTTATTCCAAGATATAGGTATATCATAATATTAATTGAATATTACCTATATACTATCATATGTAAAGTTACTATTCATTTGTTTCTATCACTATTCATAAGGTTATGTTACTATTTATTAGGGTAGGTTACTATTCACCAAAAATAAAATTTTCTTCTCGGACTCCAAATAACATATTTATCGCAATCATGGATGTCATATTTTAAAAATTCCAAACACAGAGGTGAAAAACATATGTTTAAAGGTCACATAGCACTTAATAGTTCAATATATTTTTAATTCATGTGATTATATGACATAATTATAAAAATGGAAATTCAATTAAAAACATTGGGTCGTTATTGGTTGATGCATGATCGTCATTTGAAAAGAAAGAAAGGAGAAATTTAGATCACAAAGAATAAAAACCCTACCTCAAGTTTTTATCTTTTTTTGATAAGATCACTTTGCTATCATTCATTATTCCTCACTCCATCATTGGTGGTGGGATATTTCGAAGGGGAAGGAAATTATGTGTGGTGATTCATTGTTTATCACCATTTGCTGATTTCCAACTCTACTCTTCAAGATCCTCAGAGAAAATCCAAGATCGTTCCAATGATCTTGTATCTCTGTTAAAAAATTAAATTGAAAAAATGTATTTCATCCTTTCTATTTTTCTGATTCACCGCGCCATTAGGCTGTTTCATTTATGAAATTAAATATCATGTCTATTTTTCTTGTTTCATAGCGTCATTAAACTATTTTATTTATGAAATTAAATAGTTGGCTTGATGTTTTGTTACAACGAATCATTTTTTTGGATAAAATAATCATTCTTAGGGTTTTTATATTTATCTTTTAAAGAACCAAAAATTAACATTTACACTCAACATGTGTTGATCATGGTTAGGCCTTTCCTAAAGAAATAACACCCTCATGAGATCAATGGTACAATCATATTTCCAATATGAGTTACCATTTATGTGTCATATGCATTTGAAAATAAAATAATCTTTATTTAATTGTTTTATTTATGATCACGTCCCAATAACTACATTCCACTGTTGGCCCACACCGGACAATGTTAGATTTTACCTAAACAAAGAACACCCTCACAAGGTCAATAGTGGTATTATATTTTCAATACAAGTCACCTTTTTTGAGATATATGGATTTGAAAAATAAAATAATTTTATTTAATTATTTTGTTTACTATTTTTCCATTTTTGGGTATTCTCACTAGAGGCCTGTACCAACTAAACTTATGTTGCGCTTTGGGTAAACCTTCGATCCTGAAATCAATTGTGCCCTCATATTTCTAATCAGTGCACCCGTTTATGTGTAATTCTACATTTTATAGAAAAATTATGATTCACGCTATTTGAAAACATAGAATATTTTGACGGACCATTCTGGGAACACCAAGTCTCGGAATCATAGGCAGTCTCAGTTCCAGGCCATTGAATTTTCCTTGAAACATTCTAAAAATAAAACCAAAAAATTACAAGTCATTACATATTCCCACACATTAAGTCTTTACGTCCCAAAATTCCAAACCAAGGGATTCGCAAACAAATGTGTCTAGGAGCACAATCCTAAGCCTCCCACTTCCACTTTCTCTCCTTGATATTCATATGATGCAACTGAACGTGCACTAGAGGAATCGATCACCAACCGTGGTACCTCTCTCGTCGACCTTCGATATCCATCAGATACTTCGCAAAAGTCACCTCATCGTCACACCTAGATCACCCCAGTCAATGATGTGTGATGGTTTGGTGTATGTATATCCTATGTTGGGATATGTGAAAGGTGTCATGCACCCAATATAAATGTGGAGGTTGAGAGAAGAGGTATTCCACCTCTCCCACTCTACACATTTCTAGTAATAGTCTGATGAATCATGGAGATATGTTGTCACCCCAGCCAAATCTATATATCCAATGTCGAAGAGACACCTGGATAAACATGTGGTCTCCCTCCTAAGACTCCAAGGATTTATTTTTCATATTAGCATAAGACTTCTGGATGCTCTTTTTTGTCTTCATCATCTCTCGAATGACCTTCATCATCTCTGTAGTATCCTAATACAACTCTAGGACCATGAGAGATGGCTCTATGCGGTTATTCAAGAAACTTATTGACCTACAAGGTCGCTCTTACAAGGACTCGAACAGTGCCATAACGATGGTTGGGTGGAAGCAGTTGTGGTTCAAAAACTCAATCAGAGGTAGGTGATCCTCCCAATTGTGTCCAACATCAAGGTTATAATCATGTAGCATGCCCCTATGACCTAAATGGTCTGTTTCATCTGGTCATGTGTCTTCACGGGGAATGAAATTCTCAAGAACAGTTCAGTCTCAAATGCCTCCTACAATCCCTTCCACAACCAGCATGCAAAGCATGCACCGATCTGAGACTATCCTTGATGGGACTCTATTGAGTTAAAATATCTCCTACGCATTAGGGTTTATCATGATCTCTATGGGATTCTATTCTCGAAAAGAATACAAATGACAGACATGGTGGTTTAGTCAATGATCACTCATATGGTACTATGTCCTCTGGAAGTACGTAACAAACCTATCACAAAGTCCATCGATATTCTTTCTCACTCCCATCTTGGAACACCAAAATATCACCCAATTCAAAGAATAGGGTCTCGAAACAGTGTTTTGACGAACCAAAAAACTAGTTAAACATGATCTTAGCTTCTATATCAATAGGTAAGACAAGCTTCAACTAGTTTCTCCATCCTCGGTGTCTTACTTAAAACCTACTTGCACATCCTGATGCATATCATCACTATAGGCATCCACTTCTACTACTGTGCATCCACAAAAAGAAAAAACATGCTCCCCACCTTTTAAATATACATTAGGGGTATTCCCCGTGGACAATTGAGCACTTAAAGACCCAATGTCAGCATCATCGAGTTTTTCCTCCCTAACACACCATAAGTGTATAGAGGTTACCACCATTAATTGGAGGTAAGATAAATCATCTCAATCCATGAAGGATAAATGTTACAAGGGAAACAACTTTGTTTCCTCATTTAGTAACTTCAAACTAGATCTCCTACAAATAGAATCTTCTACCACTTTTCTCGTACCGAGTTTATAGACTACATCGAAGTCATAGTCATGGAAGAACCCCAACCATAATCACTATTTGAAGTTCAAATACATATGAGAGAATATATACTTTATACTCATGGGGTAAGAGTATATGGTAAATTTTTCTCCCATGTAGGTAGTCTCACCGGATCATCAATTCCAAGACTACCACTGTCAACTCAATATTAGGGTTCTCATAAAACTCTATGTTTATTGGTGAAAATCCTACAGGAACCATTCCATCCACATAAAAGGATTCCCCTTTAAACTAATCGATGTGTTCATCATCTCTTTGGTAGTGGGTACTCTTTATCCATGGACACTGGTTAAAGTGGTGGTAATCCACACATAACCTTGAAATCTAGGTTTTATTAAGACCTTCCTCTGCATGTCACCCACATACACCCTATGTTCGCAAAGCTCTACAAAATACATATGATATACTTATGCTAATGTTGGTATCATCTCGTTGTGTAGAATGGTGTAGAATTCCATCTCCATACGGGGTGGTAATCCTGGAAGAAACAACTAGTATGATTTTTATGTACTATGCCACTTCTACTAGGAACTAAAAACTCAAAACATCCACTTACACGTGGGTATGGCTAGCTACCTCAAGTGTGATTCATTTCACCCTCTTATGCAATAGATTATACAATGATGCATGGGTTTCCTTTTTATCTGACCAAGGAAACCCCCATTCCATCGTTGTAGAAATATTGAATCCATTTTCCGAAATAGTCAATCTGAGCACAAACTATGGATTACCAGTCCATTCCCAAACTAATGTTGTAAGTCCTTGATGCTTCCACCAAGAGGTTCCCACCTAAACTTTCGATTCAATGGTAAGATCACATCGTCAGTATAAGTTTGATAATCATGTCTCCTCTCATAGGTATCTCCAAACATAAGGGTCAAGTAAATGGTTTAATTGGAAACTATATGTCCTGAACAATATTCATGGCAAGAAGTAATGATTATCACCTTTGTCTGTTAATATGGTAGCAAAGAGTAGAGAGATACCATACAGAGAATCTTTCCTGTAGACCTTTGGTCATAATCCTTGACAGCATCCTGCTACCCCCATCCCTTGTCCTAAAGCTCTCAAAGCCTGGTGTGGACCACATTGGGGTCGTGTTTGTTACAATTTGAAATGTAAAACACCTCATGTTGCTCTTACAAATTCTCTACCACATCTTCTACCCTACATATTATTATGTTTGTGTCACTGTCTCTCCTATAGTGGCCTATACAATATTTCTTTTTAGCACAATAGGATGTAAAATCTATAGAGATGTGTCCCCTTCCATATTTTGTAAATCATTACCTTTTTCTAGTCTGACTAGAATCACCCTATATCCCTTAGAAATAGATTCCATATCACGAGACCTTGCCTTCTAATGACTTCCATGTCTATGTCTCTGAAACTAACATCGGATTCCTGCTTTCCCACTGCTGACATCCACTGGACGTATCTGCTCATCCAAATGAATTTCAACGACAATGTTTCCATCTATCATCCTATCATAAGTATGATTTCTTATATAGAAATATTTGGCTTGGATGTCCATAAACACATCTCTTTCAGGGGTTTGAGTGTTAAAGCACTAGTCGTATCGTATTCTTTGAGTACTTGGAAATCTCATTATGCCTCGATGAATAGTCATCTATTTACATTCAATCCTCTTGTAGCTATAGATTCTCTATGGAACACATATCCCTTAACTTTTATTGAAAAAATCCTTTCATTGAGAAAGGTTCTCAAGCTCCATCCAAAAAAAGTAACGGCATGGTTAGATCGGGTAATCTAAACCCCGACATTGCCCTACTTAGCCCCGTATAAAGATCACTACTAGGACCACAATCTAATCTAATGGTTCCCTTTCTAGATTGAAAACTCATTAACCACCTCAAGAAAGTCCTTAGTCTCCTGTGATTCAGGTTCACCTTAGAACCTGATGGCTCTTTGTCACTGAAACTCGTGAAGTGTGCTCAGAGTACACATCTCATACGCTAGCACTACAAGTACAATATTCTACTCCACATGTTGTGTTATATCAGGTACACCACACAATACTTATATCTATAGTATGAAGACATGTACCAATCTGTTCACCTCGAAAATCATCATCATCATCATCATGTGGTGGAATCATGGCTTGTTGTCTATGTGGAAGAATATTGAAAAAATCAATATGTACATTGATCAATAGAATATACAAGGTGAGTTGACTCAAGAAGGACATGGAAAACTCAATCCATTCCTATACGATGCATGTAACATCATTTTTTCTTACAAATTTAATTTTACGGTACTTAGTCGAAAAGAAGAATTTAGGGTCTTGGTAAATGTATACGTCGATCATCGTATTGGTTCCTGGCACAACAGAAGCATATCGATGGGTGTAACGATCATTAATTTAACCATTAACTATGATCAATCTAAGATCCAGCTGATAAAACACCAGATCATCATAATATAATGAATAATGAAAAATGATAGAGGGATATCCTAGAACCATAGAGATGATTACCATATGTGAGTTTTAATTAATTTAATTAAAAAACAACAATTACGTTGATGTAATTCTCTCTCTATTGATGCTTTCGCTCATGATCAAATGTTATTCTTCGTTGTGTCACATAAACCAAGTGTAGTATTCTTTTAGAGGCGATCAACACATGATTGACATATCTCTGGATGTTTCTGAAGGGATCCTCATGTTCTAGCATGAGAGAGCCTTCACTTAAAATGCCTGCATTTGATCACTTTGAGAGCCGCTTCCAAATATCTCTTCTTGATCCAGTGGAGGTGGATCTCTCTTGTAACATGAAATAATTCTTGGATGAAAGGAATTGTCGCTTTTTCTAAAGGAATTTTCAAAATCAATTGTGCACAACCACAGATAATGGATATATCTAATGAGAATAATGTAATTGGGGTTTATATTAATGAAAATGAATTAATTACCCCAATAATTTAATTCATCTCATTTAATTTCTAGTAAGACCCCATCTCTAATAATAACATTTAACAATTATTATTACATAAAATTCACCCAGAAAATAACACCTATAATTATTTAAATAAATAAATGAAATTATTTCTCAAAAATCCCTAAGAAAACTATTGGACATTTACTTTTTTCAGTTTTCATTGTTTCCTCTGCCGCATTTATTAGACCTTAAATAATGACTCTTTTTTCTGAAATAAATATAACTAGATTATTCACAGATTAATATATTATTTCTCCCAAAATATATTCTCTCAAATAACTACTATAAAAAAATCTGATAAGGAATCCTCGAATAATTATTAAACAACAACCTGGAACAATCTTTATTCAACATGTGAAATGAATATTTATCTGAGATACATGGATTCACATATTGTGTGACCATCAAGGACACATTTTCAGTGGAATTAGGCAGAGCCTACAAAAAATCAAAGTTCTAATTTAACAACATGCAAAGGTACTCATAGAGGAAGAAGATAACTCTGTAATGACATGTCACCTCATACTAACACTTACCGTGTAATGAAATCCATTTCTCATGATATCTTGAATCAAGTGGGTTTCATTCTTGTGTCATCAACCTAGGTGCTCGATTACTATTTTTTTGTCCTCCCAAAATTGAAATTATACATTCCTCACCCTGGCCATGGATTTATTTAGGATATATCAATTCCATCAAAGGGCATGATATATCAACATCTATTGTGGAATCGATGGTAAAATCCATTCTAGCATTATCTATTAATGTTGTATTGCTCATGACGCACCCAACATAACCTACCTCACTACAAATATTGTGTTATCACAATTTTCATCAATCCATCTTAGTGAACAAGTTGTAGTACCCATTAATAATGATATTAAATTTTAAGGACCAATACACACATCCGTAGATATGAACATCCAATGACACTATAATATGTTCATTTCATACTGGAGAGTATCGTTCTCAAAATATCTGCCTGGATATTACCATGGGAGAACACTATGATAATGTGCATCAAAGTTTTATGATTACTCACCTCTATTTGAAAGTAGTATTTTTATCCATCAAATAACATCATCCTTAAATTGAATATATATTCCAAAATAGTGTCATGGCGCTTCCAGGATCTCGACATAGCAAGGATCCGCTATGACCCATTAGACCAACATCTATCCATAGTATATTTTCACATGAATTGACACGCATAAGAACAATCAAGATGTGATAAGGTATTTATTAATATTGAAATCCATGAATACTAGTATATCATAAACTATAAATTAGTTGGTTCTTGGCCACCAACTCCAAAAAACTCCCACTTGGAGTAGAGCCAACTTCTAACAACCTTTAACCCACTACCTCTCACATGTTATTCATGATTCTGCTAAGATAGGACTTTAGTCATGGGGTCCTCCACCACTTCTTCTATGGACATTATTCCCAATATAACTTCACCCATTTAATAAAAATCCCTCGAGAGTTGATACATCTGGTGAATGTTCTTTGTATGTTGATGTGACCTTGGTTCTTTTTCAAGATCCACCGCTACAATATTATCATAAGAAAATGTGACCGGGTCTCTACTTCTAGGCACCACATCCAGATCCTAGAAAATGTTCTGAATCCTTACAACTTACTTTTCTACATGATAAGCCGCTATATATTCAGACTCCGATGTAGAATCAGAGACAACCAATTTCATTGAACTCTTCTAGCTAGCTGATCATCCGTTGAGATAGAAAACATATCCTAATTGAGGCTTCAAAAAGTTCTAATCTATTTGAAAACAAGTATCAGCATTCCCTCTGATGAAAATATCCTCTTCTCCTCCATATACCAGGAACATATCCTTTGTTCTTTTTAGATACGTAAAGATAATCTTAATGGAAGTCCAATACTATTCTCCAGGATCTTCATGATTTCTTCCCACCATGCTTAGCGAATAGGCAACATAAATCCTGGTACATAACATGACAAACATGATGGATCCTATAGAATAATTTAATGAGATATTAATCGTCTTATATTTATCATTTTGTGTGTGAGGAGACATTCTCTTATAAATATGTATTCCATGTTACACTAGAAACAATCTATTCTTGGATTGTTTCATACTAAATCTCTTTAAAATCTATGCAATGTATGTACCCTGGCTTAGTTCAATAAGCCTCTTGGATCTATCACATATGATCATGATCTCTAGAATGTAGGATTCTTCACTGAAGTCCTTCATGGACACACACCTGTTCAACCATTCCTTAACTGACTGTAAGACTGGTACATCATTTCCAAAAAGAAATATGTCGTCAACATATTCTACTAGGATAACGACCACATTACCATTAAACTTCTTATAAACACGTAGATCACATTAGTTATTTATGAAACCAAATTATTTTATGGCTTCATCAAATTGACTGTTCCATGACCTAGATTCTTTATTTAATCCATAAATTGAATTCTGTAACTTGAAAACCCATTTGTCTTCACCTAGTGTCACAAACCCCTCAGGTGGTGTCATATAGACATCTTCCTAAAGGGTCATGTTAAAGAATTCTACTTTTAAATCCATATCCAAATCTCATAATCATGGTATGATACAATAAAAAGTATGATTCTTATGGATTTAAACATGGAAACTGGTGATAAGGTTTCATCATAGTCAATTCCTTGACGTTCTCTGAATCCTTTAGCCATTATCCATGATTTGTAGGTGCTAACATGATCTTTTATGTCCATGTTTCTTTTGAACACTCATTTTCATCCAACATGCTATACATCAACTGGCTCATCAACCATAATCCAGACATGGTTCTGATACATAGAATCCATCTTAGAATTAAAATCTTCTAGTCATCTGGTAACTTATAAGCTCTCTACTACTTCCATGTAAGAGATAGGTTTATCATTGTCCAAAAATAATGATTCACTATCCTCGGTGACTAAGTAATGAAATCTCTATAGTTACCTTACCTCTCTTGAGCTACTATGCAGTACATGTGTTTTTGGATCCTCCTCCAAAGGGACCCATGGAATTGGTTCCTACACCAAATCCTTTGTATATTGATAATCAACTTCGTCATAGTCAATATTTCTCCAACTATCCTTTTTGAGGATGTTCTCCCTTTCAAGAAATATGGCTATTCTGGTGACAATTACTTTCTTGTTTGAAGGGTTATATAGGTAACATCCTTTGGTTTTCTTTGGTATGTCCTATAAAGATACAATTCATGCCCTGGGGTGCCAGTTTTTTTCCTATGAAGGGCATAACAAACTCTTTTCATCCCCATACACATGTGTGCGATAAAATTAGTTTCCTTCCATTCCATAACTCTATGTGAATTCTATTTTACACCTTAGAGGGTACTCGGTTTTATGTTTATACTGAAGTTGATACTGCATATCCCAAAAAGTATAATTGAAGATATGTATGACTCATCATTGACCTCATTATGGTCAAAAATATGTGGTTCCTCCTTTCAATAACATAATTCTACAACGGTGTATAAGGAGGGGTGAGTTGAGAAAGAATCCTAGACTTCCGTAATAGGTCGATGAACTCTTTTTTTAGATATTGTCCTCCTCTATCCAATCTATGATTCTTTATCTTATTACCAATCTAATTCTCCTCTTCATTCATGAATTCCATAATTTTTTCATGGACTCATACTTATACCTCATTAAGTAGGTATACCCATATCTACTCAAATCATTAATAAATGAAATGATGTAACAATATCAACCTCTATCTTCTACAAGAAATGGTCCACACACATCCATGTGTTCTAATCCTAGAATCTTTGTGGCCATTTCACCCTATCCACCAATAGGTGGCTTTGTCATTTTTCCATGTAAAAAAATGTGGCATATATCAAGTGGTTTTACCTTTGTAGGCTCTAAATAACAATCTTGGAAGAGTTTTGTCAAGCACTTATCGTTTACATGACCGAGATGGTGATTCCACAACTAGGTGTTGTATGAGTCATGTGATTTTGTTTCATTATCGATTTTCAAAACTTGTTTTTTTGTAATTTAATAAATAAAAATCACTATTTAAATGTTCCATACAATAACATACATTTTTCTTATAAAAGAAACAACAATTATTTCCAAAAATGAAAATAAATTCATCCATATCCAAACATGATAAAAAAAAATTATGTTTTTTGTTGCACTAGGTATATAAAAAAGTTATTTATAACCCAAAGCATCCCAGTTTTCAATGAGAGAGTGTAATATCCAATGGCCAATGTAATGAGACTCGTACCATTGGAAGCTCAAAGATCCACCTATACTCTGGAAATCATTGTAAATATACTTTATTTCTACATTTGAATATATATATGCACCCTTCATGATATATCTAATACCCAATGTGTAGAAATGGAAATATTACTCTCGATAACAAATATAGCTTTAGTGTCCCAATAGTATGGGGTGTGATTCCTCTTCTAGTTGTCTGGCTTTCCACATGCAAAACATACTGCATCTTATTCCATTCCCTTTTTCTAGATCTTCCCATTCTTGGAGGGATGGTTCTCACGGCCTTCAGGCCATTTGTAAATCCTTGGCCCCATTGCCTTGTCCTTCCTCTTCTTATTCACCATATGGAATACGGGTTTGTCACACCCCATGTCCTTATCTACCTTGAGAATGAAGGTTAGAAGTCTGATAGACTCTTCTCATTAATTGTAATTTTGAAGTTGACAATAAAGCTAGATAAGGTCTTGGGAAGTGATGATAGGATTAGATCTATATGCAACTAATCCGGGAACAGAATCCCTAATATGTCTAGGAATTCAATGTAGCCAATGATCTTGAAAACATGA
This sequence comes from Viscum album, assembly GCA_963277665.1. Classification (NCBI taxonomy): domain Eukaryota; kingdom Viridiplantae; phylum Streptophyta; class Magnoliopsida; order Santalales; family Viscaceae; genus Viscum; species Viscum album. The sequence goes on from OY728157.1 coordinate 637,245,681, forward strand.
AGAACAGTTGGCACATACTCTCCATGCTTGGTTCTGAACAAAAAATTTGTGATCTCATTTCTCTCTTATCTCTCCTTCTCCTGATAGATATCCTTAAGGTAATACATCATGTTATACACGCCCATGTTTTCATGTTTCTTCAAGAGATCATTAGTCGTGGACGATAGTATGAAACATTTGACCTTTGTGGCATCATCCAAATGTTTCATATAGATTGGTATTTCCTCATCACTATCCTTGTTTCTAAGTGAAACAATATCATGCTCATCCAGCACATACAATTTCCTCTCGTAGAAAATAATGATGTTTAAATACCTCTGCCACTCCTGAAAATTGGCACTAGTGATAAGTTTTCTTTCTAGAGTATGGATTCAAGGATATATTTTATTTCTTTTTTCTGATCATTTCATCAATTTAAAATGAGCACAGAATTTGTACTGCATCATGATAAAACTGAAACAAATAAATTAATTAATACATTTTAGTCTCCCATTATTTTATCGAACTCAGATATCCCTCACCATTAATACCATAATATTCTGTTTCCTGAATATTCTAGTGGAAAGGATCCATATTTCCATTCGCATTACCCCAACTGGGGTTTTTCAAGCAACATGAAATGTTTTAGGTTGGAATTCCAAATTCCAACTGCATTAACTTATATCTCCTTGATTTTTTGACTGGACTCCCACAATCCTAAAATCCTTTTATTTTGGATTTCCTCAACCTTTTCCTCTTTGTCACAACAATCTCTGATGTGGTAGTCAACCATTGATGTTAACCAAGTCATGTCAACTGAAACATCAAATTAAAATTCCTCGATAATTGAAACCACCCCAACTATGGTTGTTCAAGCACTTTAAACGGTGGTTCGATTATAACCATGATTATGGAATGATAACCCGTCATAATATTTCCTTGAGGGATTTTATCCTTATATGTAAATTCGAATTTTATTATCTTTCATATAAGATTCTTAATATTAAATTGAATATTAATCTGTGATTCACTATGTCTAAAATAATATATACGTATAAGACATTCTTATTTTAGTTCCATCATGCATGCTCTTTTAGATCATTAATTGTTAGTTTGCGACAACACACCCACAATAAATAAACCATGAAACTGACAAAAAAATGGCATTATGGTGATCATGTTTTATTAGTTACATTAATAAGAGTTTTATAAACTAACTAAAGACCTAAGGGATAAAATACCTTGAAACATTTGGGATCGTCTTTACAGGTTTCCACATATCCACCTTTGTATCTCCTTGGATTGGTTTCGCCCTGGCTCTTAACTTGAGCTGACTCCACTAGCTTGGGAGCTCCATCCATTACATATTATTTTATCTCACATGCAAGTGAGGGGAAAATTGGGGTTTTACATAAAAGATACCTTGGGCATGTAGGCCCTATATATAACTGTAGAGAAGGCTCACAGTCCACCAATTTTAATTAAATAAATAAATTACAAGAAACGATCCACATACAAAGGGTCCTGGTCTAGCTCATTAGCATCCATACATGCAATGATATTTATGTTTAAAAAATTTGTATTCAATTGTTTAATTATTCTTGTTTATGATAAATCACGCTTGAATCAATTAATTATTATCTTTAATTAATCAATCCTTTTATCTTAATCCATTTTATGAATTTCCTTGAGATTCTAAACCATCATAATTTTTGAACTAATAAATTCATTTAAAATTATCAATGTAAATAACATGTAACTTGGAGGAAACATGTGGAATTCTTATTCTTAAATAACCAATGGGTAGAAATGAACATCACACAGATGTTAAATTAAACAATTATGTATAAAACCCCAATAATGTGGTGTGCATCATATTTACACCCGCACCATGGTACACATAACAAGGGTTTATATAATATAATAATATATTTTAATAAATCATCTTAATTTGGAAGAGTACACAAAATGTAGTCCCTACTATTGGGCATGTACTATCGTTCATCATCCATACAAAGTATACACCTAGCTATATCGCATATAGTTGTACCACAAAAATCATTGGAGTACATGGCATGTCCAGTGGGACACATTCCTTGTAGTATCCTTGTTACATGGTCTCCAACTGTGAAATCCATGTACGGAGTACATTGTCCAACCCAAACACGAAAGGACTATATTCCATGACTAGTTGGAAACACAGTGTGTAATCTGAACATTGTGTTCCACCTTTTCCCAGTGAACACATATATTCATAAAGACATAGATAAATTCTAACACATGGCTTGGTTTGGAGAAGCAGTCTCACTGAATTTATCCTTTACTACATGATATTTGAGACAGAATAAAAATAGTGTGTTCTTATGTTGAACGATTTGGAACCTTTTTCACCTCCGAATGATATACTATATTTTTTTAATAAAAATGAAAAGAAAAGTTCTATTATATAATGTGAATGAGAAACAAAATAGGAGGAACAAATATCAATATTCATATTTACAGAATGATTAACATGAATTGAAACAACTAAATTATTAAATCCGTAAATAATCCATGAAAAAACTAAATAATTAAAATCAATGATATGACTGTTCTGATACCACTTTTTGGTTCTGGGATCAGTGGAAGCACATGGATAGTTGTACCCAACATTAATTTTACCATTAACAATGATCAATCAATGTTGTGTCACGATGATAAAACCCCAGATCTTAGGAATAGAATGAGGAACAAATATGGAAAGAGGGAATTCCGGAAACCATAGAGAGGATGATCATATTTCATTTTCAATTGATTTAATTAAAAAAAAGAATTTCACTGATAGAATTCACTATCTGTTGATGCTTCTGGTCACGATCCAATGTGATCTATCGTTGTGTCACAGAATCCATGTGTAGGATTCCTCTAGTGGTGATCCACATGTGCTCCACGTATATCTGGACATTGTCTCATGGATCCCAAAGTGCTATCATAGAAGGTAATTCACTTGTGATATTTGCCTTTGATCGCCTTGAGAGTCGCTTCTCGAGCACTCTCCTTGATCTGATGGAGCTGTTTCTCTCTTGTAACTTGATAGCATTCTTAGAGGAAATAAATTCTACCTTTTCTTAAGATATTTCTCCAGATCTATTATGCACAACCATAGAGAGTGGATATATCTAATGAGAATAATTTAATTGTTATTTATATTACTTATAATAATAAAATAAATTAATTACCCAAGGGCATTTATTCATTTCACTTAATTCCTAGTAAGACCTCATGTAAAATAATAAAATTTTACTATTATTATTACATGACATGCACCCATTGTATTAAACCTAATAATATTTAACAAAATAAATAATATTATTTCCCACAAGTCCTTAGAAAACTACTCGACTTGTATATTTATATACATGTAATGTAATTTTGTTTTTACATTTTATTTGTTTCCTCCACCACATTTTTTAGACCAATGACAATTTATTTCTTAAATAGATATCAAAAAATTATTTGTAGAAAATATTTTATTTCCCCAAAAATATATTCTCCCAAATTACTAGATTCGAAATAAATGTGATCATGAATCCTTGATTAATTATTAAACCACAACAAGTAAAAACCATTTTTCAACTTGTTAAATAAATATTTAAATGAAATAAATAGTTTCACTTTGGGTGTGACCCTATAAGACTCATTCTCAGTAGAATTGGGTGGACATTAACTAATGTCCATGGTTTTTGTCTAGAAACACACCAAGGAACTGATAAAAAATGTGTTAATGCTGCAATGATTGTCACCTCATTAAAATTGTTTCGGTGTAATGTAATCTCTTCATATTGATATCTCAAATCATGTGTGATGCATGATAGTGTTGTCAACCAATAAGCTCGATTACTTTTTCTTTGAACTCCTATAATTGAATGATCCTAATCCTCACCATGGAAATGGATTTATTTAGACTATCTAAATTCCATCAAAGGGCCATAAATATCAACTTCCATTATGGAACTGAAGGAGAAAATCCTTTCTCTCAATATCTATTAATGTCGTATTACACGTGACACACAAAACATATCCCACCTCACTGCAAATAGTGTTTTTTCACAATTTTCATCATTACATCTAAGTACGAGAGCTATAATAAACATTAATAATAATAATAAAGTATAAGGACCAAGACTCACATCAGTAGATAGGAACATCCAATGACATTATGAAATGTGGATTTCCTACTGGAGGGTCTTGTTCTTACAATACCCTACTAGATATTACAAAGGGAGAACATTGTGTGAATGTGACTCAAAGTTCTACGGGTCCTAAACCTTATTGGAATGTATTATTTGTGTCACCCAAATAACATCATCCATCCATATAACATATATTCAAGAATAGTGTTGTGGAACTTCTGGGTTCTCATTATTGTAGGGATCCACTAGGACCCTTTAGTGAAACAACTATCATTAGGAAATTATCACATGAATTTTCACACAAAAGAACAATCAATATGTGATAAAGTATTTATTTATATTCAAATCCATGAATACATATTTTTTATAATGTACAATGTAGTTTGTGCTAGGCCACCAACTCAAACAAGCCACACCAACATTGGATTACGTGACATGAAAGATGAATACAAAACAATTAAAACTGTTTCCCCAAACCACACTCATTGTCTCTTGGTTTTTATGGTAGAACTAATCTCCTCTGATTCCACTCATTCATGACCCATCCCCCAGGGCCCATGTCGTCGCAACCCCAAGATCACCTCCCATGGGCCAGAGGCTAGTGACAGGCAACGAGTAGACATATCCCAAACAAATTGGAGGAATTTTCCTAATTACCTACACACACACACACAAATCCATGCTACAGATGCTATAAGGTGAATACAATAAGTAAACAAAAATAATGTATGATAGTAGAACACTGAAGGTAAACAAGGATTGAATAAATTCCCAACTGAAATAGAAAAGATAAAATACCAGTCTCTTGAACTCCTCCAATTGCAAACCCTACATGAAGGGTTGGTACATAAACCTTTGTCTGAAGTCGTCGAACCACATCTCAATTATCATGTTAGTCTATGCACCACCTAGAACCAGTCCGCCAAGGACTCCATCAAAGCGTTGATCGTCTACAAAAGACACAACACGTATGGGCGAAGCATGTGAAGGGGTGAGTAAAACAATACATAGTAGGGAACCCAAATAAAAAAGGTATACCATAAATCAATACACAAAAAAAGGCCAAAGAGGTACCCAAAGTGTAACCTCTAAGAATTACAATCAATAGAGTTACAAGAGTTAGCTCACACAAGTATAATATAAAGTATATAATTAATATACTATCAGTCGTAAATATGAACGTCTAGTACTACTAAGAGAGTCATCCTCGATGAGTCACTAAGGTATTTCAGGCCACTAAGGCCTTCTCATCCACCGGGACACTGAGGTACATTCATATGTGAGGTATGCTGGGACACTGGGGTTTGCTCGTCGGTTGGGCCACTAAGGTTTGGTCATCTTCCAAGTCACTGAGGTCAGCTCTTCTAATCTGTCGGGCCACTGAGGTCCGCTCATATGCTAGGCTACTGAATTTTTCTTGACACTTCCATCTCATCATAGCTAGTCGCATGATTTCCTCTCATAGCATGAATGATTCATAGGTAATCTACTCCTCAAGCAATCTTCCATATTTCAACCTCCACAGAAACTCAAATGAAGTATTTCAAAAGGTATGTCATATTGCAAGGGTCCCAACATAGCAAATAGATCATCAATAAGACAGTCAGTTTCGATGTTATGCATGATTTACTAAAAAGGGGATGGTTGGGTCCGGGTCTCGTCCGACCTACCATGGGTCCACTAACCTAACTCATATCTATCGATCGGGCCCAGGTCTATCCCGGCTCAAGCCAGAAAGGTCACGGGTCTGGTGTGTTGGGCTACGGGTCCGGTCCATTGGGCTACCCAGGGTGGCCCGAGACGACCTGCCTACCCGAGCCTGGCCCACCATGAGCGGGAAAGATTTCACTTCCCAAGATGTGGTGCCTACCATATCTCCATCCACCATATAGTTCGTCGTAGGTTCTTCCACCCTGGTCCTGCTAAACCACGTCCCTCCAACCATGTAATGCAGTGCGGGTCACTGCATATGCTCTCACCGCCGCTGATTATTGTCAGCGGCCCCAATCCACTGCTCACAACAAATTTCCCAAGCCTCATCTACCACCATGAGATGCCGACTCTTGCATACAGCCAGCATTGTGGGCCAGCAATTCTTTCTACAGGCCACCAAACATTCTTCGGTGGTCCGTTTTTCGATCCTAGATCACCTTTTAAATCATCATGTCACCATCGTCACAACCACATGTTCCATGTCATCTCTCCATTGATCTAGTTGTCCGACATCTATCAGAACCTACCAGGAATGTCTGATGTGACCATGTGGGTCCGTCAGTGAAGAACTTTAGGACAACGGTAGCAAGAGAACCAATAAAACTAGTGGGACGGATGATGGCCTTGTTCATTCTTCCTTTGTTAATTTCGTTAGGAGTAAACCATGAAGTGAGTAATTTCTAAGTTCCTACCCTTCAAGTGCTGCAATATTTAACTCATCATGCATGAATGAAAGACCTGTGGAAAAACATGTTAGTAGGTTGATCCATGTTTGTCATTTGGAAAGAATTAACGGGTAAACTCGAATCCCAAAAAATAAAAACTAGTACCTTAGGGTTTGATTTTTCATTGGTGATGATCACACTACCCTCCATTTCCTTTCCAAAAAATTTCATTGCTATCTAGATCCTTCATAGGGGAAGGAAGTATCATGTCTATATTTCTCGTTTTTTGGTGTGTGTCATATTCTAACGCCACTCCTCCAAATCCTCAGAGAAAATCCGGGATCATGCCAATGATATCGTACCTCTGTAAAACAATTCAATGGATGAATCATGTTTCAATGTTTCTATTAAGTTGAGTTTCTGGGCCGTCACATTGTTTCATTTATGAAATATGACATCATTTCAGTTAAGCTTGAGTCATAGCATCGTTACACAATTTCATTTATGAATTGAAACAGCTGACACAATGTTGCGATATAGTGAATCATTTTTTCGAATAAAATAAAACTCCACAAGTTTATTTTATTTTTCTATAAAACACCGAATAACTAACTTTTACCCTTGACCCTCACGGTCGAGTTTAGGCCCCTCTTACGAAAAGCATACCCTCAAAATCTCAATGGTACACTCATATTTCCAAATCAAAGTTACTTTTTATGAGTTATATGAATTTGAAAATAAAATAATCTTTATTTATGTATTTTATATATGGTAACATCCCAAAAACTACATTCCAATGTTTGAACACACTTGCCAATGTAATTATTTTCCAAAGTAAGGCATGCATTTTGAATCTGAGTCACCATTCATATAAGATCTCGGATCTTCATTTCTGGTATGGATCTTCATTTTGGGTTTTCATGAGGAAAATGAAGCATTTGTAAATTTTCGAAGTGCACACTATGTACTATTGAGTACACTCCATGTATCTTGTTTTGGCGGGTAGTCGTGTACTTATCGTGTAATGGCCAGGCACATGGCTGTGTAGGTGACCTGGTAGACCGCCTAAAGAGGGGCTCGGTTGACGATAGTACACGTCATGTACATTAAATGAACATTCCATGTACTTTTCTTTTAATTTTTTTAATCGGATTGGGGGTGAATATAATCTTCAAAGGAATCTTCTTCTTCCCATGTATTGTACAAATAAGCATAAATATGAAAATATCAGAGCTCCTCTCACGTATGAGCTCTAAATGGGAAGCGGGCAGGTGCGTTCGATTCCCACCGGTGAGTTCTCTCTTTCTATAGATCCTATCTTCGTGATTTATCCAATCTCATGAATTATTCAAGCTTTAATATTTTTACCTTTTTATAGATATACAACATACTATGATGATTCAAGGGCCTATGTTCGAGAGTGTTCACCATACCACAATGAGGTTGGTGGTTTGTAACTTTATTCGATTATATTTTCATTATATATGGTAAAAGTGATTAATACCAATGTTTATGGTATTGCGTGTTTTGGATATTTAAACTGTTGAGTACCTATTATTGTGTGTTTGTTTGAGAAAGAGTTATTTTTTATGCATAAGGTTTATTGGATTTATTAAGGATGTGTTTCCCATGTTTGATTGGTTATGGACATTGGGTCTAGAGAGTATGTTAGGTTGCCTTGTTTTCCATTCATAGTGTTGTTAGGATGGAGTTGTTGTGATTTGAGATAGATTTATTTCACATTAGTAATGTATGTCAAAGTGGAATTGACTGTGGGAAATTACTGAGGTAGGGTCATTTAATTATGAATTGTGGTTATGATTGACCAGAGGTATTGACTACGAGAGATGTTGTAGGGTCACGGGACAAAGGGGTCAAACCCTGAGAGTTACCCAGAGGGTCATTATTAAATGAATATTGGACCATAGGGCGTTGACTGTGAGAGCTATTAGGGGTCATTATATTTTATTTGTTGCTATGCAGACTAAGGGGGTATTGACCAGAGAGCTACCTGGTGGTCGTCTTAAATGATTAGTGCCATGTGGGACCAAAGAGGTTTGATTGAGTGAGCTTTCCCAAAATGTCATACTCTTTATTGATTTGATAACATATTGAACTAAAGGGGATTACATTTTGAAAATTTTCACAGAGGTTTTCTCTTAATTTATTATATGATTGGGACGAGTCTGCCATGGAAAATCAAAAGCCTAGACTCGGTCTTGTTTGATTGTTTAGATGGTCTTTTGAGACGTCTGTTGTTACCATTATACGAGGGGCTTCAGATATTTGGCTATATCATGAGGTTACATTATTAAATAGTTTGATGAATTTATAAATGAAAATTAATGTAATTGGAAACTGTAGGATTGTTTACTTTTGAGTACTTCCTTGTATATTGCTTCATTTTTTATATTTCCTGCTATATATATTCACTGATAGTTAGGAAAAAATCTTTTAATGGTCGACTAATTTTATTTGTCCCTATCCATTTTTGGGTCATGCTTTTGGACCCTAATAGATTTTATTGTTGAAGGTATCGATAAGGGAAAGTTCCCTTCTACTTCAGGTACCTGATTGTTGTAGGAGATGTAGAGCATGGGACCAAGCTGACGGTTGTGATGCTATTGGATGTTACTGTTTTCTGTTCTCTAGGTTCAATATTTTAATTCTATCATTGTCACTTATTTGGATACTTTCCTAGATATTTATGACATGCATCATTGTTTATATATATGTTGCAGTTTTTTATATTATGGGTCTTCCGTTATTTAATTGTTGTATACTATTACTGCTTCCGCGGCTGCTTACTATTTGTTATTCCACTATGTATACTCTACCAATTAAGTAATAGTTTCCCCATTATCAAAACTTATCCCTCACTTCTAGTTGGTATCCTCTGGAATTTGGAGAAATGTGCTTGAGGTCTTTGGTCTACCGTGTTTGGGGCACCATTGGTCGGCACCCACATCTGATATGTTAAAAAGTTGTATCAGAGGAGAGTTTCTTTTTATATTTTTTTTCTGTTTGAGGAAAATATACATGGATAGAAAGGAATAGGAAGTTGGTAATAAGTTGTGCATGATAGTAGCTAAACCGTCTATAGGGAAAATCCATGTTACCTCGAAAATTGCAGTTTTTCATGTTTTTCAATTTTTATAGTTGATATGATTTCACAGTTGGGTGACACACTTGTTTTGTACTGTTAGGATTTGTATCAGATTGGTTATATTTCTATTTTAATCCAATTAGATGAGGTCATTCCATCTCATGCATTATATATTCACTTGAAATAGATCACATTCTTTGTATTCTTTTCATTCCATTTAGGGTGAATTAATGATTTAATGTTATTATGAAAGATTTTGTGCTAGATATACATGTTGTTGTGATAAATTTATTGATACAATAATGACAATTTTGATAGAGTATTGGAAATTGAAATTTTTTATTTATATAGACTCCAAACTTTGGTCCATGGGGTGTTATGGACCTTCATGCATCGGAATTTGATATATCATGTTTGAAAGTTAATTGGATTTCATCATGTTTTGAAATGAATAAGGATGTAAAACTTTGATTCATAGGAGTATGGGCTCTCATAGGTCAAAATTTTTCATGCCTTGGACAACATATTGAGTTTTTCAGGGTTCCAGAGAAGTTTCAGAGGCCAACTGTCTGGAAACCCAAAAAACATACCGTGTGTTGTTATGAACAAATTCCATATGTTCTTTTGTTCTGGAAGAAACAAATTTTCTTAAGTACAAGATGTGTACCATATATACACACCATGTAGAGTTAAATCGTGTGACTTACTGTGTCATCAGAGACACAGGGTTGGGAAACTTCTGGAATTACACATCATGTCTATATTGTACACACCATGTATAGATAACCATGTATCTGGTCATGCGACCAAGAACACGGGTGGATGATACTTAGGTTGTACACCCCATGTAATGCTTGTACATGCCATGTAGAGTTGACTGTGCATCCTACTATGTGACCAACGACACAGGTAGAAGGAATTGAACTATTACATGATGTGTCAAGGGTGAACACGCCGTGTAGTGTTACCCAGGAGAGAACCGTTTAGTTTTAGTCATGTAGAAGTACATGGGAGGGATGGAATATTCTAGTAGACACTATGTCTCTGGATGAAAATTTTGTGTCTATAAGTGTTACACGACTAGGATTAGAATAGGTACACACAATGTTAAATGTTTAATGGAACATTTTGTGTAGGGGTTGTGCACACCGTGTTATCTAGTATTGTAAAACATGATTGTTTCTTCGCATGTTCCTTTCTTTCACATTTATGTTTTTTCATTGATAATGTTGTACTGAGGTGTGTGCTTGACCTTATCGAGTCATACCACCTAGACGTTCTCAAATTTTAAACCAGGTATAGGGTGATGACCAGACCTTGGAAGGGATAGTTCAGGGACTACCATTAGATCATCTTGTCATACCCATTTTGGCATGATCTGTTATACCAAACACAGGTGCTGATGAATAGTTTCGGGAAGGCCTTTTAAGGATGTTACTGACTTTTCAGGGAGCACCGAATCCTACCACATCTATGGAAGATCAGACACGGGTGTTCCAGCAGTAGTATCCTCCCACTATCTCATGGTATGGAGGACTACATACAGCGAAGTCATGGACAGAGGCCATGATTTCTATCTTTATGCATCTGAAAATGGCTCAGAAGATGAGACTGAAGATCACGATGTACATGCTATGTGATTCCTCAAAGAGATGATGGGATGTTATCTTACAAGAATAATGTCATTGGGATATGAATTGGAAATATTTGTAGAGGACCATCTATGAATACTTTTATCCCAAGACGTTGTGGGATGATCGAGCCCCAGGGATCATGCATTTGAAGTAGGGCATTGTATCACTGATGGACTACAATTCCCATTTTACAGAAATTCATTGATTCTCACCTATTCTGGGAGGTGAAAATTTATCTTTGGCTAGGTGATTTTAGGATGGTATCAGGTAAGACATTAGATCTTGGTGAATGTCATCAGCCAAAATTCAGTGATGAATATGGTGAACCAGGTGTTGATTAACAAGCATAATCTGAGGAAGTTGGGAGTTGCATGCTAGGGCGGTTCAACATCCAGGGTCAACAATTCATCATTAGATTTTAGGAGGCACTATAGAGAGTCTTCATGTGATGTTTCATCAGGTAGACATGTAGTATGATACTAGTCTGTGAAGAGTGGGCATATGGGACTTCATTTCCCAAAGGACCCATTTCAGTGTCTCTCTTGTGGAATTCTGGGTTACCTTCTTCAATTTTACCTTGTCTTCAGTCCATCAACGAGTGATAAAACACTATTTTATTGAATATTTTATTGATAATAAATGATATAATTTATTCACATTGTGTTAAATATGTTTAATTAGAAAGTATTTGGGATTAGGTCATTCATTTGAATATTTGATGAAAATTCTAGTTTTACACTTTATAGTTCACTATAGTATTTCGAAGATACATATTTGTATATTTATTATTTGAATTTTAAATTCTTGTAACAGTGTTCCTAACGTAAATATATACAACATTTATTCAGGACACTAGAGCTAAAGAGTGCATTTGGTTGTTTAAAATGGGCCATGAAGTCAAAGTTGGGCTGGACTCGCCAGAATGGAGAAGCTTTTGTATTTCATCCATAGCACCTTCATATGGACCTGGATTAAGCCCAAACTGGGAGAGGTGATAGAGAAACCATATCCTCACATTTTCACTTTCTGGAAGGCCGGCCAATTCACGCGTTTAGTGGGAAAATGGGCGGTGCAATTTGGCATAAAATATTTGGCCGAGATTCTCCATTCACACTTGAAACCACATTGAACCTAGCCTCCCCACCACCCTATAAATTGGTGTGTTTCTCATTTTTTGGGTTTGGGACATGATTTGGGAAGTTGAGGGCAGAGGAGAAGTGGATACACTCCAATTCTCCAACCATTTCAATAAGGGTAGCTCTTGAATCAAGGATCCCTTCGACGAAGCCTTCTTCTTCTCCTTCATGGTGTAATGATTTTGTTTGTGTAATAAACTTATTTTTTATTCTTTTATTTCCTCTCATTTCTTATGTTTTGTTTAAATTTCTTCTTCTCTTATTCTTCATCTTTGGGCTGGAATTCTTGAGTAGAAGTGTTATTGGGTTATACCCATTATAAACCTTTGCACATGCAAAATGCTTCTATGATGATTACGCCACCCATGGAAGAGTAGTCTTTTAGTAATTGATCTATCTTTTACCCACTTCATTTAATTATTTTGAATCAATGAGCTACTGTAATTCACATAATATGGTCTCTTAATTGTGTTTTTAAATTACAAGAAACTAATCAAGCAATTGAACTATTAACACAAAAACACGTGTGGTCGGGATTTTGTGTAAATTGTGAGAGCGTAATCATCATCGGTAATACAAGACCACACGGGATAAATTTGTAGAGTTAAAATATAATCCCAAAACACAATTCATCATCATTTACAAAATGGATATGTTCTCTAATTAACCACTGACCATAAGCTATCCTTAGAACAACAATCCAAGCAGGGTGCTGCGATTGCGTGTTCCGAAGCTAGCCTATGGTTTAAGCAATTTCATCTTTCTGGTTAAATTAACTCTCATAGGGTTTGAGGGATAAAAAAATAGGGGATCATAATTAATTGGATATAGATTTAAATTATAATGATTAATAAGTGAATGAATAGTTAGAGTTAGATCAATTACACCTTTTAAAATATATTTCTAAAAAACGTCTTCTTGTTGTGTCATTTTAATCGAAATTCATTTCAAAACTAAAAACAAAAAAAATATACAATCTTCTTCCAGAAAACTTCTTCTAGATTCATAAACTATAAAAAACATCAATCCATTAAATTAGTGTTTTTATTTTATTTTATTCTCTTTTATTTTATATTTAGAATACCTTTAATAAGTTGTTAAATTCACTTCCTCCTTTGAGAGACGACCTTGGTCAGCCAGTCTGCTGCACCTAAGTACCCCAAAATCACATTAATCGTTTGAGGGCGCCCATGACAGTGCTCTTTCAAATTGGCACCGTTTCATGGGAGGTAAGTAATTATTTAAAACAATTAGAGGTATTTATTTTATTTTACATTTTATTCTCTTCCTCTTTTGTTTCTTCTATCTTTACCCAATCTGATTCTTCTTATTCTTTTATTTTCTTCTACATCCTTTTAGACCATCAACTAAAACTTCTAATTTTAATTTTACTATGGTCCACTTTACTTATTTTCATCTTTAGTTTATTTATGACCGAAATAATCATGAAGATCTCTTAGATCATGACCCTGAGATTGAACGCAGCCTTAGTGCACGAATCAGACACTCTCAATCTACGAGAAGTTTCAATATTCAACCAGTTGTTGAATTCCTCTCTTTTGGAAACATTGGAATTGGAAGTTATTCAAGTTAAAACATAAAAGAAGAACCAATGGCTAGAAATAATGGAAATGAACTTAATAGAACCATTCGAGAATTGGCTTCACCTGATATTAACTATCAACCAAATTGTATTGCATACCCAAATCTAGAATCAGACATTGAGTTAAAATCTAGATTAATTCACCTTCTTCCAAAGTTTCATGGCTTATCTGGTGAGGATCCCAACAAACACCTTAAAAAATTTAATGTGGTTTTCTCAACTTTAAAACCAAGAAATTTTTCTACAGATAAAATCAAATTAAGAGCATTCCCATTCTCACTTGATGGAGCTTCAAAGGATTGGATGTATTATTTACAACACGAAGATGTAACATATTGGAATGTTTTGAAACATCTTTTCTTGAAAATATTTTTTCCAGCATCGAGGAGCACATCCATTCGAAAGGAGATATCGGGGATGAAGAAAGCACAAGGGGAGTTAATGTATGAGTATTGGGAGCCATTCAAGAAGTTTTGCGCAAGCTACCCACATCACCAAATCAGTGAGTAATTACTCATTCAGTACTTTTATGAATGACTCAAACCTATGGAGAGAAGCATGGTGGATGCTGCAGCTGGAGGAGAATTTGTGGAATAAAGACCAGTAGATGCACGAGAATTGATCGACAAAATGGCCCAAAACTCCCAAAAATTTGGCGATAGAGGTACACCACATATCAGGGAAGTACATCAGGTAAGTCCTTCTCTTGAAATTAATTTGATTGATGCAAAGTTGGAAGAATTGACCACTATGGTGAGGCATATTGTTTTGGCTCAAAAGACATCTCAACCCATTCCTTCAAGGCCTTGTGGCATTTTCACTGAGACAAGCCATCTAACTGACTGTTGCCCACAACTACAAGAGACAGAGGATTGTGCAGTAATATTCCCTGGGAGACCATTTCAGCAGCATCAACAACCATATCCCCAAAAGAAGTTTGATTCATTTGCTCCAATATACAACCAAGGGTGGAAGTATCAATCAGACATGAGGTATGGATCTGGACAACAACAAAGGCCCCCTTTTCAACAAAACTTCCAGAAGCCTCTGCCTTACCAGCATGGTTTCCAATAACCCCAAAGGAGACTTGAAGCTCAAAAATCAACAAGCCAACAACAAGGAAATCCCCCACCTAAGGTAGATTCTAACACTGATATTCTTTGGAAGCAAATTGTTCTTAATCAACATAATGAACTGAAGAGTCAAGGTTCAGAGTTGAGGTAGTTGAAGACTCAAATGAGCCAGATTTCCACCTCCCTCCATGAACTTGTGAGTAAGAATTATGGAAAACTACCTTCCCAACTCACTCCAAATCCAAAGGGGAATGTTAGTGCCATCACATTGAGAAGTGGGAAGCAAATGAATGATACATCTGTACCTACCATTCCACCAGGATTTACCTCAACTCCGGAGCAGTCTCATTCCAAACCAACTGATGAGAAATCCAAGGAGAAAGATAAAGGTAAGAAAAAGATTGATGATGTTCCTCCTAAACCCCTTCCATTTCCCAACAGGGTTGTCCAAACCAAGAAGATGGCTGAAGAAGAAATGAAAAAGAAGTTCTTGGATACATTCAAGCGTGTGGAGATCAACATTCCTCTACTTGAAGCCATTAAGCAAATTCGAAGGAATGTGAAATTCTTAAAAGAACTTTGTACCAATCGAAGAGGACTCAAGGGAAATGAGAGGATCAACCTTGGAAGGAATGTCTCAGAACTCATTACACCAACTCTAGCAATTCCAAAAAAGTGCAAGGATCCCGGGACATTCACCATCCCATGTACCATAGGGGAGTTTCACTTCTCTGATGCTCTTTGTGATTTGGGAGCTTCCATAAATGTGATGCCTCACTCTGTATTCTCTTCCTTGTAGGTTGGTGAGTTGAATCCAACAAGAGTAGTGATGCAGTTGGAAAATAGAGCTACAACATATCCAGTGGGAGTCCTTGAGGATGTACTCGTCCGGGTGAGAGACATGATCTTCCCAGCATATTTCTACGTGCTTAACATGGAGGATGATCATGTAAGTTCTCATGCCCCCATTATCTTAGGTAGACCCTTCCTCAAAACTGAAAAAACTATCATAAATGTTAATGAGGGTACACTTTCCATGGAATTTGGGGATGAATTTTTGATATTTAATGTTATGGACTCCATAAAGTACCCCTCTGAGGACCATTCTTCTTTTGTTATCTCCCATTTTGAACCACCAAGAAAAAACTCCATGGATTTTGATTGTCCTATGCTTAGGGAGATTAGAGTATTGGTTCTGGTTTAATGTCTAAGAGAACTTCCACACCTGTTTCTAATGAACAAGACCCCTTAATATTTGATTTTGGAATGGATTCATATTCTGATCTTGATCATGTGAACTCTGAATTTGACATGGCTATTGAGTATGCTGATGGATTTGGTGCTTTATTCTCTGATTATGATGATTTCTATTCTGATACTGATGTTCATTATGCAGATATGTCTGTTGCCTCAATTTCTCCATCCATACATCACCCCCACTACATTGGAACTCATGCCATTTCCACCAAATCATAAATATGCATACTTGCTGAGCAGTGATAGATTACCTGTTATCATTTCTAACAATATCTCTTTTGAACATGAAGAAAAACTTTTGAATCTATTGAGATATAACATTAGGGCAATTGGTTGGACAGTGGGAGACATATCAGGTATTAGCCCCTCCATTTGCGTGCATAGGATTCTCTTGGAGGATGGGGCTAAACCGGTGAGACAGCCACAAAGGAGAGTCAATCCCACCCTCCTGGAAGTTGTTAAAAAAGAAGTTGAGAACTTTCTCGAGGCAGGTATAATCTTTCCCATTTCAGATTCTCAGTGGGTAAGTCCAATTCAGGTTGTGCCTAAGAAGAGTGGTGTTACTGTTGTTAAAAATGAGAAAGATGAGTTAGTTCCAATGAGGGTGCAAAACAGTTGGCGTGTGTGTATTGATTATAGGAAACTAAATCATTCCACATGCAAGGACCATTTCCACCTCCCGTTTATTGATCAGATGCTTGAGAGAATAGCTGGGAAGACACACTATTGTGTCTTGGATGGATTTTCTGGATATTTTCAGGTTCCTATAGCTCTGGAGGACTAGGAGAAGACGAAATTCACCTTCCCATTTGATACCTTTTCTTACCGAAGGATTCCATTTGGACTATGCAATGCCCCAGGTACCTTCCAGAGATGCATGGTGAGTATTTTTTTCTGATTTTATTGAGACATGCATGGAGGTATTTATGGATTCTTTTACAGTGTATGGGTCTTCGTTTGATGAATGTCTAAGTAGTCTGGGAAAGGTGTTGAATCGTTGTATTGAGAAGAATCCGGTCCTGAACTTTGAAAAGTGTCATTTTGTGGTAGAGCATGGAATTGTCTTAGGGCGGGTAGTGTCAAAACATGGGAGAGAGGTTGATATATCTAAGGTAGACAATAGTTCATCCTTACCCTATCCTTCATGTGTGCGTGATGTTAGATCTTTCCTAGGGAATGAAAGATTTTATCGACTCTTCATCAAAGATTTTAGTAAGATCGATCTTCCTATGTCACGATTATTTCAAAAAGATTCTGATTTTGTGTTTGACGATTCTTATAGGACTTCCTTTGATGAGCTAAAGAAGTGTCTGACCACTCCACCTATCATACAACACCCACGGTGGGAGATTACTTTTGAGCTTATGTGTGATGCCTCCAACTTCGCGGTTGGAGTGGTCTTATCTCAGAGGGTGGAGGGACGTTCACATGTGATCGCCTATGCATCGAGGACACTAGATTCAGCCCAATCAAATTACACAACCACAGAAATAGAGTATCTTGCTGTCATATTTTCTTTAGATAAATTCCTTTCATATTTATTGGGCTCTAAAGTAGTTGTTTTTTCTAACCATGCAGCTTTGAGGTACCTCCTAAAGAAGCTAGATGCAAAGCCCCGACTTATCTATTGGATGCTCCTTCTTCAGGAATTTGATATTGAGATAAAGGAAAAGAAGGGATCAGAGAATTTGGTGGCAGACCACATGAGTAGGCTTACTCACACACTAGAGTATGGCACCTTGGACCAGGTACCACTTCGGGACACTTTCCCTGATGAGCATCTCTATACCATCTCAGGTACGCATCATTGGTATGCTGGTTTAGTTAATTACATTGTTTCCTATGAAATCCCAGCAAATTTGAAAAAGTATCAAGTCCAAAAATTAAAAAGTGAGTCTAGGTATTCTGTGTGGGATGATCCTTACCTCTAGTGCATGTGTAGTGACCAAGTCATTAGGAGGTGTGTTCCCGATCATGAGTTTGAGTCTGTTTTGCATTTCTATCATACACTTGCTTGTGGTGAACACTTTGGACCAGAACGGACAGCTAGGAAGGTTTTGGACTCTGGATTATATTGGCCTAGCTTTTTCCATGATTCCCATGTGTTTTGTAAGTCATGCCCTCGTTTCCAACACACTGGGAATATTTCTAGGAGACATGAGATGCCCCAACAACCCATACTAGTCTGTGAGATTTTTTATGTATGGTTCATTGATTTTATGGGTCCTTTTCCTAGTTCATTTGGATTTTTTTATATTTCGGTTACTGTTGATTATGTGAGTAAATGGGTGGAGGTAAAGGCCACCTGGACTGACGATTCTCATGTTGTTGTTGACTTTGTCAAAGCACAGATTTTTTGCAGGTTTGGAGTACCAAAGGCCATCATCAGTGACCAAGGGACACACATTTGCAATAGGAATTTTGCTTCCCTCCTTCGGAAGTATGGGGTGACACACAAAACATCAACACCATACCACCCCCAAATAAATGTCCAGGATGAGGTTTCAAATCGTGAGCTAAAACAAATATTAGAGAAAATTGTGCAGCCAAATAGGAAGGATTGGAGAAAGTTCTTGGATGATGCATTTTGGGCTTATAGGATAGCAAACAAGACACCCATTGGTATGTCCCCATTTAGGATTGTTTTTGGGAAATCATGTCATCTCCTAGTGGAAGTCGAGCATTGGGCATATTGGGCTATAAAGAAATGCAACATGGATTTTGCCCAAGCTGGAATTCAAAGGAAGTTGAAAATTCAAGAGCATGAGGAGATTCGACTGTCATCATATGAGAACTCAAGGCTCTACAAGAATGATCAAAAGCAGCTCATGACAAAATGATCCAATAAAGGGTGTTTCATGTTGGAGAGAATGTTCTTCTCTATTGTTCATGACATAAGCTGATGCCTGATAGGTTGCGTTTCAGATGGTTAGGTCCTTATATTGTGAATAATGTTTTTCCTTATGGTGCAGTGGAGATCACACAAGAGGACACTGGATGGAGCATTACAGTCAATGGGAAACGTTTGAAGAGATACATTGAGGGACTTCCTACTAATGCAGTGGATTTTATCACACTGCATGACCCCATCATCACTTGATCACATCAAGCTATTCCTAACCCTTTCACTTTTAAATTATTTTTCCTATTTAAAAATTCTGTATTTCATGTGCATATTTCATCTCATAGATTCACATTGAGTTCAATTCAATATTTTATGTGTGGGGGAGGGAACCTTTTAGTTTAGTAATTTCAATTTTTTTCCTGTTAAAAAAAACAAACAAAAAAATTGTGTATTTTTTTTCAAATTTTATGTGTTTATTTTTTTTCAATTTTCTTTTTGTTTTTGAAATTTTTGAGCTAAAATGATTCTCATCACAATTTTTAAATTCATATCAATGAGTGAAACAATTTATTCCATGAAACTGAGGTTAAATGAATGCTGAAAATGACTTTGTTTCAAGTTCAAATATTTAGTAATTTCATGAAAAGTACACTGAAATTTGAATCCCATGCCACATCTCACTATCTTTATATTTGAAATCACTTTCCTGTGAAGCTTCTGAACCATTATTTTCATATTCTTTACATTCACCTCAATTCTTGAGAGAACCAAACCATGCTTGATTTAACCAGAATTTGATCTATTCTTGTCAAAACCAGAGGGTTTGACATACTTATGTTTATATGATTGAGTAATTTGTTTGGTATTTAAGCCCCTATTTCAAAGAATCCTTTTTTATAATGGCCTACCTTGAATATTTAATCCTTGTAGCCCTTAGAATCTAGGCACAACCTGTTAGGATAGCCACATTACAAGACAATTTTCCCTATCCAACCTACTCTTGAAGTGAAAATGTATAATCTAGTTGAGCTTAAGTGTGGGGGAATCTATCTTGTGTTGTGCCACCACATTCTGTGATACTTTGGGTGGAAAATTAAATTCTTAAGAGATGTGTTTTCTGCTGAAGAAAGTAATTATATTAAATGCTGTGCCTTTTCTGGAGCTTTCATGACAAGTGAAGTTGTGCCTTTTCTGGAGCTTCTAATTGAGGTGGAAAGATGTGCCCATCTGGAGCTTTCAAGAAAATCATGTTTGAGAAGATTGACATTTTTTATACTGAAATGATGAATGGTGTAAAATTTTCCTGACTTTTCATGATGATGGAGCTGAATTGATACTATGGGGATTGAAGAGAAGACCATATTTAAGTGAAAATTAGATTAATGCAATTTTTCTTCAAAAAGAGTCAATCCCTCCTCATTCAACCTCAGAATTCTTCACATCTAAATCCTACCAACCGAAAGCCACAGAACAACCCTGAAAAGTCCTCACGATAAACATATGTCCTTGACTCACATCGAGTAGCGATGTAGGAATCTATCAAGCCTATGGTGGCCCTTTTATGAGTTTGGATGAGAAAGACATTGCAAAACAAATTGATATTTGAGTGATGAGAGAAAATTCAAGCGAGGTAAGTGTTTTGTGCAAGGGAGGATAAATAAAGTGGAAATATATTAAATGATATAAATGAAGAACTTGAAATAATGGTTTTTTATGAGGCATGATATCTTTTTTTTTCTTGGTGTGTAATTGTTTGATCTCAAGGATATGTGTTTTAAAATTGGTTTTGATTTGATATTAATGTTTAC
Organism: Viscum album; assembly: GCA_963277665.1. Classification (NCBI taxonomy): domain Eukaryota; kingdom Viridiplantae; phylum Streptophyta; class Magnoliopsida; order Santalales; family Viscaceae; genus Viscum; species Viscum album. The sequence continues at coordinate 637,266,672 of OY728157.1, forward strand.
TTGATATGAGGTTTTGCTCAGTAGTTCAAAAGGGTAAGTGAGGGGGAGTTAATAAAACACTATTTTATTAAATATTTTATTGATAATAAATGATATAATTTCCTCAAATTGTGTTAAATATGTTTAATTAGAAAGTATTTGGGATTAGATCATTCATTTGAATATTGATGAAAATTCCAGTTTTACCCTTTATAGATCACTATAGTATTTCGAAGATACATATTTTTATATTTATTATTTGAATTTGAAATTTTTCAAAAGTGTTCCTATCTTAATTATCTACAACCTTTATTCAGGACACTAGAGCTAAAGAGTGCATTTGGTGGTTGAAAATGGGCCATGAATTCAAAGTTGGTCTGGACTCGCCAGAATGGAGAAGCTTCTGTATTTTAGCCATAACGCCTTCATATGGGCCGGGATTAAGCCTAACCTTGGAGCGGAGATATAGGACACATATCCGCACATTTTATCCTTCTGGAAGGCAGCCAATTCACATGTTTTGGCGGTTAAATGGGCAGTGCAATTTGGCATAAAATATTTGTCCGAGATTCCCCATTCACACTTGAAACCACTTTGAACCTAGCCTCCCCACCACTCTATAAATTGGTGTTTTTCTCATTTGTTGGGGTTGGGACATGATTTGGGAAGTTGAGGGCAGAAGAGAAGTGTATCCACTCCAATTCTCCAACCATTTCAATAAGGGTATCTCTTGAAGAAAAGAGCTCTTCGACGAAGCCTTCTTCTTCGCCTTCATGTTGTAATGATTTTGTTTGTGTAATTGACTTCATTGTTCTTCTTTTATTTCTTCTATTTTCTTCTGTTTTGTTTAAATTTCTTCTTCTATTAATCTTCATCTTTGTTCTGGAATTCATGAGTAAAAGCGTTGTTGGGTTATACCCATTATAAACCTTTGCACATGCAAAACGCTTCTACGATGATTACGCCACCCTTGGAAGAGTAGTCTTTTAGTAATCGATCTATCTTCTAACCTCTTCATATAATTATTTTGAATCAATGAGCTACTGTAATTCACATAACAAGATCCATGAATTGTGATTTTAAATTACAAGAAACTATTCAAGCAATTGAACGATTAACACAAAAACACTCGAGGTCGGGATTTTGTCTAAATTGTGAGAGCGTAATCTTAATCGGTAATACAAGACCACACGGGATAAATTTGTAGAGTTCAAATATAATCCCTAAAAACAATTCATCCTCATTTGCAGAATGGATATGTGCTCTAATTATCCACTGACCATAAACTATCCTTAGAACAACAATCAAAGCAGGGTGCTGCGATTGCGTGTTCCGAAGCTAGCCTAGGGTTTAAGTAATTTCATCTTTGTTGGTAAGTTAACTCTCGTAGGGTTCTATGGATAAAAAATTAAGCGATCATAAATAATTGGATATTTATTTAAATGATAATGATTAATAAATGAATGAAGAGGTAGAGTTAGATCGATTATGCCTTTTAAAATAGATTTCTAAAAAAACATCTTCTTGTTGTGTCATTTTAATCGAAATTCATTTCAATGCTAAAAACAAAAAAAAATATACAATCTTCTTCCAGAAAACTTCTTCTAGATTCATAAACTATAAAAAACCCCAATTCATTAAATTACTATTTTTATTTTATTCTCTTTTATTTTATTTTTAGAATACCTTTAATAAGTTGTTCAATTCACTTCCTCCTTTGAGAGACGACATTGGTCAGCCACTCTACTGCACCTAAGTACCCCAAAATCACATTAATCATTTGAGGGCGCCCATGACAGCGCTATCTCAGCGAGTGATAAGGGTTCTACTATGAATCCACATATAGGAGTCGGACAACCATTTTCTCATCAGTTAGGGAACTAGAGTTCTTCAGACCACTCACATTAATGGGGTGGACATGCTGGTGTAGTCAGGCTATAGGTTTTTAGTGACAATTGGGTGGATCTGCTCAGGGTAGTCGTGTAGGGTTACATGGATGTGGTTTTGGTTTGACTTTTGCAGTGGAGAAGACCTAGTAATAGCAGAATCCCAAACCCTCTATTGATAGACATATGAATATATTTTCTTCTGTTTTAGCTATTACACTTTCTGATACTAGGTATTCCCATAGTTTTATATATATTTCTATGGTGCAAAGCCATGGGATCTATATATTTACTTCTGGGGATGTTATTATGTTAGAAACATTGTAGGTGATTAAGAATTCTAGTGATGTTAGTGCAAGGGGTTCCCTATTCATGTTGGTGGGTGTCACTTCCTATAAGACCTCTATGTCTTAGAGATAACATACTCAATGTCATTCTCAAAATAGACTAGTAGGCCTCATTTCAGGACTTTTCGACTACGATTGTCGCAGGGTGAGTTTCACCTCACCAGATGGTGGTTCTTTTCTACAGAAGGTAGAATTGGATGTCCTGGTGAGTAGAGCGGGACCTGAGCATCATGGGTTGGGAGGAATTATATACAATACTACTACTTTATATCTAGATGACCAGGGCACTTCATAGATGGACATTCCTCCAATGATTGATCATTTTAGAAATGTATTTCCTTCCCACTTTCCAAGTTTAACTCTAGAATTAGAGGTAGATTTTCTCTATTGAGCTTGTGTGACGAGCTGCACTGGTTTCCATTCTTCCTTATTGGATGGCTATATTAGAGTTACAGGGGCTCAAAAAGTAGTTAGTGGAGTTATAGAAAATGTTTTTCATCCGACCTAGTACTTCTTCTTAGGGTTCACCTATTCTTTTTTAAAATAAGGAAGACGATACCCTTAGACTTTATGTGGATTATCAAAAGCTGAACCAGTTCGCAGTCAAGAACCGATATCCCTTGTTGGTGATTTATGACCTCTTTGATCATCTTTGAGGAGCTCGGGTGTTCTTGAAGATCTAATTGATATCCATTTATCATTAGTTGTGCGTTAGACCCTTAGATATACCACTTACTTCCTTTCGGAAGATTTATGGTCTATACAAGTGTTTGGTTATGCCATTCAGTCTCACGAACGTGATAGTAGTTTTTATGGCACTGATGAACCGATTGTTCCATCCTTACATGGATTCATTTGCTGTTGTCTTTGTGGATAATATCATGGTGTACTATCATAGTCTAAACAGCCATGGCACCCATCTTTAGATTATTTTGAGTACGCTGATAGATTATTGGTTATATTCTATTCTCTACAAATTACACTTTTGGAAGGATCAGATTCACTTCTTGGGTCATGTTATCTCAGAGACAGCAGTATTTTTAGGCCCATAAAAAGTGGGAGAAGTGGTTTCATGGGATCATCTAAAGAACATATTTTAGGGACGATGTTTTATAGGGATGTCTGGTTACTATAGATTCTTTATTCAGGACTTTTCATGCTTAGTAGCGCCACTGACAGGACTGACTGAGAAGGGGGAAATTACTTTTGCACAGTTTCCTGGGATTCATCTTTTCCTGAGATGAAAGGGAGATTTACCATAGAATTGATACTAATTTATATAGAGCTTGACAAGAGTTAAATCAGTTAATGTGATGCATTAGTTATCAAGTTGGGAGATGTGAATATGCAGGGTGAAGAAGTTGTTGCGTATGATTCTCGGCAGTTGATGCCACATGAGAGGAATTACCCGACACACGATCTCGAGTTTGCAGTAGTTTTTCATGCATTTCACTATTGGAGAAATTACATTTTTGGAGAGCATTTTGTGGAATTTGATACAATAAAGGTAGGTTTAGTAACTTCAGTATTTTGACATTGAGATTTACCACATGCCTAGGAAAGGCAACATAGTGGATGATGCGTTGTGAAGGAAGACTCAGATACAGGTAGTTCTGGAGGACAGTAGTGAGTGGAAGATTCTGAATCTATTCTTAAAGAAGCATTTTTAGGTGCATGATAGGTAGGGTCAGACATTTATGTCTTCTATAGATGTTAAATATACTTTTCTAGATCATGGTCTTGTGAGGCAGCTATCAGATTATGAAGTCCAAGACCTATGGAAGAGTGTGTCAAGAGAGGACCCTACTCCTGGGAGGACCATAGGGGCAATGAGATCTTGTGTTTTCATGGATGTGTATGGGTGTCAGCAGACATACGGGAGGAGTTGATGATGGAATTTCATCCCATAGTCTGGGTAGTTCATCCGGGTGTCACTGAGATATATCAGGATCTACACCATCAGTATTGGTGGATAGGTGTAATGAGATATGTAGCTTGTTTTTTTATGAGATATTCCACCTATCAGCTGGTGAAAGCAGAGCATCAAAAACCAGAATGGATTTTCTAGTACTTACCCATTCCTGAGATGATGTGGAATTATGTCACAATGGATTTCGTGACGGGTTTATCGAGGTCACCTCTAGGGAATGGTGCATTTTGAGTTGTTTTTGACAGACTCACTAAGGATTTACATTTCCTTACAAAAAAGGAAAACTTAATTTTTTATTAAATTATAAGGTTATACATCCAATAGATTACACATTTTCATGGGGTTCCACACTCTATTGTTTCAGATAGGGATGCCCAGTTTACATCTCATGTCTTGCAAGGAATACAGAGGGCTTTGGATGCACATGTACTTCTGAGTACAGCTCTCCATCCCCAAAAAGATATCCAATCCAAATGTATGATTCAGGGTATAGAGGGCATGCTTTGGGAATGTGACCTGGATTTCAAGGGTACTTGTGGGGGGCACATACCCTTAGTGTATTTTTCATAAAATAATAGTTTTTTAGAGACGATTAAGATGGAACCTAATGAGGCTTTGTAATGTAGGCCATTCTGATTTCCCCTATGTTGGCTAGCGGCAAGAGAGGTAGATATGCTAGGACCCCGTCTTTTTCTGGAGACCACTGAGCCTGTAGAGAGTATTCACAAGAAGATTGTTGTTGAACAGTCTCGCAAGAAATCTTATGTTGATCAATAGAGATGACCTCTAGAGTTCGAGGTCAGATATCAGGTTTTCATATGTTTCACACAAAGGTTGGGACACAGTAAGATTAAAAGACAATGGAAGATTTCACTGAGATTCATCAGGTTATTTGAGGTTTTGGAGAGAGTCAGGAAGGTTTCCTATCGGTTGCAGTTACCTCAGATGTATCGGGCTATGCATGATGCCTTTCATGTTTCTCATCTACAACATTACTTTTTGGAACTATCTCACATTTTCAACCCGAGGAGGCTGAGTTAGAGGTGGATTCATCCTTTGAGGAGAACCCTATTCAGATTATGGATCACAACACAATGGTTCGATGTGTCTGTTATGTTCCTCTTGTATAGATTTTATAGAAGTATGGGAAATTATAAGATTATACAAGGGAGAGGGTGGCCGACGTTCAATCACAATGGAAAGAGTTGTTTGAAGTTTATTCTTCTCAATCCTTGGAAGGGAAATTGAAGGATAAATTGTTTTAAGGTGGGAAGTTTATATGAACTTGTAACATCATTTTAGGTATGGATCACTATTTTGGGTTTTTTAGGAAAAATGAAGATTTGAAAATTTTCTATGTAAATTCCAAGTACTATTGAGTACACACTATGTATCCGGTTTCAATGGGTATCCATATACTGGTTGTGTAACGGCTGAGTACATGGTAGTGTAGGTGACCTAGTAGACAGGATAATGTGGGGGCTAGTAGGGGATAGAACATGACGTTTACATTATATAAACACGCCATGTACTTTTATTATTATTTGAATAATCATTCTAGGGTCACGTCTAATTTCCATAATCATTTTATTCATCAGGTGTCTTGTACAAGAGAGCAACATAAGACCTAAAATCTTTGAAATCCTCATGTTCGTCAGTCTGATGTCACGGGCTGAGCGTCTCAGCACAACAGTTTGCCCGTGCGGCACCCCAGCCCCCTCCAAGGCGGGCGGGGTCCATCCGTCTAGCTCTTCGTATGTGAGGTTCACTGGTTTCATCCTACCATGGACTCATCAGGAGAGTGTCCCCAACTCCCAACCAGTGGGGTCAAGGTTGACACGCACCATCCACCTCTTTTTCGGGGTGACTCCCATCTCTTCAATAGGGACTAACCAGATGAACCGCAGCATTGATGTTCTTGCTGGTGTGGGACAGGACCCCCATGATTGGGTCGTGACATTAAAAGATGTCACGCCCCACCAAATGGAGAGGAGACCTGGTGGTGAGGCTCTCTGGAATCATCTAGAGTTCTCTACATCTCCACCACGTTCCGAAATATTCCAGACTTCTCCGGAGTGTTGCAGAACACCCCTTGGGCCTTGAAGGGTCCGGAACATTCTAGGCCCCCATGGAAGGATGTGGATCTTAACAGGTTCTAGAATGCTCCATGTATATTCTAGTAGAGTAGGCTAGAATACTCTAGAATCATGTGGATGTGTACATATTCTAGAATGTTGTAGACTTTGCCACCAAGCCCTATATAAAGGGAGTGACTCCTCATTTGTAAACACACAGAAGTTGAGAGCATTTGAGAAATTATTTTCACTTGTGTGTTGTGAGCTTGTCAAGAACTTCCCTTACGATCTTTACTTCTGTTGTGAGTGTCAAAAGGCTGAACTCTTATAGGCTTTGTGAATGGAAAGCTAGCCGGGTGCCTCACGAGAGCTTGGGAGAAAGCCAAGTCCCGTGACAAGTGGTATCAAAGGGAATGTGCCTCGTGGTGTTGCGGAATGCTGCCGGATGGACCTTGGTGGTGGGAGCGGAGTCCCGGGGTGTCTTGCGGAGATGACATGACGTAGAAGGTCGCGCTTGCGAGATGTCCGAGGCAGAGATGCCACTATGAAGGGTGGGTCTCGTGGAGGTGGTTTTCGACCCTGAGAGAGAGGGTGGACCATGGTGGTTTGCGACCCAGAGAGTGGGTGCACCATTGATGCCAACGACAAGGAAGGAGCGTCCCCTAAGGCCATTCTTGGTAACCGGTTAGTTGGAAGCAGTCGTGGACACACAGAAGGCCACAATCCTCCATGCACGAGGGCGTGCATGGAATGGTGGTGGGAGAATGTCACGACCCAATCATGGGGGTCCTGTCCCACACCAGCAAGAACATCAACGCTGTCATTCATCTGGTTAGTCCCTATTGAAGATATGGGAGTCACCCCGACAAAGAGATGGATGGTGCGTGTCATCCTTGACACCACTGGTTCAGAGTTGGGGCCACTCTCCTGATGAGTCCATGGCAGGAAGAAACCAGTGAACCTCACATATGAAGAGCTGGACGGCTGCACTCCGCCCACCATAAAGGGGGCTGGGGTGCCGCACGGGCGAACTGCTGTGCTGAGATGCTCAGCCCGTGACACTGAGCTCTTATTGAGACGTCGTAGGGTGCGTGGGATTCCCACCAGTGAGTTCTCTCTTTCCCTATATCCTCACTTCTAGATTTCGCCTCTTTCGTGATTTATTCAATGTTGAACGTTTTTGACCATTTTTAGATCTTTGAAATTCTAGGCCAATTCAAGGTCCAATGGTCGAGGGTGTTCACTATACCAAATTTACATAGGTGGTTTGTGCATTTCTTCGATTATCATTAAACTAAATATTCTAAATGTGATGAATACCCATGTTTAGGGTATGCAATGTTTTGTATATTTACTTGGATTAGTACCTATAATGGCGTGTTTGATTAAGAAAGGGGTCTTATTTATGCATAAGGTTGATTTACTTGATTATAGATGTGTCTCACATGTTTTATTTGATATTGTCGTTGGGTCTAGAAAGAAAGTTAGACTACATTTTTTCCATTCCTTGTATTTTTAGAATAAAGTTTCTGTCATTTGAGATTCATGTGATTCACATTAGGAAATTGTAACCAAGTGGAATTGACTATGATAGATTCCTGAGGAAGGGTCTTATAAACCACAATTGTTGTTATTATTGACCAAAGGTATTGACTACGAGAGCTACCGTGGGGTCATTTACTGGAAGGTTTATACCATGAGAGCAACACAAAGGGTTGTTTTTTAATTAATATTGGACCTTTTAAAATTTACTATGAGAGCTACCAGAGGTCATTGTATTTTATTTTTTGTTATGGAGGCCAAGGGGGTACTGACCGTGACAGCTACCCAGGTTGTCGTTGTAAATGATTGGTGCCATGTGGGAACAAGAGGTTAAAATGTGTGAGCTTTCCCATTGGTTCATAGTCTTTATTAATTGGATTATATGTTGAAATAGATGGTATTATATTCTGAGAACTTTCCCAGAGGGTTTCTCTTACATGATTGTTTGATTGTGATGAGTCTTCCATGATAAAGCACAAGCTTGGACATGTTCTTGCTTGATTTTTTAGATGGTCATCTAAGACGTCTATTTTTTCCATTATACAAGGCGATACGGAGATTAGGATAGATCCCAAGGTAAAATTATTCAACAGTTTGAAATTTTATAAATGAAAATGAATGTAATTGGAAACAGTAGGATTGTTTACATTTGAGTACTTCCTAGTTTATTTCTTCATTTTTCATATTTCCTACTACATCTATTCACTGATAGTTAGGCACATATCTTTTGGTGGTTGCATACTAAGATTCATCTCACACATTGATTGGGTCATGATTTTGGAGCCAAGAAGATTATATTGTTGTAGTATAGATAAGGGAATGTGACCTTATACTTCAGGTACTTGATTTATATTGTACATGGAGAGAATGGGACCCTGATGAGGATTATGATACTATTTGAGTTTACAGTTTTCTGTACTTTGGTTTCTGTAGTTTAATTCCTGCATTGTGACTTGTTTGGTTGCATTCCAAGAAACATATGACTAGAATCAATATTTATATATATGATTCAGTTGTTTATACTATAATTAATCTACTGTTTAATTTTTTTATGGTATTACTACATCTGTAACTGATTACTATTTTTTATTCTACTATGTATACTCTGTCAATGAGGGCATTATTTCCTCATTATCAAACCTTGGCCCTCACTGCCAGTCATAAGCCTCTGGAGTTTAGTTAAATGCACTTGAGGTCATGTGTCCAACCGGGTTCAGGGAACCATTGTTCGGCACCAATATCTAGGACGTTACATTTAATGAGTTATAAGGATTTAAAAAATAAAATAATTTAATATAATTTTTTTATAGTTATGTCATTTTCGGGTTTTCTCACTAGAGGCCCATGTCTGCTAAACATATGTCGTGGATAGGGTAAACCTATAATCCTGAATACAAAGGTGCCCAATGATTTATGATATGGGCGCCCATTTAAGGTTTTTTACACTTTATAAGAAAAAAGATCTACGCTTTATTTAAAAACATAACATTTTTCGATGGACCATTCCAGGCACACTGGGCCGTAGAATAGAAAGTCCTCTCAATGCAAGGCCTCAGAATTTTCGAAGAAATTTTCTAAAAATAAAATCATGAAAATTAGATTCATACATTTATGATTAATGTGTTCAATCCTCATACCATTACATTTCTTCTCTTCTCCTTACTAGGAATTTATCTCACCTCTTTCTATAATGTATATCCTCAGGTGACAACATGTATAAAGGATAAAGATATATATTTTTGTAAGTTAAATAATATAGATATTAATAATGAATATTTTTTATTTTTTATGAGTGATATATTATCCATGTTTTTTCATGATATTAAATACATCTATCATATAATGTACAACTATTTTATTTTTCATTTGAAAAAGGAGGTAATTGTCATATCAGAAAAATTTGGGTCACAATATTAGTTATGGAAACCCCCATATTAGAAGGAATATGTTAATGATGTTTGAAAATAACTCAAGTAATGGTAAAATGATTAATCAATATCCATTCTGATAAATATACTCTATTAAGCAAGGAACATTTGAAAATGGGTTTATGCTGTAAAAATGTAACACATTATAGAATGACACATAATTGGAATAGTGGTAAGAATGTATCCTAATTATGGGATTTATGTTCAATTCGATGATCATAAAAAATGAATAGAGATTGAGATTCCAAAATCACTTACGAATGAGGTATCACATATGTTAAAATTAATTTGAGGAAAATATTATTCTTTGGAATTGTTTTCAAAAAAAATTACATCGAAATAATTAATATAAATTTCATGTGATGATAAATTTTTATAACTCAAAAATATGAAACACAGTTCATAATCTGTACAATGTCTCGGTGAATGAGAATTGATACAAGGGAGACTCATTCTACATTTGTAAATTGTATAAAAAATCCCCTAAAATAGTGCAATTCAAATTCACCATCAAATAGAATTATTAAATGCGAAATCAATGTATTCTGTCTCATATAGACACTATATACATCACATAAACGAATATAGGTTCATAATATCTAACCATTCTTAATTAGAGTAATTTGAGACAAAAACCATTCCCTCTATAATTATTAATTATTAATTTTCAATAGATTTACTAAATAATTAAACTATGTAGATTAAATACATATTATTGAATCACATGAATAACTATAACCCTTTGTAATAATTAATTTTAATAATTATATTCCTATATAATAGTTATTGATTAACTATTTTAAATGTTAGGTTTAATTAATATTTATGGATTTGACATAGTTTCATAAAATCGTTATTGGTTGTCATTATTTTACTAATGTAATTTATTTATATATTATATAAGGTAAGGAAATTTGTTTTCAAGTGATTTTTATAATACTATAATTTAATTCAATTGTAATTTTGGTTTTAAACCATCAAGATGAAAACGATGATGATTATATTTCCATTATTTTTAATAAATTAATGATGTTTCCATAATTGATGAGTTAAACGTTTATAAAAATTTTGAAAATAAACATAATTAAAAGATTTATATCATATTATAATAGTAAAAAAGTTATTATAGTCAATTATTATAAAATATAATTTAATTGTTCCGATAGGTTGATGAAATGGCAAAAACATGAAACTACAATGATTAATCAGTTGTAATGAGGTGGTTTTGTTATAATATTATTATACCATAAGAATAATTATATGGAATTGGTAATTTTATTGGGACATATTATAATTATTGAAAATTTGAAGTATTAGATATTATATATAATGTAATTAAAAAGATAACATATCATATTCTTCATAAATCATTTGTTTTAAATAATTGAATTAATAATAAACTGTCATTGGTCATATAATTTTAGGTTCTCAAATATTTCATAAAAGAACAGTAAATATAACTAAAGAATATTTATCAATTAATCCATACTATTTAATATAAATCTAAGGGTGTGATGAAAAGAAAAAGAAATCAACCATTTCATGGAGGTTGTTGTCCATAGATCCACATGGTTAATGTTTTTGATTTCTATATAAATGGAGAATTCAGTGAAATATATTGATGTTTAATAATGATAAAAATGATATCAATATCCCACTTTTTTAAAAAAAACCCCTTTAAAACCATACTTGTAATGTCCTGTGGGAAAAAACATACTGTATCTTGGAAGTGGAAACACACATAATGCATGAAATAAGGATTATTTTTCATAATATAAAATGTTATAGGTAATTAATGATTCTTTAGATATAATAATAAAATTAATAATATTTTCAATAAATGTATAATTCTATAGGTATTTGAAAATTTTGATGTTAAATAAAAAAAATTAAAGAAGGTAAATAAAAACTATCTCTCACATTGACAACTTTATGATTTCAAGGGATCTCCCCATAGAAAAATGTTGAATTTTATAGAATCTTTTGACTAGAAGACTTAAGGATTCATTGGTTCTTATAATGTTTGAAAAAAATAAATATTTAGTGAGGAAAATTATTTTTCTGTGTTTCATTTAATGTTTGGTGAAAGGCCCCTTTAATAAGTGGTGAGAATTGATTTTTTTAATGATTCACACTTAATATAATTTATGTAAATGATAAACATTTCCTGTATCTTTAAAATTTATAAATAAATGACATAAAGAACATATAATATCTAAAAAAATCTTCCACATAGTTATGTTATTGTTTTTATCATTCTTCAATTATATAATGGATTGAATTAATATATACATTTTTTCCATTAAAATCAGTAATTTGTTTTTACCTTAAATAACCAAATATTTATAAATAAAAAAATTATTATTAAATAACTTGTACCAGGTAATTATTAATTTTATAACCATTTAATTATTTTAAATTCAAAAAAATAAAACAATTTAATTTAAAAGAAAAATTCATAATGTACTAAAAAATTGAGATATTATTTATTAGGATATAAAATTAATATTGGGATTAAAATTAAAAGGAACATTCTTAAATTAATGAAGTCTCATATAATAATGATATTTACTCATATGAAAGGATTCATGAATTTATAATTCATAACATACTAATAAAAAGTTGACTAAGTTCGTGTTATTTCAAAAATGGGTTCTCTTACTTTTCAACAAAAAAAATATTTTTTAAAAAATAATAAAAAATAATCACATTATTATATTATTATGACTAATAAAATATTATTTAAATATAGTTTAAATAAATTTCAAGAATTTCATGTTGTTAAAAATAAAAAAAATTATTTGGTCAAAATGATCGTATGAAAAACCATCATTTTAAAATGACTACTATTATTGTTCTTATTTCCAATAAATTTCTAATTAATTATTCATCAATATATTATTTATCATATTAATACACTTTGTTATAATATTATCATAATATATGTAGTTTAAATAATGATAAATATAATTATAGGGTTCTGTATTTTTATCCATAAAATTATATTCTTGATTATTTTTAAATTACTTCTTAATATTTATTCATATTAAAATTATCAATAATATTATTTCATTAATTATTTCATAATGTATTAAACATATTAATTCTCATAATTTACCAGCAATGTTTTAATGTCTATAGTGATTATTTATAATATATGACAGTTCCATTTTAGTTCAGTGTTTCATGTGGATCATGTTATAAAACACATTGGTGTATCTTAAGGTAATCACATTTTAAAATTTTGTCATTTACAATAGTTATGATAAATTTTAGATTGTTTTTGTAATTAAATGTTCTTATATAGTATTATTGTGATGTGAGACAATGAATGAGACCCAGGACCCATGAAAGGGTTCCTCGTCTATGTTTTGACCTAGGGGACCCCATAAGATTCTCTCATGATTGGACAACCTTGAGTTGGTATGATGGGACTATGGGTAGTGATTGATGTGGGTGTACCCTTAGGAGATGCATCATACTAGTAATTATTTGTGGTTGAATATGTTTTTGATTTGTTTAATTACTATTAAAATAGTGTAATTTTAATTATATTCCATGTGTGGTCATTTTGGATGCAACCATTTAACAAAAACATGCATCATAGGACACTACATATTTTCCTGATTCAATGGTGATGATATTGAATGGATGTTAATAGGTTATTCCACACATCAAAATTTGGTCCTTATGAGGTACTACTGTTGTTTGAATTGGATGATGACATCAATATCGATGCACAATGTCTCATAAAAACTTTTTATTAAACCACATGAATAATTTAGGAGATACCTATATTTGATATTTGGTTTATATAGTATTCCATAGATACCACATGTCTCATGGATACATTTTTATTCTAAGTTCTATCCATGGAGTCTTTATGGATTACCAATTACTACTTTCATGATTATGATATTCTGAGTAAAAACCATGGATCTATCTAGGAGAGTATTATTATGATACTATTATTTTTCATGATTCCCAGGTTTCCTAGGATCTAGTCCTTGGGTATGGTTTAATAGGGGTGACATTGATTATATGATTTCTTAGGATGCCCAATAATTCTCCATGAGCCGTTATTATAATCTAGATAATATAGTGATTTCTATGATTCATTTAAGTAATGCATATAGCGATTAATAGTGATATTTTTTCTGGATTATCCATCTTATTGGGGATACTAGGGTTACAACTAAATCAGGTATTGTTATAGTAGGAATGATATCATTACTTGCAATGAATAACTATGGAACTTGAAAAAAACGGTATGGTCGATCGAGATCATAGGCCTATGGATCAATAATGTTATGAATTTGTTATGTTTTTCAACCAAATAAATGAGTACTAATTGAATATATTTTGTTGTGAGGTCCAAGTAGGTATTATTTTTTATGTCAATTTTATTTAATAGATTATTCATTTATTTTAACTATTAAAATGAATATATCACTATATATTATGGTTTGTACCTAAAAATGTTGCTGGTTTCCTACTAATGATTTTACTGAAATCCTACATGGGCTTCCATTTTAAATGGGTACCACAATAAAACATGTACAGTTATTCTCTGTGTATATTTGTTTCAGGATAAATATGGAAACCTAGAGCAGGAATGTTAAGGAGAGATAAAATATCATAATGGGATGAGCCTCGATGTACTGGTGTAGCAAACATTATTTATTTGTTTTATATTGGTTCATATATTTTAATGTACTAGTTAGTGGTTGGATATTATAATAAATGGATATTTTGGCCATTATTTCATTAAATTTACTATCTATGTTTTTAAAATTTATTGATTCATCTTTCATCTTATTATGATGGATTATGTATGGTTTTTTTCTAATACACATTTCACTCAAAAACATGGGGTATAAAATATCTATGATACCTTTTTAGACCCATGATTCTATTAAAAATATTAGATATGTATTATATCCACCTCAGTTCTTTTGCTGAATGATGTTATCACAATAGTTGATTTTAATCCAGATTATGATGTTACAAGGTTGTATCAGAGCTATTGTATAATTTTTTGTACAACTATTCGGTATTTTATAAAATAGTTAAATTATGATTCTGTTAGGAAATGTGATCAAACCTAGAATACTTCTTCCCAAAAAAGAAATAGATATTATATGACATTATATTGTGTGTGAAATTGGTATTCATTGCTTGTACTATAATAGTTAAATTGTATTTCACCTATAGTGACACATATAAATTTTTAAACTGTTGATTTTTAGTTTATATTTTATTTTCTAATATCCTTATAATAATTAGCCCGTTATTGTATTATTAACACTTAACATGTAGAGGTAGGAGGTGTCTCCACAATAAAACTAGGCATATAGGATTAACATGACATAGTCTAAGAAGTATGATTATTTACACTAATGGTTGACATTAAATTGGTTAATGGGTTAGTGATTACTCATTAAATGTTTCCCTTATATGTACCTAGAAGAATTATACTCAATTACTCTTAATAGTATACATGTATTTCATTTATATAGAAGGCCATATGTATCCATGGGGAGTCACTTAATAAAAATCAAAAAAAAATTATCCCAATGAGGGGTTTTTACCATATAAGTAGGTGAAAGAATTTTATTCATCTATGGTAAACTTCTTATGGGTATTCAGAATTATGTCATGTTTACTTATAGTTCCCTTAAATAACGTTATTTTTATTTTTAATTTATCATATAATGAAAACATATATAATCAGACATCATGAATGCTATTTGTTGCACTTGGATCTTCTAAGATAATTTCATTTTATGAATGCATATGAAATTGACCAATTATATGGGGATTCTATAGGGGCATTTCATGACTGCTTGTTTGATGAGAACCATTTTTTTGTGGTTGATGTTAAAAAATGATGTTCACATCCATTGTATTCGCGAGACACTAGGGTTTAGTGTTTTTTTGGATCTCATGGAGTTATGAAATGGGTTTTGGAATATTCTCGATGAGTTTTTGAAATTCATGAGATGTTATCATTGATGGGTTTTTTGATAGATGTGTAGAAGAAATTAACCTAGAGATTCATTTAATTTTTTGTGAGTTAGAGATTCAGTATTATTCAATGGATATGCATGAGAGGGTTCATCCTAATCATATGTTTTCTCTTCAGAATGGAGGCACAAGAACATAAATATGGTTTATGGATGTGCTTCTAAAAATTTTGTGATTTTGGAAAAATATTCATGGTTTTATGGTGATTTCATTCATATAATATTTCATCTCTTGACACCTAACATGATAATGGTATTGATTTTAAAAAATTTATCAAATAGAGATTCTAGTAGAGTGATATTTAATTTTTATATATAATATTAATTTTATTTGGAATGTGACCATTATTAGTATTAGATACTACTCATGGGATCAGGTTTAAGGTGACGTGGATTTTTATAATGAGGTTATACACTCTTTATGTTGGAATTATTTCATCATTCCATGTGTTCACACACATGTTGAGTGGTACTATTTATCCATGGATTGAGTGGAATTGTAGGTGGTGAATTATGGTTTAGTGATCAAGAAAAAAAATGACATAAAATAGGTTTAATATTTTGTGATCAATTTAGGTAATGAATCTTGTGAGGTGATACGGTTGAATTGTAAATTTAAATAGGTGATTATCTAGATGAATTGAACATGGCTCAATAGAAGAGATAAAATTTCCCATAGATCCATACATGCTGGGGTGATGTTATAACTATGGTATAAGATATTCCATATGGTAGCGACTACACCAATGGTAGTTTATTGGTGTGACCCTTATTATGTCTTGGGATTCTGGTTCGGTCGATGGAAAATGTGGACACTTCTAGATGGGGAGTATGATATTCTATATAGGTAACACAACAATTGAATTAATGGGATAGAGGATTTTGTGACCTTTTTTGTGAATTAAATATAACTTTTATGATTATGGATTAATTTAAATGGGTACTATTGAATTATATAAAGAATTATATGTGTGAAATAATTTTTGGTATCTAGGGGAGTCAGTGTATGGTAATTTGGATTGAAATGGATTCGTGGAGACTTGAACATGTTTGGATCATTAGTTAATAGATGATCATGATATGAAAAAACTATGGGGGTGAAAATGGGTAGAACCAATTTGAAACTTTCAAAAAATAAGTTTTTAAATTCATTGATCATTTTGGATGATCATGATTTTCCATTTGGATTAAGTGATTCATTATCCGACATTCTTGTAATACTTTAGAAATTGGGGATGTTCGATCTCTAGAATGGTTGAACATAGAATTTTAGAATTGTGTTTAGAGTTATATTGAATGATGTAATTTGAATATCAAATCAGATATTTTTTTTGAATGAATGCATTGTTTTTTTCTTGTTGGCAGGGCCTTTAAATGTTTTTTCCTTATTATTTGACAATGTTATGAGTTTCTTCCAGTGGTTTAGTTCTTTATATATCAAAGAATGAATTTTTTTTAGACTATTATACATCTAAATATTTTGGGGCTGACCCTATTGATGAGGAATTAACTACTTATGTAACACACTGAGTTTATTTAAAATGAAACACTATGTTCAATATCATACATGATACATCCCATCGAGCATAAACTAACAACTAAATTTTATTATTTAAATATTGAATCTATCTCTTAGCCATTAGATATGAGGGAATGAAAAATATTAAGTTAATTATTAAACTATCGCTTCCTGATTTATATAAAATTATTTCTTGTGTGACCAATTAAATATAAAAGAAAATAAAACCATTTTTAAAATAAATTGAATTTTTTAAAAAAATGTTATTTAAGTGTGAACATGTGTAATTATAAAATAATAACCTCTATTTTATTGGATTTTATAAATGATATATATATATATATGTGTGTGTGTGTGTGTATATAATATTAAATATAATTTTTAACACTCATTTATGTTTTTTATATACATGATATATGAACAAATTAAAATATTCAAATAAAAGAAGAATTTTTCAAAAATGGCGTATTTTCCACCATTTGATGGAAACTTTTTATAAATATAATTTCAATCACTTTAAATAATTATTTTTGAAATAATAAAATTCTTATTTGAAATATTAGTGTCAAATATTTCTTTTACTTTAATTGTTAAAATGTATCTGATAAGTTTCTTTTTTTGAATAGTAAAAAAATTGTGCATTTTAATTGAAATCTATTTTTCATAAAACATATTTATATTGTTAAATTATAAATTTTAATGGTTTTAAAGAATAAATAGATAAATTTTTTATCTATTAATATAAGTTAGTTCGTTGTAATCAATTTCACATTCAAATTAGGAATAAAAGATTTTTTAACTTTTGAATGTATTTTCATTAAAAACATATATTTAATTTCTGCTAATGAGATTAAATTTAAATTAATTTTATCCCCAACTATGTTTAAAATTTTTAAAAGTTTAGTACATATTTTTAATCATATGTTCCAAATTTATTATATAGGTCCCTTTCATTTTTGGACAATATAAGTAGTAACGTTACAACTTATTTTTATTTCCAATATTAAGGGTAAATTGGTTAATTAAGGGTAAAAATAATATTATAAATTATTATAAAATTAACCTAAAACATCTCCAAATATAATTAAATGTGTTATTTTAGGAAAATATCACCCTTTGGTCAATGTTTTGAGCTTTTTGAGCTACTTGGATGTCTTTATGATATTTATAATATTATATTCAATGTAAAGTATATATTTTCATTCTTTTGTTTTTAATAAGAGAAATATTTTTAATTTGGTGTTATATAATTAATATGGATATCTATAAATATTAGTTTGAAATCTAAAATGTTTTTCTACATAATAGTAATATATTTATAATTTTTTGGAATGAAATAATTAAATTAAATTGGGACATAATGATAATTCAATGACTATTTAATTAATAGAAAAATCAAATAAATGATGATAATAAAATTAGAATAAATGTAGGTTGATATAATTTACATTATACAAATATTTATTGATGATTCTAGAATGTTAGGGATTAGGTAATTTATTTTATTTTAAGAAATCAAGAATTGATGATATTTTTAGAAATTCAAATAATGAATAGTGTCACAATTGATATTAATGATAATTTAAAATAATTAATATTTTATTAAATGTTATAAAATTTATAAAAATATTAACATCATCCAACTGATTGGGGGATGTCTTTAATCTTCATCAATGACCCATTTTTGGTTGTTTGGATGTTTATTGAAATGATATTTACACAAAAAGTGTAAATTTCATGATATCATGGAAAGAATTAATAAGCGTTAAATAAAAAAAATATGGAATGAAAACTAGTCAAACCATATCTAATTTTTATTTTATGTATGGGATTCGATCCAAAATCATAATATATTTTAAATAAAAAAAATTTATTAATTTTTTAATAATATTTATTAATATTTATTTAATATCATGAATATTTCAGAGGGTGCCCCGCCCCTCACCTATAAAAGAGTAGTCATTATTCTAATTCAAATACACTTAAAACCTATTTCGTGTCTCAACCCATCCCCGGGGACCCGTGCTGTGACTACCTCAAGTCCACCATCCATAAGCCACGGGCAGTTGATTTGCACCGGAAGGGAGAAACACAAAAATGGAAAGGCATTTCCTTTAAACCTATACACACATAGTCAGTATACATTGCGCACAATTAAAACACAACAAAAAAGGAAAAGTAAAACAACTACTAAAAACAACCACTAACGTCAAAAGTAATTATTGAATAAAAAAAGTTCTATTATAAAATCCAAAATGAAAATAATATATAGAAAAATTAGAAACCGTCCTCTGAAGGTTGTCCCCGAAGTATCCTACCTGAAAGATAGGTTCACCTCATCATGTGTCATCACTACCACTCACCACGTCTATCAATCACCTCCGAGCAACATCTAGACCTGGTTCCCCAAGCCTCCTTCAAGATATCTATTATCTCACCAATACACACAATGATGAGGGTGAAGCCTATGCAGGGGTGAGTATTATAGTACCTAGTAGATACCTCGAGACCCCTAAAGGTCTCTCTGGTTTCCAAAAAGGAAAAACCTCAAAGAATGATCTAAATCAAAAATTATTAGGTAAATGAGAAGTCACACCAGGTATAAAACTTAGAGAAAAATAATAATGATGATTAGTCTTAAGCTAGATCATTTAATTCTGTTATATGGCTTAGCTACTAATCTGAGAAGGGTTTCTCTGCTACCGATCAAAAAAGGGTCACTCTACCACTGATCCTCGATGAGTTAATCTATGGTCGGCCCACGTCAAGTCGTGCTACTACTAATCCACTAAGGGTCTTACTATTGTCAATCCACATAGGTTTTCACTACTACCGATCCACGAAGGGTCTCTCTCATTCTGATCCATGGAGGGTCACGCCATTGCTGATCCATGGACGGTCACACTGCTATCGATCCACGGAGGGTCTCTCTAATGTCGATCCATAGAGGGTCGCTCGTAACTTGGCATCCAGACATAGGATTACCGCACATAGCACACTTGAGTTCTGTATATTCTTCTCCTTAAGATATCAATCAAACCTCAAATTCCATGATGTCTTATGAAGAAGTAATACAAAGGAACGTCTTGTCGTAAGGCTTCCAACATGACATACGGCAGGTCCATTGGATTCTTGGTCTGAAAGATATATTAAAATGGTAAATTGGTTCCTATTGGATTCGAGTTAGATCCATCCTGACCATACTCCAACATCTTCCAACACTTAAGTGAAGTATCTCAAAAAGTCGGCCTCTTTGCAAGGGTCTCTATGCCACAGACTGTGCATCAATCGGACATCTGGATTGCGAGTTATGTCAGTTTTAGTGAGACGGAGCTAGTAAGGTCTAGGTCTAGTAGGGTTCCGGTCCAACTGGCCTGTTGGGCCCACAGGTCCCGTCAAACCAGCGGTTCCGGCCCACCGGGAGAACCTGGCCCTCACGGTGTGGGTAGGTTTTGTCGTACCGGATGCGGTGTGTCCCGTTCACCCCCCTAGTGGTGCCAGCAAGGAATCTCCCCATATTCCAAAATGGCGAGCATGATCCGATCATGTGCGTCTATCCGAGTAGCCAGAGTGGGCCCCTCTCTCCCCATGCAGTGCATGGGGGCCACGTTCTCCACCCGCTGTAGTTTTCCGGCCACATAATCTTTCATTGTGGCGCCTACAGGTGTTGCTTCCCTACATGATCGGCCAACACTGCCACATAAGTAGTTTAGCACCGACTGCTACTTCCATGGGCTACCAGAGATGCTCTGTTGGCCTATGTTCCTTCCCGTTTGCGCCTATAGGCCTCTCGGGTCTCTACCTTCACTATGATCCACTTGTATTTTCCTTTTCTCCATATTGATCGGTCTCTCATGAAGAACACAAAAGAACCCAAGAATGGTGGGGGGGTTGGTCCTTGTTTGGATTGGCCGGTGCCCTCCACATTATTGTTTTAACATGGGAAAAAATCAATCATCAACTAGTTTAATATTACCCCCAGACAAATCCCGCGACAACCACCCACATTAAAGTACGAGTCACGAATCAACATGTTATTCGAATGATCCATGTTTTACATAATTTCCCAAGAACTAGATAAGATAAAATCATTATTCACTTATAATAAATTAAATCATCTACCTGGGTTTTGTGTAATCTACTCTCAATAAAGGAAATAATTCAACATTTATTTTCATTTAATGTTCGTCACCACTCGTTGATCTCCAGTTGGGTTCCACAAATGGTCTTTGTTCATTCACCATGAATTGATGGAGTGGAAATTCGTTAGTGTCGCGTCAGAGGTTTCTCCCATGGGTTTTGAAATTGCTTTCCAAAAGTTGGATTAATAAATATAATCAAACCACACATTGTGTTAATTAATATGGTTTATTAATTAACCATTTATTAATGAACCATAAATTACGCTAGTTTTTCAATTTCAAAAAAAATGTAACAGGTCATTAAATGACTCTCAATTAATGATAGTTGTTAAACTATAGTTTTTTCAACCGTCCCTCAATGGTTGAAGAAAGAATAAAATAACACAATGAGTTATTTTATTATTTTTCTGAAAATTCCCAAAATTATGCTTCTTGTCCAACCCTTGATGGTCGATGTTATTATTTTCTTACATAAATCTCGGTGCTTCTAATTCTATAGTGCCCACAGATTTTCAATCCAATCACTAGTTCAAAAGATAGAAAATACCACTTTCACTTTTACTGAACATACCTTAAAAATGATCAAAATTTTGTTCCAGGCTCCCTGGGCCTTGGAATCATGTGTCGTTGAATTTCAAAGTCTCATAATAATTCCAAATAATTTTAAAAAAATTACACAGAATTTATGGGTCATTACATTCTCTCCACCTTTGGGATTTACATCCTTAAAATCAAAAAAAATTCTTAGAAGACAAATGGAAGTAATGTGAGAAAATATGGGCCTCCCACTCCCATGTTCTCTCATAGAGGTTCTCGTGCAACCAACCAACTTGCACAAGAGATATCAATCATCCATGACAGACCCTCTCTTATATATCCTCTATCTCGATATAGAATTCCATAAAAGTCTCACCTTTGTCAATGTCCATCTCTCCCCAATCAACGATGTGTGATGGATCATGAACATATCTCCTCAATTGTGACACGTGGAAAACATTATGCACCAAGTACATCTGTGGGGGAAGATTGAGGTAGTATGCCACCTCGCAAAATCTACTAAGAATATAAAATGGTAAGATGAACCTTCTAGATGGCTTTCCTCCTTGGAGAAATATTTTAGTCCACGTCGAGGGGAAACCTATAAGAATATGTGGTCCCTTCCTAGAGCTCCATTGGTCTCTGCCACTTATCAGCCTAAGACTTCTGCATGCTCTATGCAGTCTTCATCTACTCATGGATGATCTGTACCTTCTCAGTAGTAGCCTATACCAACTCTGGACCCCTAAGTGCTGACTCCCCTGGGTCTATCCAGAATAGAGGTGATTTGCATGGTTTCTCGAACAAGGCCTCAAATGGTACCATACCGATGGTGGACTAATAGTTATTGTTATATGCAAACTCCACCAGTGGAAGGTGGTCAACCCAACTGCGGCCAAAATCAAGGATGCAAGCTTGAAGCATGTCCTCATGTCTCTGTATTGTCTGCATTGTATGACTATCTGTCTGAGGGTGAAAGGCGATGCTCAAGCGTAGCTGAGTCCCGAACACCTCATGTAATCCCTTCCACAACCGGGATGTAAAATGTGTGTAATGATATGAATATATCATCAAAATAATCTCATGAATCTGTATTATCTCCTAAACATAAAGGCGTCCTACGCCCTCTAATGATCTCTTCTCTCGGATGGGTAGAAAATGGGATGACTTGGTGAGTCGGTAAAAGATCACACAAATAGATTCGTACCCCCTGAACGTGTGTGGTAACCCAATCACGAAGTCTATGGAGATACCATCCCACTTCCATTCTGGTACTTCTAGTGGTTGTGAAATGCCGGCTAGAACTTGATGATCGACCTTCACTTTATGACAAGTAAGGCATTGTGAAAAGAACTCTTCCACTACTTTCTTTATCCCAAGCCACCATTACTAACGTCAGTGGTCTTGGTACAACTCTGCCACTCCAAGATGTACCACCAAAAGGGATTTATTGAACTTTCTCAATACCTCCTCTCAAAACTTTATGATTATCGTGGTGCATCTTCTAAAAATGATGACGTGCTCCCCACCTATCAAAAATCCATCTGTCCCATGCCCTGAGGATATCTGAGTAGGCCTGGACTCACAGTCAATGTCCCCAAGTTGTGCCTCCCGAACTCATTGATGGAGTGGGGGGGCGTGTAACAATCATAGACTAGATGTATGATTCTTTATCACTATCTATAAAGGATATATGAAATGTGTCAAGCTGCTCAGTCACCTCACTCATTAGTTGTAGACCCAACCTCTTGCTGAGTGCATCTACTACTACGTTTCCCTTCCCAGTAGTGTAGACTATCTCAATGTCATATTCCTGGAGGGACTCCAGCCATCACTGCTATATCAGGTTCATGTACTTCTGTGAGAATATATACATGAAACTTTTTTGATCATAATAGACAGCAAACTATTCACCCATCATGTAGTTCTGCCACATCTTTAACGCATATACCACTACTTCTAACTTCATGTCATTCGTCACATAGTCCTCCTCATGTTTCCTTATCTTTTGTGAGCCGTAGGTGATCAGCGCTTTCTCTTGCATTGGGACACATCCTAATTTGTTCCTGATGCATCGCAAAATACTACTTACCCAATTCTCAATTCTAGTATCCTCAATATGGTGGCACTCGCCAGCCTCCACCGAAACTCTTGAAAACTCTGTTGGCCTCTCTTTGTCCATACAAAGGGAAATATTTTATTTTTCAAAGACGACAAGGGTTATGCTACTATATAAAAGTCATGTACAAATATCTGGTAGTACCCATCCCACCCTATAAAAATCTACACCTCATTCACACTCTTGTGTGGCTCCCAAGCATGAACCGCCTCTATCTCTGCTGGATCCACTACAACGTCAACCTCTGAGATGACCTGCCTCAAAATGTGGAATTCCCGTATCCAGAATCGGCTCTTTGAGAACATTCCATAAATATATTTATCCCAGAGTTTATCAAATATTATCTGTAGATGCGTGGCACTATCCACCTCTCACACAGAGTACACCATGATTTCATCCATGAAAGCCACTATGAAGCGATCAATGTAAGCCAGGAAGATCCTATTCATGAGTCCCATGATCACTACTCGAGCGTTGCTCATGCTGAAAGGCATCACGAAGAACTCATAGTGACTATACCAGAATCTGAAGGATTTATTATCTATGTCCTCATCACACACCAAAAGCTGATGATATAATGATCTGGTGTCTATCTTTGAAACCCATAGGGCTCCCTTTAGCTGATCGAAGAGGCCATCAGTCCTTGGAAGAGGATACTTATTCTTCACGGTCACCTGGTTCAGGCTCTGATAGTACACACAAAGCCTCAAAATCCCATCTACATTCATGGTGAACAAAATTGGGGCTTCCCATAGAGAAACATTAGGCCTTACAAACCACTTTCTCTACAAGTCCTCTAATTATACCCTCAAATCATTAACCTCCACGCCAGTCATCTGATATGCTGGTGTAGATATTGGTGTTTCCCTAGGATATAGTTTGATGTACAATTCAACCTCCCTTCAAGGAGGTAATCACAGAACATCATCAGGAAAGACATCAGCATACTGGTCCGCCAATACAAGATTTCTTGGACTCCTATCGTCCACTACATCGAGGGAAAGGCTATCCAACTAATGAGTGATCAGTTAACCATCCTCCGAGAAAGTTCATCTTATGATGCAAACATTCTATTCTCATCAGTGAAGGAAAACCCAGTCCCATCCTCACAAAATCACTGCACATTGAGACTAAAATAAATGATATGAGAATGGTACATGGATAACCAGTGCATACCCAAGATGAAGTCGTAAGGCCTTGCCACTACTACTAAGAGATCCCAGCTGAAGCTCTCACCTCCAAGAGTAAGCTCACACTATTAGAACCAGTGTATAATCATTGAATCCTCTCTTGTAGGAGTCTATAATCATTGGGATAAAGCCAAAATATCCATTGGAATCATCGAGATCCGAACTAGAGCAGTTGAAATGAAAGAGTGACTGGAACTTTGGTATATAGAAACTACTGCTAGGGTGGTCTAGACACAGATTATACTAATAGTGATCTTCGAATTGTCATGGTCATTGGTCCTTGCCACCTAAAGCTGAGCTTATCCCATTACACATTCTCCCTATGGTCAGGGTGGACCACCTGGAGATAGTGGCGGTGGTACCTCAAACTCTCTCCCACTGCCTACTACATGTCCTACTCCTCTTCCTTGTTTGCTTCCCTATAGACCTCCATGCTTGAACATTTTTCACTATCTTAGTAGTCCCTCAAACAACTGTTGATCATTAGTATAGTGGGATGGGAATTCATGAGCCACATCATTCTTCCCACAACACGAGTAGCACAATCTGCTCAAATTCTGACTTTCTCTGCCTTGCGATCTCTGCGCCTCTAACCCTCCATCCTACTGTCGTCCTTCAGATGGTTTGTCCCCCTTGGTCCTCTGTGTCATCTACATACTAACATCTGCTGATGAATTTCCTAAATGTCGTATATTGTTGGATCACACCGCCGGTTCCTGCTCAACTAGGAACCTCGCCACAAATAGTGCTATCTCTAGAACTATGGCCTATGTTGGGATGTTTAGCGATCTCATCGACGTTCTTATCTCCCATCGGTGTCCTTGCTCAATGGTTCGGGCAATGAAGAAAGTGGCATGTAAAATTTTGGTGGAGTAGCATGAGATGTTAATGAATCTTGCCGAGTACTAGGCCACTATCAGAATTCCCTATTGTAATTGTAGTAGATCCTAAATATGCACAGAGCATAGATTTGCTACTATGAACTCTTCCCTGAAAAGGCTCTCAAAGTCAAACTAGGAAATATTCATCTTCTAATGTGTCTGGATCATCAAGATCCACCACCTCCCTGCTATTCCATGAAATATACAAGTAGCTAAGATCTCCATCTGGTATGTTGGTGTCTCCATCACACGGAATACTCATTCCACAGCCTCCATCCAGTCCTCAGCTTACTCTGTATTTATCTCACCTCGAATCCTCTGAGGCCTCTATCTCTGGATCTCGCGCAACATGCTCAATTGGCGTTCATTTTCCATTGGTTGGGATGGTTACTATTGTTTATCTATGGATTTTGGTACTACCGATACACAACCCAAATGTACTATCGCTATAAGAGGGCCCTGCACCGACGCCGCATCGGTCGTTGGACCGTCATCGTGATCTCTCACTGGAATCCTAGATGGCTGTCTAGGTGGAGGCATACAATACAGAAACAGATGTTATACAGTCAAGAAGTTATACCTGCTGATCCGACTTCTAATATATCAAAATAAAAACATTATCAAGACACACACAAATAGACTTTTCATGTATCGAGTCATAAAAATAGAGTTCAGGGTCCTGGTGTATGGATATGGTGGCCACTGCACCAAAACTGAACTTCCCTGACTAAAATTTGAACTCAAGAAATTTAACAAAATTGTTCTAATGAAAAATTACAGACTCTTATTTTTTCTGGTAGAACTAACCATCCTTTGATACCACTTTGTCAAAAGCCATCCCCCGAGGCATGTGTCATGACTACCTCATTCATTCCTTCCATATTCTAGGAGATGGTGACTAGCACTAGAAATGAGAAAACCAAAAAAAATGGGAGTTCATTTCCTTTAACACTCATAGTTGGGGCTCACTATACAAAAAATAATACAAAATAGAAAAGGAAAAGTACAACCACTACTAAAAAACACTACTGAGATTAAAAGTAAATACTGAAATATATAAAGGCCAGTATACAATCACAACTAAAAACAAAGTACAAAAAAGGGTAAAATGATCTGAAGGTATTCCACCATGAATCCTACCTAATGGTTATGTACAGATCATCGTCTATCATCACTGAAACTCACCACATCTATCAATCACCTATGAGCACTGTCTAGCTTTGTCTCCCAATGTCTCAGTCAAGCTGTCTGTCATCTGCACAATACATAACATGGTGTGGGCGAAGCCAGTGTAGAGGTGAGTATAACAATACTCAGTAGGAACCCGGAGACCCCCAATGGTCTCCCAGAATTCCTCAAAGGAAAACCCACAAAGCAGGATCTCAATAACAAAGCATAATGTAAAAGAAATCTCATACTCAGTATAATACTTAGAGAACAAGAATAAAGATGATTAGTCTTAAGATAGATATTTTTATTCGGTTAAGTGGATCCGCTACTGATCCGAAAAGGGTGGCTCTACTACTGGTCCACAAATGTTTTCTCTACCACTGATCCCAGATGGTTCTCTCTACAGAGGGACCACGTTGGGTCGCGCTACTACTGATCTATAGAGGGTCACAGTACTGCTGATTCCCAAGGGGTCACACTACTACAGATCCACAGAATATTTCATTACTACTGATCCATGGAGGGTCTCTCTCATGATGATCCATCGAGGTTTGTACCATTTCTGATCCACAAAGGGTCGCACTGCTTCTGGTCAACTAAGGGTCTCCCTCATTCCATTCCACAGAGGGTCGCTCTTCACTTGACAGCTAGCCACATGATTCACATACTTAGCAAGATTTAGTTCTGTAGATTATGATCCTTAATATATCAGCCATATATCAACAACCATTAAGTCTCATGAAGATATAACCCAATGTAATTTCTTGTCCTAAGGGTTCCAATTCGGCAGATGGCGCGTCAATAGGACGCTCAGTCTATAAGATATAGGCAAAAAGGTAAATAGGGCCCGATTAGATTAGATTTTGATCCAACCTAGCCAAACTACAACATCTTCCAAATCTCTATTTGAGTATCTCAAAAGTACCACATCATCATAGGGGTTATAATTCCACAGATGGTGCGTCAATGGGATGTCCGATTTGTGAGTTATGTTAGTTTTAGTGAAATGGGGAAAGTCGGGTCCGGTTCTGGTAGGCGTTAGGTCCAACCGGCCCATTCGGCCCATGGTTCTGGCCTAGACGGTGGGGCCTGCATGGATGGTGTTTCCAACCTGGCCGCATGGTCCATTCCGTGGGTCCGTCCAGCCTGGAGAACGCATCCCGCATTGTGTAGACCGATTTTGCTGGACTGGACGATGTGTGTCCAGTTCACCTAGCTGGCAGATCCAGCGGTTCTCCGTCCCATCTTATGAAATTGTTGGAATGAGATGGATATTCACATCCAACCGAGTAGGAAACTCTCTCTCCACATGGAGTGTCGGCTTAGCATTCTCCACCTACCGCCGCCGTCCGGCCGAAAAATTTGCTGCTACGGCCGTCTGGTCGTACCATCTGCCGCCGTAGTGCCTGCGGATGCTGCTTCCCCAAACAGTCAGCACAGGCCGGCCTCTGATGCCATTCTAGTGGTTCCACACAAGTAGCAACATTCATGATCCACCAGAGATTCTCAGGTTTTCTTATTTCCTAATCTTTTTCACCTGTGGTCCTCTCGGGTCATCTCTTTTACTACGGGCCCATTGGATTCACCTTGCAGCCTCATTTCTCGGTCTCCCATGAAGACCCCACAAAAATCATGAATGGGTGGGGGGGTTGTGCCTTGATCAAATTGGCCTATTTCTTCCGCGTAATTTTTTTAACATGGGGAAATAATAAATCATTATATAGTTTAATATTATCCCCAAATTGAATCCTAAAATATCCACCCACAGTAAAGTACGAGTCATAGATCAACCCATTAGTCAGTTGATACGCATTCTATATAATTTTACAAGAACATGATAAGATAATCATTATTCACATTGAATAAATTAAATCCCCTACATGTATTCTATGGAATCCATTAGGGATGGAGGAAAGGATTCTTCATACGTTTTCATTCGACGTTTGTCGCTGCTCGACGATCTCCAGTTTGGTTCCTCCAACAGTCGTCATTTGTTTATTATTCTTTGTTGAAGGGGAAGTTCTTTAGTGTCTCATCAGACGTTTATCCCATGGGTTGTGAATTCAGTTTCCAGTGGTTTGATTAATAAAAATAATCAAACCCCGCGTTGTGTTCATTTATATGGTTTATTAGTTAACCATATATTAATGAACCATAAATTATGTGAGTTTTGCGGTTTTACAAGGAAAATAACTTTTCATAAAATGATTCTCAATTAAAGACCGTCGTTATAGTCCTTTTTATCCATCCATCTCTCAATTTCTGAATAACGAATAAAATAACTCAATGATTTTTTTTCCTGAAAAATCCCAAAAATTATCTTTTTCTTCTGACCCTTTCCGTTCACAATTATTCTTTACCTAAGAAAATCTCAGTTCTACAAATTCAACGGTTCCCTTGTATTTTCAATATGAGCCTCAATTGAAAAGATAGAAAATACTGACCTCATTTTTATTGAACAGTACTTAAAAAAAGTTAAATTTTTTTGTTTCGGGCTCCTCGGGCCTCACAATCACGTGCCGTAAAATTTTGAAGTCCCGTAATAATTCCATAAAATTTAAAAAATATTATACAGAATTCCCATATCATTACATTTGGTTCTATAAATATCACACCAAATACATTCCTTGAATCCCTCCCCACATTATAGAATCCTTTGGTTTGAAAATACAACCTTATTAGAGTTTTTATGGTGTTAATCAAATAATATCACCTGAAGAAGTGGTGTCGTTTTTTAATTAAGTTTCTTTATATTATTTCATCTTCTGCATCCTTCAATTATTATTCAACAATTATTTAATTAATAATCAAGTATCCTTAATATATTGAGATGTTATTATTCTAATATCATCATCGAAATCCATGTCTAGTCCCATCAAATGACAAAATAATTAATCTTTTGTGCGTACGTGTAAACTATCACCTCCACGAACTGATATATATCATTTTCCACTATAATATATAAAGACAAGTTATAATTATGGAATTAATTTTTGTATATTTTATTCATGAAATATTTATAGTTATAATTTAAATATTTTACTTCTACATTCTTACCTAACATACACATAAAATGATAACCTCACCTGTGTGTGTGTGTGCACTATCTCCTCCATGAAGCAATGTGATTCACATTTATTCACAACATCACATAAATAATATATATTAGTATATTAAAATGATAAATATTATATTAATGATATTATTATATTTATATAATGAAAAAATTATGATTACCTTCTTTCTGTAATGATCCTTAAAGAATAGAGATGTTACTAAAGTGTACGTACAACTTATCGTCTTTATGATTATAGTGTGTTTCATAATTCATAACCATACATAATGGTTTGATTTAAAAGTATTATAGATTTATAAAATCAATTATTATGTATTTAATATTATTTGGGATATTATGAAATAATGACCACTTTTACTATAGACATCATATCAATTTCATTTTGGACTCTAGTATCGAATATCGACAAAACGTCCAACATGAACAGAAATAATTTTATAATTATTATAACATGAGAATAAGTGATAGAAAAATAATAATAAATTTAAAAAATTTACTCAAAATTTTAAACTATTAAACTATTTTTATGTATAAGGAATATAAATATTTTACATGGTGAGTCGGACACAATGTAAATGATTTTATTTCAATCTATTTTATTAAGGGATTTACTAATGATATTCACCTTTATTATATTAAATGGTGTATATAGATACCATATGACTGTTAAAATCTTTATTTTAAATTTCTTAATGTTATTTAATGTTGTGATAAATGTTATTCTTTCTTGTGAATTATGATTTAAATGTTCGAAGTGGTATGTGATGCTTTGAATTTTAATGATTTAATAATAAAAACATTTTCTCAATGTAAAAATTATTTAATATAATTCATTTATAATTATAATATGGTTTTGAGAATTTATTTTTTAATTCGATACCTTAATATGAATTCTTTTGATTGAAAATGAAATTTTATGATTGAAATACTGCAAATTTCCATTTTTTATGTGTTATGATTATATAAGGGTACATAGTAGTTTTATGGGTGGTTCCATGATAACTCTAGGATGATTTTTTATGTTATAACCTCCAATTCATGGGGTATTGAATATGGTTGTAAGGTTATTCCATTTTTTAGGAGAGACATGTAAAGAAGTTGACTTCATGGTCATTCCATTTAAGTATAATTTTCCCCCATAATTCGTTTAAGAATTTTCCATGATTTATATGGATTTCATGGTAATTGTTTTAATAAAAAAAGAGTAATAATTAATCATATTTTCATAGGAAAGTATTTATATCTTATTAAAGATGAAAATTAAAAAAAATTGGTAATGTTTTTGGGGGTTTTATTGTTTATCAATGGACTAAGGATTTCCTTAATTTTATATCCCTTATTGAGTTTTTATGGTCATTCCACAATATTTAATTTTTTTCAAATGACATAATGATGGTTAAGGACTTGTATTTTTGATTTTTAATGTCATGGAGGTTTTTCAGAAAAGTGATCATCATTTATTCAAAAAAAATTATATTATAGGAAAATTGAAACTATTTGGAAGTCTCTACTTATTAATTTTATGGTTTTTGTTATGTATTAGTTTTGAAAAAATTATATAAATATATAAACATGAAAATATCATCAATGTGAAAAAAAATAATATTATTAACTTCAATAGAGATTATGTAATGTTTTGAGGTCTGGTCTTTATAAATTTTATCAAAGGAAATGTTTAGAAAACACTGGATATTAGGATGTTTTCTTAAGAGTTATAGATATCATCATGGGATTATAATTTGTTGTTTGATCATAAAATAAATGTATTATAAACTTATTTTAAGGCATTATTTAATTAGATTATATGGTGATTAATGTATCTTTGCTAACATTTAATTAATTGGTAATTATGGGATATTACTTTTTCGGAAGAAAAATTAATGGTATGAGAAAAAATATTGGGTTAATACATGTTATGGTTATTTTTTAGTACATTATAATATATTAGGAATGTTATAATAATTAAAATGTTTTAGAAAAAGGAAAACCAATATGATGGATTATAACCCATCAAGTCTAGCATGGTTGTATGTTTCAAACCCCCAACAGAAGGAAGACATAGGCGTATCAACTAAAACTAGGCAACATGACATCCCTATTAGAAATATTTTTTTTATTTTAAGATAAATTATTTTATTTTTGACAAAAAACATTTTGCAAAAATATCATTTACCGAATAGATAACCATGGGATTGGAATGTGATTTGTTGATTAAGTGATTGATGTTTTTTAAGAATATAACTTCTATTTTGGGAACTTTATATGACTAAATTAATTATATTTTTTTAGGATTTTATTGGAGAAATAAATGATGAGTTATAATTTTTAGGGATATATGATTATATGGTTATTCTAATAATTTATTGATATGACTGAGCTATCTTAGAGAATACGTTATTGGGGGAAATTACTTTTTTCCACGTGACTTCTAGAGTAATTTGTTTTATTTGGTTATAATAACTAAAAAATATCATGGAAGATTATATTATCAAATCCTCATAAATATTCTATTTTATTAATAGTTTGGATTATTTTGAGGAATTTTTTGGATAATTACTTATTGAATGGTTTATGATTATCTTTGTGTATTAATGTATAATTTTTTATATTAAAAATAGTTTTCATCGTACAATAGTTTATTTTTTGAATAATTTTATTATCTTATACTAACCATTTGGGTTTTGGTTAATTTTTAAACACATAAAAAATAAATAGTTAATATATTTTGTATTATGTGATTCTATAGATGTTGATTTAGTGTTGTATTCATGAAAATTTTGCCTTCAATAATCATTGTTTGGAAAAACTGCGTGCTTTTGTTGGAAATTTATTGGTGTATGAATTGACCTTTTCAAGTAGGTATATTTCATTATGTTCCTAGTCTAGGAAGTAAATAATTCCCTATAGTATTGTAGACGCCGAAAAAAGTCTGCAACTCCCCGAGGATGTTTCGGAATGGAAAAATGAAGTCATATTCGGAATCAGAGTCCCGGACCGGAGGCCCGGGAAGAGGTGCGCGAAATAAATGATGACTTCCGTGAAATATTGTTGTGCGCACGAAGCATCCCAGGGATTCGCATAATCGAGCTGCTAGTGCACGCAATTTTGCACGCCCTGGTTCCACGCGGTGAGGCTTTGCGCGCCAACGGTTCCCGCCGTAGAAACTTCCGCACGCCGCCTGTATTCTGCGCCGACTGGGGCCAATAAATATAAGGCGACCCCCGAAGGTTTGGCGGTTGTGGAATTTGGATCAGCTCTCGGGCGCACAATTCGACTCCCCCCACACGCAATATGACTTCCAGGCAATTCCCCTTTTCACACAACTTTGCCCCGGGGTTTGCCTTTCCGCGCAACTCCACCGGCTTCGCTGAATTTCCCTCCTCCTCTCGTTGCTTGCCTTGCACGTGATCGTTGTCCCTTGCGCATAGTCCTATTCTACGCGCGCAATACCTTGTGCGCAATCCCCTATCCGTACAATACTTTGGCCCTATTCTGCGTCATCTCGGTGTTTTGCACGCAAGCCTTCCTTTTGCATGAAACACCCAGGACCCCTTTACCTTGACGCCCCTTGGATGCCTTTCCGTGTCGACATGTGATGTTTTCCCTGTCGGGCATGCGTGCCATGCGTTGTTTTCCAGAACGGCCTTCCAGGCTCGTACGAAGTAACCTTAAGGTCCCTTGTGCGGTGTTTCCCATGGCATTTCTTTGCCTTATTCTTATCCGTATAGGCACGCTAAGGGCTATTGTTTCTTCGCATAGCCATGCTAACGTTGACACCCCAGTGGTTCGCCCTGCGGCCCCCCTTCACAATGGCCTTGTCGATGCCTTCCCTCCCACAAGGGGTAGAGGGCATTGGGCATGTAATCCCTAGGGGTGTGGAGCGAACCCACCTCGTCCAAGCTGCAGGACGTTAAACTGCTAAGCACCATGTCCTTAACACATGACATTAAACTATGGTCTGACCCCGTGCTTCGCACGCAGGGTCCCCCCAGCTCGGACATTTTCTACGCCTCTCATCTCCACGGGAATGGACTCTTCCTCGCATGGAATGTGATCCTCCTTGTTGGAGTGGAATTTTTCCACGGGGGAAGGGCTTCCTCAGAGCGTAAGCCCATAGCCTTTCTTACGGAAGATTGCACCCGTGCATCTCCATACTCCCCCCCCCCTGCCAAGGCCAGTGGAGTCCCTTTCCAACTATACATTGTCGCACCACTGGCCTCCACCCTAGAGTAATCCCCAGCACCCAGGGCCTCTAACCATGCATAAACCCCTATTTCCTCTTCGGGCCGCTAACCACGCGTAAGCCCCTATTTCCTCTTTGGGCCGACCAGCGTGTACGCCCCAATCTGTTTCTCACGGAAGCACCCTTCGCGACGTGATCATCTAGTCCATGTTGCCTCTTCTTTCCCACACCGAGCATGAATCACGTGGGATTAGAGTGCGCATCGACCATGACATCCTCCTATGGGCCGCCTCAGAGTGTAAGTCACATGCCAGCGAACTACGTGGACATTGATCCGTGCTAACGCATGGTACTTAGGAAGCCTCCACGAGGTTCAAGCCCACCACCCGGTGGTTCCGACCTCTCCACATCGGTTCCCTATCCACCTTGGGACTCCTCAGAGCATAAGCCCCATACCCACCATGGTCCGCCATAGAGCGTAAGCCCCATACCCACCATGGGTCGCCTCAAGGAGTAAGCCACATAGCCACCATGGGCCACCTCAGAGCGTAACCCCCCATATCTACCTTGGGCCGCCTCAGAGTGTAAACCCCATATCCCTCGTCCCGCATGATGCTAAACTTAATGCCCTTGTCCTGCATGACGTTAAATTGTATTCCCCCTCTTGGGCCATCTTAGAGCATAATCCTCATGCCTCACTCCATCATTCATCCCGATCTTTACCCGGGCCGC
Source organism: Viscum album (assembly GCA_963277665.1). Classification (NCBI taxonomy): domain Eukaryota; kingdom Viridiplantae; phylum Streptophyta; class Magnoliopsida; order Santalales; family Viscaceae; genus Viscum; species Viscum album. Next base: position 637,301,934 of record OY728157.1, read on the forward strand.
CACATCCCGGTGAGATCATGCGACTCCACCCCACTACATAGTATCCGGGAAGCCTCCCACGTGCTGTCCCCAACATCGGTGTTCCCCCTAGGGGGTTCCTTCAATCTAATCCACTCTCAGTGTTTCAATCAGTCTGATCTGTCTCCGCAAGATGATAAACTCGAGGCATACCCCGTGTTAAACATGGGAAGATGAGGAAAACCTCAGATGGTACACATTCCCCACGTTCGATGTGGGATGCCTCATGTTTCCGCGCCCTTGAGAAGCCTCGTGATAAGGGTCAGAAGATAGACATGCTGATCCTCAGCGTCAAGAAATGCCAACGACGCCCCAACGTGACCTTTCTCCTCACCGAAGGTTGCTGCCCCGACAAGACCCCTTGGAGAGTCTCGACGGAAGCAGCGTAATTAACTAGCGTCCATGCAGATATGGCACCGGGAATGAGCTTCAAGAACCCATCATAAATCTATGAGGGAGACCTGGATTAGGTTATGAGCTTTGAGGAGGAATCCATTTAAGGAAGAACCAACAACCCGTCATCCCGGTTTCGATCAAGGAGAAGACGTCCCTGAATAAGGAACGGATGCCGCCCGCCTTTGGAATGCGGGAATGCGGGGTTGCGATCCATGCGTCCTCCCATGCGTCATGGAAACGTGTGTGCGCCCTAACGTAAAAGCGTTGGAAATAGAAAATGGTGAACCCTACATGAATCTCTTCTCCCCAATATGGGGACAGGTAGAGTTCGAGATGTCGGAAGATCAGCATGTCACCAGGTCCAGGTACCTATCACCGGGACGTGAAACCCGCCAGGGGTTGAGGCAGTCCACATGTTGTGCACTCCATTCCGCGATGTCGTCAGCGTGGATCCCTCTCGTTGACCATGGAAGACGGAACAGTGTTGGCCTATTGGTTGTCGATTTCTTTTCCTTTTAGTACTAATGGGTTCATCTCCCTACTTCCAGGAATCAGATCACTGCATCTAGAGCTCAATCGCCACCTTCCCACCAGCGCAGGGGCAAGGGCACTACGGATGCGGCTACCCCGCATGGTCCTGTCTTTTCCACAGTCTCTCTGGCTCCGTTTGCCGCAACTGTCAGGTGCTCACGCCCCCTCTCCCTATCAGAAATCATCCAGCGAAGGGTGATCCACGACTTGGTTCGTAGGTATGATGAGGAAGGGATCATCCCTACAAGGGGGATGACCCATTTGGATCTAGAGGCGGTTGTGCCCCACTATTGTTTCCACCCCCGAGGGCCGCGCAGGGAGCCGCTGCTCCCCACTCTGACGTTCAACCACTTCGGGAGCCTATCCCCGGAGCGCCTTGACACATCTGTCCCCTACACCAATGAGATGGAGGATGTATGGGTTCTCCCGATCGGAGACCCATCCCAGGGCTTAACGACAAGAACCCCCGCCAGGCTGCATCGACATCATCGTCCGGCTCCCCGGGCTGAGGACCAGGCAATCGTTCTGCCCGCACCACCGGCTCCAACCCATCTGACCCAACGCCAGCGTCGGGCGTGAGCGGAAGAGAATGCCCGTCCTGGGGAACCAATCTTAGCAGCCACTGTGGCCCGAGCCACTACTGACGCCTGCTACTAGATCCCCGCCCACGTTGAGCAGGGGCAGTCAAATGCCCGACTGGGGTCGAGGCCCCGACCACCCTACAGGAAGGTTGGGTCGACTCTCCCGGTCACGGGCACAGACAATGGCCACCGTGGACCAATCCGCGGTAGTGCCACCCATCATGAAGGCTCATTCCGTGCCACTAATATGGAATTACGAGGGCTCCTTTGTGACAGACATGCTCCGGGTATGACTCCTTCCACCTCCCACTACACTGGGTATGAGGTCACTCCTCCTGCCGCTGGTCACGAGTATGGAGCCATTGCGTATCCAGTCGCTCACTCACATGGAGGTCCTCCCCATGCCTCTTTTGACATCTGTTCTGGTGCTTCCCACACCCCGGCCTTCAGTCCCCTCTGCCCCAGCACTATTGCGACCAGGGGACTCCTTGACGGAAATCATCCTTACCCTGAGGAGCCACCTAGGGGCAAGAAGTCAGGGCGTCGTCTCTACAGGAGGAATTTCAGGGGAGTCCGGACGGAAATCAGACCGGTCTGTTTCTCGGAATCTGAGGCGGAGTACGACTCGACGGTGGAACCTTCCCCCCGACCTTCTGAGTGGAGGGCGGGAATGGGGACGTGGCACGTCAGTCTCGTACTCCCCGAATGTGAGATCTGTATGATTCCCTCCTCCCACCGAAGGTACATCAAGGAGGATGAGGACGTGGCGTACCCCCAGGGGTCAAACCCACAGTTATCGTTGGCCTCCCTAGAAGCGCCTTCCACCTCAGTCAGGGAGTGTGGGGAACTTTTCTGGGGACTGACAGAAGAGTCGCAAGACGAAACACCCTCGACGAGCACCGACGCTGTGACAGGAGGCCCATTCGCTGGCCCATCCTATCGTGACGTGGCAGCCAGGGCATTGAAGCCCTTGGAGGACGACTCAGGGATCAGCGGCCAATTGGAATGTTCGCCGCATTCAACACTAGCCAGCTCACCGTCCCAGCGACCTGCCTCGGCGCCGTTGCCAGCTCCCCAGCCATTCTCGGTTGACGAGCAGGGGCAGAAAGGTACGGACCCCGAACCAGAGTCGTGGAGCTTCTGGACCGTCCTTGCAGCGGGCCACTTCCCCGAGAAGTTTTGGCCGGTCTCATGGTCGAATTTTGATATGCCAGAGGCACTCACCCCGTGAGAGTTTGAATATTTCTTCTAGACTCTTTGGTTGACTCACTCCCATCTTCGCCATCAGCTAGCACCTTATCCCGGGAGTCAATCACATCTCGAGGATATCGGTGAGTAGTGTCGTCGGGTCGACTTGGCAGCGCTCCCTTCGGTTCGGCACCCCGAGTCTCCAGGCCACCGCAGGGCCCTCCAGCAACAATGCATTCATAGTTTTCAAGTAATCCGCAAGGTTATCGAGGAAGGCACCCCCCACGCGCACATCTGCGGATGGGGGTAGTACGCTGCCCTTCTTTTTTGTGCGATCCTCCAACAACCTGATTCACCAGGAGGCCCTGAGGGAATGTCTCCAAAGGCAGTGGCAGTCAACATGGCTGACCTTTCAAATGAGGGAAACGGTGTGGAGCTCCTCGATGGGGACTCACCCCCTGAGGACAAGCCACCACTGGACCCGTCTGGGAGGATCACTCGCCACCAGAGGAGCCTCCTAGGTCTCCCCACTCCCACTGAGGCACTGACACCAAGCCGAAACAGCGGCAAGGGTAAAGAGCATGTCGGGGATTTCAAGCCCGCCAACCCATCTTCCTTAGTGCAGAAGGCAGAGGAAGACTCCGAGAAGGGAACTCTACGCCAACATCTTGCTGAGAAAAAGAGGTTGGTTGATGAGGTCTTGGCCGAACGCATTGTAGAGCGGCGACCTGACTATGGTAATCCCAGGTCAGGACAACAGGGGAAGGAGCATCTACCCCTTATCAAGATTCCCCTGGGAAACCGCAACCATGTCGTGTTCACCGAAAGGGGATAGGCCGGCAGCCATGGCAAGAGGGCGCAATACGTCTCGCCGAACCCTCCCAAGCGGCAGAATCACCTGGGGGACCATGATAGGTTTCCTCCCGCTGCCCTGAAAGTCGCTCCGCCAGCCGCCCCGCGACCTGCTGAGCTTGACTACCATATTGAAGATCCCGAAAATGTGCTTGTGCTTAGAGATCCCTGTCAGGACAGGAATCCATGTCCGGATGATCTGATGGAAGTACTCATCGGCCGCTTGGTGGCCATGGAAACTCGGCAGGTGGAAATTCCACCGGACGACAAGCCATACCTATCATGGGTGGATGATATGCCGGCCCCGCCAGGATTTGGGAACCCCCCATTCGCCCCCTTTAACGGGACAAGAGATCCACCACAACACCTGGCCCACTTCAATTCGAGGTGCAGGCCTATGTTGGGGACTCCGGTGCAGCAGGAAGCTGCCAAGCTTCGTTGCTTCGTCCAGACGCTGGAAGGACCAGCCTTTGTCTGGTACATCCAGCTCCCTTTTGGATATGTGGCTAGCTGGGAGGTCATTTCCCAGCAATTCCTCTACAAGTTTAGTTCCACAACCTAGAAAATGAACATTTCAGACCTCTTTAGGGGCAAACAGAGGCCCTAATTAGCGGGTCGCAGACTTCGTCGCTCGGTGGAAGTGGCTCACATACTCCCTTGACATGCCACTAACTTAGGAGAAATTACTGACAATGTGTGTAGGGAATGTCAAGGCAGAGCTGGTTCCTTCTATGATCACACAGAATTACCCTGGGGGGTTCCAGGATTTCTCGGACAAGGCTCAATGCCTCGAAGAAGCCCGACAATAGGCCAGTCAGGCACGCCCACTGCCTCCTGTAATATCTGCAACGAGAGCCGCCAGGGCCGTGCCCGTTGCCGTAGCCCAGATAGTGTCTCCCAGACAGCTGGATTTTCTACCAGTAAGGATTGCTCAGTAGCCCCATAGGGGTCCACCCCCACGGGCATAGCCTCCAGCCCAGCAGCGACCGCCTCAAAATTGGCAGGCTCCTCCGCGTAATGCGCCGCCGCCACCCAGGCGAGATAATCAGGCTCCACCTCCTCGGAATGCTCCTGCGGCCCCTGGCCATGGTCAGCCTCCAAGAGACCCCTTACCTGATAGAAGGAATCAGACTTACTCATTTGACGAGGCCCAAGTCCCTGACTATTTCCGTAGAACCTTGGAGCAGAATATCGTGCAGCTGCCTGAGTGTCTGAAGCCAGAAGAGGCACGTCTCACTGATCAACCTAACTACTGCCCTTATCACCAGATCCTGGGGCACACCATCCAGTGATGCTATGTGTTCAAGGACTGAATCCAAGACCAGATTGACAACAACATAGTCAGGTTGGGCCCAACCCCGGAACAGGTGGCAGGTGTCTTCGCGAGATCAGATTGAAGCAGCAGTAATGAGGATGAGTGGCAGCAGGTTTCCGACCGTGGGTCCCTGAAGTATAATGAATGGATGGCCCATAGGATGGTTTCTCGTGCCTATGGCATCATCCGTACCCACCTAAGTCAGCTAGAGCCCTCAGAATCTGCGAGCGCCGCTTTGGCACCGTCGTCTTAGCCTACCTCTTCCCAGAAGAGAAAGCGGCGACGGAAGAAGAAAGAACGTGCCCTGCCAGTGCCATCATCTTCCCGCACTCTTGGCAATTTTATTCCCCCATATATGGGGATCCCTCCGAGACTCCGTCCAGTAGTGGATGACTCCTCGAGTGAAAGCCTGGGGTACGCTTCAGTTAACACCGTAGAGTTGGTAAATCCCTTTTTGACTCCCGACGATGAGGAATGCCAGGTGGACTTCCCCAATGTCCCCAGCTGTCGCCAGCGGCGGCAGAGCCGTGGCTACATGATTCGCCGGGGAACAACAGTCGTCACCTCCATCCAGGCCGTCCACACTACTAAGACCAGGTAGTAGGCCCGATACATAGATCAGCGCATGCAGTCCCCTCACCCGGTGTCGACAGGTCCGTCTCCACCACCGTTTGTGTTACTGGATCAGGCGGGACCACCTCGTCCATGTGGCAGCCAGACCTGCCCTGCCACCAGCCGGCTACAACCTTCCAGTCCTAATGCGGCAGCCACCTCCCGGGCTTCGACTAGTGAACAGTGAGACGTACCTAGTACCATTCAGTCACTGGTCCCGCCGGCGGGGCCCATCATGCCTTCAATCGTAGAGCGTCCTCTTGTAAGAAGAAGCTCGCGTTTGGCTCAAAATTATGATGTTTTGAAGCACCTAGCCTGCATTTCGGCCAGGCCTTCTATCCTTGAGGCCCTTCGCCTGTCGTCGGAAATGTGCGAGGTGCTCGCCGAGGCACTAAGGAGCCCCATACTGTTTGAGATGGAGGTGGCGGCCGCCGAAGCCTTCCACACTGAGGCGATTGAGGTCTCCGAATGTCAGGTTGTTATCTCGTTTTCCAGTGAAGATGAAGACCCTCCCATACAGGGGCACATTCTCCCACTGTACGTCACCGGCCAGTTCAATGGCATGGAAGTTTGCCGTTGTCTTGTTGACATGGGTTCTGGGATTAACCTCATCCCAACCTGGATCATGCAGAAACTGGGGTTGTCTGAGGATGATTTAACTCCCTCCAACCTCAGGATCCAGGGTTATAACAGGACCGAGCAAACTCCACTTGGAAAGATTCTTCTGAAGACCCAGTTCAGTGGCCTGATTTCCAATACTGAATTCATGGTTGTCTCTCAGGACACTTCCTACAACGCATTGATGGGCAGGCTGTGGCTCCACCTTCACGCAGTGGTCCCCTCCTCATTTCACCAGTGCCTCAAATACTCCCATAAGGGTTGAGTGGGCGTGTTCCAAGGAGATGCGTCTCCTTTTTCTTCTTGTGAAGCCCATTATCTAGACTCTAGCTACTACAAGAGCAAGGAAAAGAAGATCCTGGCAGGTGAGATCGAGCCCTCCACTATCACAAGTGGTCCCTGGGCAGGATTGGATGACGCATATGTCCTCCAAATCCATCGGTTGGAGGCCAGAACCCCCGAAATGGGATAGTGCTTTGTTGTTTCGGTACAGAGGAAGGAATATTTCTGGGTCTAAGCGATAGCGGGAAATCATCTCGTACTCTTACACCAGCCAGGCTCAGGTGATCCCGGAGACTTCTACCCCTGTATGATATCGGGGTGTTGGGATCATGGAAATAGCAGTACGTCATACGTGTCTGTTTCACCGGTCCGGAATTGCTCGGCTGAAGGCAACGCGCCACCACTACTTTGATGTCATAAAGCGTGGCCCCTTTGGCCGAAGGCCAGATGGGATTGGATCAACTACCTTTGTCACCATGGTCTCCGCAGTGCATGGGTCCCCTGACATGGCAACCTCTGCCTCACAAGCCGGTACCAGCTTCCCATCAGGGTCTGGAAGCCCTGAAACGGCTCCCCCCGTGGATGACCCTTCCACAAGCGGAGATGAGGACATGGAGGATGCTCCTCCTTCCTTCGAGGAGGGCGTCCCCGCCACGGTGGACGAGTTAGTGCAGGTGAACCTCGGTAGCGAGGCGGACCAGAGACCAACACTGGTCAGTGCCGCTATGCCCCCCCGAGGAACAGAAACAGTACGTGGACTTCCTCATATGGCACCGTGATGTGTTCGCATGGAGTTATGACGAGATGCCGGGACTAGATCCCCAGGTAGCCATCCACCGCCTTGGCCTTCCAACAAACCATCGTGGGTTCAAGCAGCCTCCTAGAAAGATGCACCCCTCTCACGATTCCATGGTGAGGCCGAGGTTGATAAGCTCATCAGGGCCCACTTCGTCAAAGAATTCCAGTACCCCAGGTGGCTAGACAACATTGTTCCAGTCAAGAAGAAGAACGGGCAGAACAGGGTCTGTATCGACTTCCGCGATCTCAACCGCCACTGTCCGAATGATGACATTCCCCTTCCCGTGACAAAGCTTTTGATCGATTCCACGGCCAAGTTCCAAGCCCATTCTATTATGGATGGGTACTCTGGGTACAACCAAATCCGGATGGCCCCCGAGGATGAAGACTTCACTGCATTCAGGGCCCCACATGGTACTTTCTTCCACCAGGTTATTCCCTTGGGCCTGAAGAATGCAGGTGCCACCTATCAATGGGCCATGCACCGCATATTCATGCTGATTCTCGGGATGCTGGTGGAGTGTTATGTGGATGATCTGGTGGTTAAATCTCTTCAGTGCCATGACCATCTCAAAGACCATGAGAAAGTGTTTGGCTTCCTCCGTTCTCGCCACTTGAAGATGAACCCGTTGAAGTGTGCCTTCAAGGTCACCTCCGAAAAGTTTTTTGGATTCATTATTAGGTATCAGGGCATCGAGATCGACCCAGATAAGATCAAGGCCATCAGTCAGATGCCTCCCCCGAGTAATATTCGGGAGCTGAGGGGCCTTCAAGGCCACTTAGCCTATATAGTCCGTTTCATCACGAATCTGGCCGGAAAGTGTAATCCCTTTTCCCGGATCATGAAGAAGGGAGCTGCCTATGAATGGGACGAAGAGTGTCAGATCGCTTTTGAGGAAATCAAGCAATATCTGCTTCACCCTCCGGTCATGATTCCACCCGTTTCCAGAAAGACGCTGGTCCTTTACGTGACCGCCCTGGAGCAATCCCTCGGCACACTTCTCACCCATAAGAACAAAGAGGGAATAGAGAATAGCCTCTACTACCTCAGCTGCATGCTCCTTGACGTGGAAATTAAATGTTCCCCCATTGAGAAGAGCTTCCTGGCGCTCGTATTTTCCATACAGAAATTGCGGCACTACTTGCAGCACCACGAGGTACAGCTGGTCTCTCGTGTATACTCATTGAAATACATCCTGAACCGACCTATGGTGACTGGCCGATTGGCGCAATGGGCAGTGATCGTCCAGCAGTTCGACATCAGGTTCGTACCTCAGAAGGTCGTCAAAGTGCAGGTGTTGGCAGACTTCTTAGCTACCCACCCCACCTCCGCGGACCAGCCACTGGATCTGGGATTTCCTGATGAGGCAATCCTCTCAGTCGACCACGCCATCCCATTCTGGCAGATTAACATTGACGGTGCCTCCCAGAGACCCACTGGTAGAAGGCTCTACGATCCTTGGCTCAACAGAGTGGGCCTGGGTATCGTCTTTATCTCCCCGGAGCAAGACTTTCTGCCGTATTCATTTCTATTGTCAGAAGGCTGCACCAACAATGTGGTATAATATCATGCCCTCATTACTAGCCTCAAGTTGGCTCTCGATATTGACGTACCCCATCTGTATGTAAAGGTGGACTCTGAGCTAGTCATCAAGCAGTTCAATGGTGGCTATGCTGTCAGGAATCCGGAACTCATGCCATTGCTGTAGTGCACCCTCCGTCTAATGGCTAAGTTCCCCTCCCGTCCAGAGGACATTCACATTCCCCGGTCTCAGAACAGTCGAGCAGATTCTTTGGCCAGCCTGGCCGCATCACTTGCGGAGCCTTAACAGGATGACCTAATCATCCACGTGGCGCACCGTAGAGTCATTGATCATGTTATCCCAGAGGGAAATCATGGCCCGTGAGTGAACCATCTCACCACTGTTACCCCTACTTCAGGGTCCCACGGGGATTCAGGCGCGGTAATCGGGATAGTTCCTGACTGGAGGATGCCCTTGGTTGAGTATCTCTAGTACGACAATCTTCCACCGGACCGAGCCGAGCGAGAACTAATCCGATGTCACGCGCCACAGTTCACCCTTCAGAGTGGTCTCGGCCTTGAGCAGCTCCTTTACAGGTGCGGATTTGATGGTGTTCTCCTCCATTGTCTTCAAGGAGTTGAGATCCCACAGGTCATGCAAGAAGTGCACGCTAGTTCGTGTGGCGCCCCCCAGGCCGGGTCGAAGTTGTCCCACCAGATTCAGAGGCTAGGATACTTCTGGACCTCCATGATCCACGACTACATCGAGTATGCCAAGAGGTGTCATGCATGTCAAGTTCATGCTAACTTTATGCATCGGCCACCGGAGCCTCTCCATACTACCAAGTATTCTTGTCCCTTTGCAGTCTGGGGGTTGGATGTCGTGGGGCCATACCCGCCGGCGACAGCCCGCCAGTGCCGATTCATCTTAACTGCTACGGATTTCATCTCGAAGTGGGCGGAGGCAATCCCGCTCAGGGAAGTCAAAGCATGTTCTATCGCTGACTTCATGAGCTCCAATATCATCTATCTATTTGGAGTACCTCGCGCTATCCTCACAGATAACCGAACCAACTTCCGAGAAGCTGAGCTTAAGAAATTGTACGCCAAGTACAACATTTTCTCTAACCACACCTCCCGCTATCATGCACAGGCGAATGGACAGATCGAGGAATTTAACAAAACCCTCTCTAAAATTCTGCAAAATATGGTTGGTCAGAACAAGAAAAGTTGGCCGTACAAGTTCCCCAACGCCCTCGGGGCTTATTGGACGACGACTCGTAACTCCACCCATTTGACTCTGTATTCCCTGGTGTATGGAGCTGAGGCCGTCCTGCCCATCGAGATCCAGTTGCCCTCATTACGCACTGCGGTCTACAACCAGCAAGCACCAGATAGAGTTGCCGAAATCTGTCTAGCCGAATTGGAAGCGCTGGATGAAATTAGGTTTCACGCCTTACATAACATGGAAAGGCATCAGAGCAGGATGGATAGAGCTTTCAATAAGAAGGTTCGCCTCTGCTCCTTCATGCAAGGTGACCTAGTACTGGCTCTCAAAGCGCCAATGATCCCTGGCAGGAAACCACCCAAATTGGAGCCTAAATGGGAGGGTCCTTTTATTGTCCACAAGGTCTATCCCAATGTTGCATATTCCCTAGCGACTATGGATGGTGAGCACGTAACTCCTCCCACCAACGCCAGGTTCCTCAAGCAGTACATTGACTATGCCTTTTCCAGGTCCATCATGACCTTAAACTGTATGGTCCAGCATGACCTTAAACTATATGGTCTATCATGACCATAAACTGTATGGTCCAGCACGACCCTAAACTGCACCCTGGTCCGAGTTCTAAGACCTAAATCTAAGATCCGTGCTTCGTCCAGCATGACGTTAAACTTCCTTTCAATAACTACGTACGGCTTGATTCTCATCCTAATGAGATACGTAGGAATGCCTGGAAATTTCATCTCGGGTCCAGCCCCAAAAGCCCAAATGCCCCAAAAGCCCCAGGAGTGCCCAGGAGCGCCCAGGAGCACCCAAGAGAGCCTAGGAGCACCCAGGAGTGCCCAGGAGCACCCAAGAGTGCCCAAGAGCACCTAGGAGCACCCATGAGCACCCAGACCATCCGTCTTTGGGTCCAGCTCGAGGTCCGATAATGCATCATGCCTAGCTTGCCTTTGGGACCTTGACCATAGGATCGTGTGGCGTGGTATGGGATTATGTTCTCATTCACGTCGGGTTTGCAATAGCTGCACCATGCACGCCCTGTTCTCAAGAGTATCCCTCCTATGTCGTGTTCCCCATGATGTTGAAAGGTTCCATCTAGGACTACGTGTGGCTTGATTACCATCCTAATGAGATATATAGGACCACACGAACACTTAGATTTTAGGTCCAGCCCCGTCTCTTAGGAGATCCCATGATCCCCCGGTTGCCTCAGTCTCTTGGTATGCCTTTCCTTTAGGAATCCGACATCTTTTGGCCGCTCTCAAACTGAGCCCTTCGACCCTTTCCAGTGGTCTGCTAATGTGTTCAGAGTACTCTGGTCTAGGACCTGGAGTGGCAGATTTGACTTAGACAAGTTTCTGTCCACTTGTCAAGCTTCGTGTTCCCCTTCATTTAGGCCCCACCATCCTTCACACCCGGAGGGACCCCCAAGAACATCATGGATACAACGCCTAAGGGCTCTCCTACCGTCACGGGCCAACGCCCCCGAGGGTTTTGGGTGACAAATTGATACAAATCCCGTGTTGCGAATATGGTCAGTGGTTGATGCTAATTTGTTTGCCCCTACTTCTAGGCTAATGCGACAGGATGCTGTGTTGCGAACATGGTCAGCAGTAATCCTCGGTCGTCATGCCGGTTTCCTTGGGCCTCGAATGTTGGTTGCATGGTTCACACTATGTTCCGCCCCCACCGTGTCAAGGTGGAATCACAACACTCCTTGTACTAACCCTCAGTACACCCCTGCACATCAGACAGACCGAGCTTTGTAACAGTGTCTCTTAGGGCTCCCTCGATCTGAGCGCTACAGTATGTGCTTGGGTTTCTTCTCTATAGGTTGCATGCAGCTTGACCCTCATCCCCATGGGGAATGAGGAGTCGCCAAGACATTGCGTTTCGGGCCCAGCATAGTTGGGAGATAGCATCTCCTATCCCTCCCTGATTGTTGAACCCTCGTAGGCCCCTTTGGCCCGTGGATCCTCTCTCGGAACCGCGTGCGGTGATGGTATGGGATTATGCCCTCACCCGCATCAGGTATGCTGTATTGTATCGTGTGTGTTGATGTAGGTCCAAGCCTTATGACCTTAAACTATGTTGTCGGTCCAAACCTTACGACCTTAAACTATGTTTCCAGTCCAAGCCTTATGACCTTAAACTGTGTTGTTGGTCCAAACCATACGACCTTAAACTGTGTTTCCAGTCCAAGCCTCAGGACCTTAAACTGTGTTGTCGGTCCAAACCTTACGACCTTAAACTGTTTTTTCAGTCCAATCCTTAGGACCTTAAACTGTGTTGCGGGTCCAAACCATACAACCTTAAACTGTGTTGCTGGTCCAAACCATACGTCAGTAAACTGTGATGATATCGTCATGGACGCACGACGCAAAATGGCACCACATTGTGACGACCTCCCCATGGGGGACATCACGCCAGGTATTGGACGATTACCATGCCACTTTTCAACTCCCACTATGGCTTGATTATTGTGCAGACGCCAGGAACTTCTACCCTAGCTCAGTCTCCCCACAAAAGAAAAACCATTTACCTTCAAGAACAAACAAGATATATCAAATGCCGCTTCTTTTAGTGCGAGAGATAGACCCGCACAACTCCTTCATCCAGCATGACGTTAAACTGCCTTTCAAGAACTACATATGGCTTGATTCTCATCCTTATGAGATACGTAGGATCACCTGGGAACATCCCCACAGGCCCATCCTAACCATTTCTAGTCCGAGTTCTAACACCTAAAACTAAGATCCTTTTCTTGAATTTCTGCGACTCGGTCTATCTTGTGGGATTGTATGGTGTGGTGCGGGATTATGTCCTCATTCACGTCGGGTTACTCGTCGTGCCGTGCCTATCCCCAGATGAGATGTGTCCCCCATCCCACACGATGTTAAACTGTATTTCGTCCAGCAAGACATTAAACTGTCTTTCAAGAACTACGTGTGGCTTGATTCACATCCTAATGAGATACGAAGGAACGTCCAGACATTTCGTCGTGGGTCCAGCCCCAGGGATTAACAAACACCGTCCCTCCTTATTGTTGGCCCCTTGGACAGACTTCATGGGAAGTGGTGTAATCGTGACATACACCCCGAATAAGTTCGGGATGCCCCATATTATTAATGGGAAGCGGTAGTTCTCTCACTAGAGAGGTCCTGCCTGAAAATTGGGACAACCCATGACTAGGTTGGTACGTCCGCCTGATGCGCCTCCGCCACGGTTGCGCAATTTCTGGAGTGTTGGACTCTGTTCAAACAAACCATCACCCCACCATCCATGCTTTTTGTGCCCCCATTATTAGGATCATCATTCTCTTTCATGTTTGAGGGGACCCCCTAACAGTACGGATGATAGACCTACGGTCCGCCTACTGTCCTGGGCCAATGTTCCAGAGGACTAGTCATGTTTGACGGGACCCCCTAACAATATGGGTGACAGACTTTGGTCCACCTGCTACCACAATATGGATGATAGAACTTTGGTCCACCTATTGTAGCAATATGTATGATAGACCTATAGTCCGCCAGATGTCCTGGGCCAGCATTCTGGGAAACTGACCGGTGATATTTGAGTTAGGCCCCGTATTGCAAACATGGTTAGTGGTCAGCCCTCATTTATTGTCCCCACTCTAGGCCAACATGATATGGATGTTGTGTTTCCATCATGGGTAAAAATTACCATCCATCGTCGCGCCCCACAGTGTTCCGAATTCGGGTAGCGTGATTCACCTTTTATTTCCATCTCCCAGTGTTTGGATAAATTTCAATTCCCCCGGCATTGCCCAGCTCGTGCGTCAAAGAACATTGAGAAGGTGGTATATCAATCAGTCTGAGGTCTTCTCCTCAGAAATTCAGGCCCAATTTCGGATGCTTGAGGCTTGTTCAATGCCCCGTAGTTGGACGAGATGATGACCCGAGTATCCTTCGCTTCTCGCGTTGGGTGCATCCCACAAGAGCTTAGTGATGGGTTGTTAGTCATTTTGGAATTATGGTTGAGCATATTAAACCAAGATAAATGGATTTGGACCTGTATTGGATTGAGATGGTGAGCGGTACAAGCAAGAGGTTCATGAAATGGCCAAAACAAATCCCTTAAGGATCGGCACGCGGAATCGACCATTCCAGCATTGCTACCCTTTGGCTGGTGGCCTACAGGATCGCTTCCCGCTCCTCGAAGACTCTCTCCTCATCAGCCGGCGCAGAGTGCAGATCGCCAATCCTAGATTGTGCATGTGCCCACTCAGTTCGAAGTCTTGTCATCTGGTTACTCACCTCCATCAGTTGTTCCTGCGCATCTTCCAGCTAGGCCTCCAGTTGCTCCATAATCTCAGAGCATGTTGCGATGAAGGCCTCTTTATCTGTCGCCTGCCCTTTGAGGTGCCGAACCTCCTGCTCCGCCCTCAGCAATGCTTGGGCACTCGCCAATCATTCCTGACACTGGGCAACATCGGTGCGCCAGCTACTCTCGCGTATCTTCTCAGCCATGTAATCACGGACCGTCAGATGAAGGCGCTGAGTGTCAGCCCCTCCAGCGCACAGGAAGCGTAGCCAGGTTTGGAGTGATCCCATCCGCCTCAGCCAATCCAAATGGGGATGTCTGGGAAAGCGTCAGATACACTTCCACCCTTTGCGTCGTGTCATCCGGCTCTCCTCGGCTACCTCTGAGTCCGAGTCATCTACCTCCTCAGGGTTAGTGGGTCGGTATGTAGGGAAGGCAGCCAACAGATCGGCAGGAAGATCTGCCCCAGGGATGTCTTCCTGAGGAATAGGATCCTCGACATCCGGGCGACCTTCCTCTCTCTCCCCAGCAGTGACGGTGCCCCCGACAGCTTGCGGCCCCGCCTGAGGAACATCGTCGTCGACGTCCACTGCCCCCTGCTCACCAGTATCCAGGGTTGACTCAGTGCGGGGAGCATGTTCTGAATGAGGTGGTATGTCCGCCACTGGTCTGCTTACGGACGTCCTGGGCTCCGCAGCCTGACGAGCCTCCAATGTTGAGATCACTACGCAATGTGTACACTGATTAGTGGGGATCTTTTGATAACAGGTGCCAGTAGTGAAGTGTGAGACTTATAGGAGTCCAGAGCGTCGGTCTCCAGCGTTCTAGCCGCTGCAGGAGCCGCCATGATGGGAGACCCCTCCGCGCTTGTTAGTTCAATGATGGGTGTCAGATCCCCATCATGTCCAACCGGTTCCTCTCCTCTCTCTTCTGGTGTGGACCCCAGTCCAACACACATCTGTTCCTGAGTAAGACAGTGGGACGATTTAGAAATTGGAGAGAAGAATAGATGAAGAAGGATAGTGAATGAAGAGACAAACCTCGAGTATCTCGGTTATGTCGAGATCAGAGCCGAAAATCTCGCCGCTCACTCGGAGACTCCCCTGGTAGGTCGCCCCTTGCGACCCCTCGTCTTTGGGTTCTCATTCTTCTTCTTCTTCTCATTCGCCTTCGTTTTCTCCGGTCTCCTCCCCCACTGACTCCTCGTCGCTGTCGCCTTCTCCCAGCGGCATTACTTCTGGATCATGCTCCTGGCCGATCATCACATTCACTAGGAAAGGTGTCTCCGCACGCCGACCCCTTTGGTGCACTTATGTGTCCCTGACCGTCAGGTAAGAATGCCGTCGATGGAGGTTCACCCAGTCAGTAACTTGAATGAGCCTGACCTCTAGCAGCTGGATCCCGTTTTGCATGATCTTCTGCCAGACGACTTCGACGCTCAGCTATTGCCACAGGGTCATCTAGGCCGACCACAGTGCCGGGAAAATTGCATCTTGGGAAGGTTCGAGCAGGTATCTTATCTGCTTCCCGGGCAGTTCCATGGCCGCCTCATGTGACCCCACTATGGGCAACGAGGTCACGGCGACACTGCATGATGTTCCTGTTGCTGAAGTCCCGGCCTGCGCAGGCCTCGCTGCTTAACACACCCCTAGTTCCCCTCTTCCGGCAGCCCCTTACCTTCTCCCTCGTCGCCCAATTTCCGCGCAAGTAACCTCGAGTTTCCGGACTCGCTTGCGTAAAATCCCCTCAGGGTACGCGATGGTCCAGTGTTCGGCATACTCGATTGCCAACCCAGCATCAACCCTGGTTGGAAGAAGAGTAATGACTTCGCCAGAGCCGAAAGTGGTAAACATCAACCACATCTGGCGTGGAACACAGGGATTCTTCTCCTTCCAGACAGTAGTGAATACCTTCTTCGGCATTTTTTGAAGGCACCTGAACCGCCTGGCGAATAGGGATGGCACGTAAGGCTCGCATGTCACCTTCCCGTCAATCCAAGCCACGATCACCCCGCCTCAAATGCTTTGGAAATATTCCTGTTGTTCCAGAGAGACTATCCCATTGTCCACCATCTGGCCGACCGAGGTGGGGAATGAGCTAATGTGGAAGTTGGTATGTTTGCCGATGTGGATCCTTACTCCCTCCTCATTGAGCATCATCGGTGCCACCCCTGTGATGTTCAGCAAGGACGGTCACAAGCCATTTCCCGAAGGACAAATGGCGTTTGGGAAAGTGTACCCGCTGAGGTGAGCCGCCACCCAGCCGTGGAAGATCTGGAAGGGGCCACATACTCTCCGAGGTGACCCCCCTCGTGAGATGCACCCCAGGATGGCATACAGCATAGCCAGTACGGGGACACCCAAGTTGAACCATTTTATGACGGCCATGGTGCCCGCCATCACCAGTGTTTCTGGACGGACGCCCATCCTCGCGTCCCGCCCCGGTAGGAGCCACCCGCTCAGGAAGGCGGCAAAGAACCCAACATACCGAACATTCAGGTCCCGGGCCTCGATGACGCGATATCCCCATGATTGGTATTGCCCCGCCTCTAGGGTCCTCCAGTATGACCCATCCCTGCTCCACTGAGCTGCGGTTGGGAACCGTTTACCCTTTCCTGGCATCTTGATGGTCGGATCCTTCTCAAGGAACAGGTTGAACCATCCCTTGTAGGCAATGTCCTTCATGAATTCCATCACACCCAGACTCTCTTTGGCCATCTCTAGCAGGTTCCACGTCATCATAGGTGTCCTTGACCTGTCTTCCTAGGTGTTCTTCGGTGGAACGAACTCGTCGTATTGGTAGCCATCCAGTGGGATACCCCCGATGTAGTGAACGTCTAAGAGGCTGATGTCGACTTCCCCATGATGAAGGTGGAATGTATTGGTGTTAGGAGACCACCGGGTGAAGACCTCCGGCCCGAGCTCAGGTTGACGGTGGAAGTGGAACAGCGAAGTCCATACCCCCTCAAAGAGGCCAATATACCACAGTTCTTCCCCGAACTGGTTGCAGGTATGGCAAACCTAGAACGGCCAGGCCCATTCACTGGTGAAGTTTCCCCCGGACCGTAGGTTCCAATCCTTTATCCAACCCTTCGTGTCATCTGTGACGCTCTGACAAAACGTGCTCACGTAGAGGGCCGGAGAATTATCTGCGACAGGCTCATCCCCAGTAATGGTCCTGGTCCTCGGGTTCAGAACATATACGTCCATATGTCTGGTTTCCCTTGCAGTACGTCCGTTGTTGGTGATGTTGTAGCAAGGAAGATCGTCCTCCCGGGTCACCCATGACCGCGGTGTTTCCTCCTCAAAGTCCGGCAGGGGCACCTCCTCTAGAATGCCAAAATTCCAGAGCGAGAGGTTGTCAGACAGTGGATACGTCTTCTGGGATGGGGTCAGCAGATTGAACAAGGTTAGATTGTTGGAAATGATCACCTTGGTGCCATAAAACTCCTCTTTCTCCGCCATTTCGATTCTACGGGCGACGACTTCCCCCTCATCAATTCGGTTTGCGGCCATCTCGAATATTTCGGGAGTTGTACGAAACTAGGAAGATGTGCGTGGAATCGGAGAGTGATGCGCGAAATCTGAAGTGCAGGCGCGAAATCCTTGACTTGAGCGTGCAATCGGTGGGCTATGCGTGGAAGATCCCATGTGGCGCGCAAGGACGACCAAAATTAGGAAGGAATTCCGCACTGCCAAATAGTTTTACGCACAGCCGCGGGAGAAATTTCGCGCACGAGACCTATAATCCTATCACGCGGAAGAGTTGTAGCATAGATCCAGGACCCAACTCCCCTTTTTATAGGCGAGGCCAGGGATCCGTGCCACGCGGAAAGTAAATTCCGCGCCGATCCGTCATTTTTCACGCCGCGTGGGTTGTTCGTGCGCTAAGCACCTTGGATTGGCTCTGCTTCGGCGTTTTGGAGTTTCCCATGGAATCCGATCATTGCGACCTCTCGCCGATTCAATTCCGATGGGGGGAATTTGTAGACTCCGAAAAATGTCCGCAACTCCTAGAGGAAGTTTCGGAATGTAAATGCGAAGTCATATTCAGAATCAGAGGCCCGGTCCGGAGGCCCGGGAAGAGGTGCACGAAATAAAGGAGGACTTGCGCGAAATATTGTTGTGCACGTGAAGCATCTCCGAGATTCATGTAGTCGAGTCGTTGGTGCACGCAATTTTGCACGCCCCGGTTCTGTGCAGTGAGGCTTTGCGCACCGACGGTTCCCACCGCGGAAACTTCTGCGTGCCGCCTGGATTCCGCAATGGATGGGGCTTATAAATAGAAGGCGACCCCCGACGGTTAGGGGGCTGAGGAATTTGGATCAGCTCTCGGGCGTGCAATTCGACTCCCCCCATGCGCAATATGAATTCCAGGTAATTCCCCTTTTTGCGCAACTTTGCCCGGGGGTTCTCCTTTGAGCAAAACTCCACCGGCTTCGGTGAATTTCCCTCCTCCTCCCGTTGCTTGCCTTACGCACGATCGTTGTCCCTTGCGCGCAATCCTCCTCTATGCGCACAATACCTTTAGTGTAATCCCCTATCCATGCAATACTTTGGACCTATTCCGCGCCATCCCGGTGTTTTGCGCGCAAGCCTTCCTTTTGCGTGCATCACCCAGGACCCCTTTACGTTGATGCCCCATGGCTTCCTTTCCGCGCCGGTACGTGATGTCTTCCTGGCCAGGCATGCGCGCCATGCGTTGTTTTCCCATACGGCCTTCCAGGCTTGTACGAAGTAACCTCAAGGTCCCTTGGGTGGTGTTTCCCATTGCGTTGCTTTGCCTTATGCTTCTCCTCATAGGCATGCTAATGTCTATTGCCTCTTCGCATAGCCACGCTAACGTGGACCCCCCAGTGGTTTGCCATGCGGCCCCCCTTCACAACGTCCTTGCCGATGCCTTCCCTTCCACAAGGGGTAGAGGGCATTGGGAATGTAAGCCCTAGGGGTGTGGAGTGAACCCACCTCGTCCAAGCTGCAGGACGTTAAACTGCTAAGAACCTCGTCCTTAACACATGACGTTAAACTGTGGTCTGACACCGTGCTTCGCATGCAGGGTCCCCCCCCCAGCTCAGACATTTCTTACACCTCTCGTCTCCATGGGAATGGACTCTTCCTCGCATGGAATGAGATCCTCCTTGTCGGAGTGGCATTTTTCCATGAGGGAAGGGCTGCCTCAGAGCGTAATCCCCAAGCCTCTTATGGAAGATTGCACCCGTGCATCTTTGTACTCCCCCCCTACCAAGGCCAGTGGAGTCCCTTTCCCACTGTGCTTTGTCGCACCACGGGCCTCCACCCTGGAGTAAGCCCCGGAACCCAGGGAAGCTAACCATGCGTAAGCCCTTGTTTCTACTTCGGGCCGCAAACCACACGTAAGCCGTTGTTTCCTCCTTGGGCCGCCCAGCGTGTAATCCACATTCTACTTCTCACGGACGCACCCTTCGAAACGTGATCACCTGGTCCCTACTGCCTCTTGATTCCCACAACGAGCATGACTCACGTGGGCTTAGAGTGCACATCGACCATGACATCCTCTTATGGGCCGCCTCAGAGCATAAGCCCCATGCCAGCGAACTATGTGGACTTTGATCCGTGCTAACGCATGGTATGTAGGAAGACTCCATGAGGTTCAAGCCCACCACCCGGTTGTTCCGACCTCTCCACATCGGTTCCCTATCCACCTTGGGCCACCTCAGAGCGTAAGCCCCATACCCACCATGGGCCTCCTCAGAGCATAATCCCCATACCCACCATGGGCCACCTCAGATCGTACCCCCCATATCCACCATGGGCCGCCACAGAGCGTAACCCCTATATCCACCTTGGGCCACCTCAGAGCATAAGCCTCATATCCCTCGTCCCGCATGATGCTAAACTATATGCCCTTGTCCCGCATGACGTTAAACTGTATTCCCCCTCTTGGGACATCTCAGAGAATAAGCCCCATGCCTCACTCCATCATCCATCCTGATCCATACCCGGGCCGCCACTTCCTGGTGAGATCATGCCACTCCACCCCACTCCATAGTATCCGGGAAGCCGCCCACATGCTGGCCCCAACATCGGTGTTCCCCCTAGGGTGGTCCTTCAATCTGATCCACTCTCAGTGTTTCGATCAGTCTGATCCATCTCCGCAAGACGTTAAACTCGTGGCATACCCCGTGTTAAACATGGGAAGCCGAGGAAAACCTCAGATGGTACACATTCTCCGTGTTCGATGTGGGATGTCTCGGGTTTCCGAGCCCCCGAGAAGCCCCTTGATAAGGGTCAGAAGACAGACATGATGATCCTCAGTGTCAAGACATTCCAACGACGCCCCAACGTGACCTTTCACCTCACTGAAGGTTGCTGCCCCGACAAGACCCCTTGGAGCATCTCGACGGAAGCAGCGTAATTAACTGGCGTCCATGTAGATATGGCACCGGGAATGAGCTTCACGAACCGGTCTTAAATCTATGAGGGATACTTGGATTAGGTGACGAGCTCCGAGGAGGAATCCACGGAAGGAAGAACCAACATCCCATCATCCCAGTTTCGATCAAGGAGCAGACATACCTAAATACAGAACGGATTCCGCCCACCTTTGGAAAGCGAGAATGCGGGGCTGCGAGCCGTGCATCCTCCCATGCGTGAAGGACACGCACGCGCGCCCTGGTATAAAAGCATCGGAAACAAGTATATTAAATGTCTAAAAATAAAATGTTATCCATTTAGTTTTAATACATTGAAATCAATGACCTTTTAACCCATCAATGATTTATTGTTTTGTGATTATTAACGTTCTCATAACCATGTTTTCTATAAATCTACATGATAAAATGATAGTGGTTTTTCTATTCCATGTCCATGTTTTCCTATATGTTTCCCAATTATGTATTAGTAATGGTGATCATCATACTTCTCCTTCATTCTATTAAATTGGATGTTATATTATTCCTTTTTTGACATTATATTTAAACAAATGTATTTTGAAAATTTAAACCCATAGATTCTACTCCTAATTTCAGATTTTGGGGATGAAATTGATTAAATATTTGATAATGTAACATCCTTAGTTTTTTATATGGAAACACTATGTTTGATAGCATGCATGATACACCACATTGAGAATAAATGAATAACATAATATTATTATTTAAATATGGTAGTTATCACATATACCATAGAATGGAAGGAATGAACATGGTTAAATAAATTAATAAATTAAGGTTTTTATATTTGTATATAATTAATTATTTTATAACTAATTAATTATAAATAAAAATGAACCAATTTATAAAATTAAATGAAATATTTTTCTAAAAATTATTTCACTGCAACATGTGTTGTTATAAAATAATAAAATCAATATTATTGGATTATATTAATGAAATATATATATGTAATATATTAAATATAATTTTTTAAAAAAATATGTGTTTTCTAGAAATTATATATGTACAAATCCAATTTTATAGATAAAGAACGTATTTTCCAATATATATATATATTAACTACCTTTTGATTGAGAAATTATTTTAAATATATTTTTTACACTTTTATTAATTATATTTGATAATATATACTTCTTATTTAAAATATGAGTATAAATATTTATATGGGTTGATTTTTTTACAATTTCCTAATAAGATTCATTTTTTGATGAATAGTGAAAAATTACTACATTTCAATTGAAAATATGTTTTTTCATTAAATTTATTTATATTGTTAAATTGTATATTTTTTAGTTTAAATTATTCTTGTATAATTTTTCTATTAAATACAATGTATGTAATTTGAATGAATTTTAAATTGAAATTTTATATAACAACATTGTGAACTTTTAAATGTTTTTACATTAAACCCTTCTTTTCTCTTTTCATCAACGACATTGATTTTAAAAAAATTTTATACACTTATATATATTGAATTTTGAAAAATAGATTCAATATTATATATCATAACATTAAAATTTAATAAATATATCCATTTCATATTTGATCAATATTTATAGTAATTTTAGTAATTGTTTTTTATCACAACTGTTATGGGTATCTAAGGTAATTGAGAGTAAAAATAATATTACAAAATATTATAAAATTACTATAAGAGTTGTCCAAATTTCATTTTGTGCATTATTTTTTACCAAAATCATCCATGGGGAAACTTTTTGAGCATTTGGGTCTACTTTCAAAACATTAACACATTTATAATATCATATTCAAAGAATGTAAATTTTTTTATTTTTTTTTTATTTTAACAAGAGAAGTGTTTTTATTATGGTGTAATTGAAATTATATGTTCTACAATAAATAGTATTTATAATTTAGTAATATTTATATTAATAATAGTAATTAATTTAAAAAAATTGAGAACTATATAATATTACTAAATGGTCTCACAATGATGATGCAATGACTATATACTTTATAAGGAATCAAATAAATGATATTAATTATATTAAAATAAATATTTTTTTACATAATTGATTCCTTAAAAGAATTTAATGGATGAATCATCCATGTTAGGTATAATTTAATTGAGTTTTCTTATAAGATATCACAATTTTAATGATATTTTTTAAAATTCATGTAATGAATAGTTCCAAAAATAACATTAATAATATATTAAAATAAATAATATTTTTTAAATGATATAAAATCCGAAAATATATATCCATAATCTAAATTATTGGCGTGAGTCTAAATATTTCATCAATGACTCATTTTTGGTCATTTTTTATTTTATTTTAATTATAATAACACTTAAAGTGTTAAATAAGTGATATAATAGTTGGAATTAATAAGCATTGAAACAAAAATAAAATTATTAAGTAATATTAAAAACATATATAATTTTTATTTTATGAATGGGATTCAACCAAAAATAATAATATATTTGATATAAACCTATTTTGGAACTTTTTTTTGAAAATAAATTTATATTAATTTATTATTTTGAATAATAATTAGAGTGACCCTCCCCTCTCCTATAAACATGAACACATTCTGCTAATTTACATATAATTAAAATATATTTTATCTGATATTATCTTCTCAAATAACTTACTATAATCCTTCCCCACATTTTAGAGGACATACATTTAAAAGGACACCCACATGAGACATGTAAGGTGTTAATGAAATGTTATCACCTAAAGAAGATGTATCATTTTTATTTAAGTGTTTCCATTTTATTTATTCATCCACATACTAAAAATATTATTAAAAAAATATTAAATAAAAACTCATGTATCCTAAATATTACGAGATATTATTTTGTTAATATAATCACCTAAATCCATCTCCAATTCCTTCCAATCATAAAAAACAATTGTTTATGCATATGGATGAACTATAAGCTCCACGAACTGAAATAATTATTTTTCCATTACCATATCTCAATAATGGTTATAATGATTAAATGAATATTTATATATGATATTAATGAAATATATATCATTATTATAGAATATTATATGATTTACAATCTTACTTTCCATTTACATACAAAAGATAATGGTGTTTATGTGTACATGTGAACTATCATCTCCACAAAGCAGTGTGATTCATTTTTAATCACCACATCACATGCATATTAAAATAAGTATATTTAAATTATTATTATGATATGAATAATATTTTCATAATTAGGAAAAGGTAAATCTATTATAACCTTCTTTCTATAATTATAATTGAATAAAGAAATCATTACCCTTGTGTATGTATGACTTGTCTTCTCCATCATTATAACAGAGTTCATTTTTCATAACCATTCATAATAGTCTGATTTAAAAGTATTATTTATTTATGAATGTGATTATTATGTCATTAATTTCATTCCTTCGATGAATGCATGTTACCATTTTACTATAGACATCATATCAAAGTCATTTTGGACACAAGTATTGAATATCGGAAAAACAACTGATGTCTACTTAAATAATTATATTATTGTTATAAAATTATAATAAGTGATATTAAAGTAATAATAAAAATAAAAAAATTCTTTCAATAAAGTAAATATATTTTTATTACATGTGAAGGATAATGATTTTACAAGATGATTTAGACTCAAGGTAATAGATTTCATCCCAATCTCCATTCATTAGGTAATATCATGATGATGTTCAACTACATTATTTGAAATGTGTATATAAATACCATTTGAAATTTCATATCCATATTTTATATACCATCATGTAACTTAACGTTCTTTAAAATATTCTTCATCCATGTTTCTTTTGATTTAATTTTTCAAAGTGTTGTGGTATGCTTAGAATATTTAAAGTTTCAATTGTAAAATATTTTTCTCCATGTCAATTTTCATTATATTATTTTACTTCTTTATTATATTGATATAAATGTATTTTAAATAAAATTTTATCTATATTTTTATTTTAATGATATGGTTTTTGAAATGAATCTTTTAATGTTATTTAAATGGAATATTTTTACAAACAACAAATGCAATATTCTTTTTAATGTTTACGGTGATAAAAAAATCACTTCCTCCATGGACATTATTTAATATTTCTATTACTATACATGTTTTAAGATTTTTAAGATAAAAATACACCCCTTATTCCTTTTTTTGTTATTTTGTTATTTAAAAGTGTTTCTAAAATGGATTTTTTATTTCAATACCATGAAATGGTTTCTTTTGATTACGAATGAAATATTATGAGTGAAATTATGAAAATTTTAATCTTTAATGTGTTATGATTATATAATATCACAAGGACATTAGAAAGGTGGTTTTAATGATAGAAAAATACTGAGTGGTTTTTTGATAAACCAAGGATGGGTGTTTACATTATAACCCCACTCCATTTGGAATGGAATCGAATGTAGCATATGTGGCTCATCCCAGTTGGCGAGGACTCCTTATGTGCATCCAGGTGACCCATGATCAAATCCCTATGGAGAAATATTTTGGGGTTATAGTATTAGTATTGTAGATGGTACTATAGTGGGAACTATAGTATGTACTATTTGACATTATAGAGACTGGGAATATTCCCCCATTTGGGCCTTCAGGCCACCGATTTGGTCCTCGAGTCCTTTAAGGCCTTCATGCCACCTAGGGCTTTTGGTTAGTAAGCCCTTAGGGCCACCTCAAGGCCTTCAAGCCACCGTAAAGCCTTTGGTCCACGTAAATTGCAGATAGAAAACAGACAACATACAAGGAACAATCTCCTCAAGAAGGATAACCAAAGAGCCTTTCACCAAAGAAGAAACTACACAGATTTCAAGAATGAGAGGGTATAGAACCTTCCATCAGGACAAGCCTATACGTGCATGGGAAAGCCTAACAGAACTACCATGAAAAGGTGGAGAGCAGCCTACATGATAAAGATGTTGGGGAGGATTAGTTCCAAGATGTTCATCTGGTTTGTATATAATGTTTGAAACCTACAGGAAATGAATTCCTCTAAGGCCTATGGGCCACGTAATACTTACGCCTATGAGCCTTGTAACGGTTCCACCTCACCCCTTGAAATGTGGATTATCAAAATCAATGAAACAATGAATGACTTCAGGACATTGAATAAGTTTGGAATTGAATGTATATTTATTATATTTTTTAGTAGTGACATGTATGTATGTCAATATCAGGGTTATTCCATTTATGTATAATTATATACCATGTTACCATTTTGTATTTTCTATGATTTAAATGGATTTTATGGAAATCTTGTGATTACAAAAAAAAAGAAATGAACTTATTTTGAAAGTAAATTATTAACTACATTAAATAGTGAAATGTATAGGATTATGAAAAATTTTATGGGTTTAAATATTTATTAATGGACTATTGGTTTCCTTATATTTATATCCCTAATTTAGATTTTTATGTGTATCCCATGTTATTTATTATTCTAAATATGACTTAAATATGAGTTAGGATTTGTAGATGTGATGTTAAATTTCACGATGATTTTTTATAAAATTGATCTTGATTTATTTTAAATGTTTTATGATCATGGAGGAAGTGGATATTATTTTTATGTGTCGAGATTTTATTGTTATTGTTTTTTATGTATGATTTATGACAGAATTCCCCAAATCTCTAATCCAAAAAATATCATAAATGTGAAGTAAAATTAAATTCATGACTTCACTCCAAATTATACAATGTTTTAAGGACATGTCTTTATAAAATGGATATCTTTGTAGATACTTGTATATGTCCACCAAGAATTAAATTTTATAAGAAGTAATATTATGGTTAGATAAAAAGATATTGTATCTATATGGGGTAAAAATTATAGAAGGAATTTTAATTTTAAAATGATTGAATCAGATGAGTATTGAAGCACATTTTAGAATGGAATTCTAAGAGTTGGAACCACATAATGTGATGTTTCCAATGATAGAATATTGAATAAATGTTAGATCATGTTATTAACAAATTCATAGAGTCTCTAGGTTATTTATTGAGGGTTTGGAAAAAATATATAAATCATTCATATTTTGGGACATGCTATATAATAAAAATAACAGTAGTATACTAAAAAATATAGTTTTATTTAAAATTGTAGTGTAAATTGTTTCCTGACATGGTTAGTGAATGATTTTGATGACAATATAATAATTCAAGTGGAAAATATTTTGTGATTTTAGGATTTGGTATTTTTGAATTGTTTTCACAATAATTTAGAATTTTTTTTTTCAAAGATTCAATTTTTTTTCATGGTCGATGAATGGATTGAAGAATAGTAAATTTCAATCATGTGAGGAGTTATTCCGCCAAAACATTTTTGAAATTGTTGAAGCATGTTTTTGCAACCATGTCGTGAAAAAATGAAACTCCATAATATTGGGATAATTATGTATCTTCCAATAAAATTTAATAGCTAATAAACCCACCCTTCTTCCTCCCTCTCTCATCCATGGCAATGATGACCCTTTCCCCTCACCCCCTCCCATTATTCCCATTTATAGTCGTGTTTTTCAAATCATCTAGTTGTGATAAGTGGAAACCCAATCTATTTGGTGAACTCAATTTTTCTCATCACTCTTATAGTATTAATTTTTTAGATCACATGGTGGGTTTTTAGCTTTCAGTTCTTTAGGATCATGGTTGAATAAGATATTGATGATGGGGAATTATATCTTCATTGAAAGGGGAAATCAATGTTTTCCTTCCCACATTATCACACATCATATTTTTGAGGTATATATTTATTAGAAATTTTATTTTTTCACTCAATTTTAAATTTAATTCCCAATTTTTAGGCATGGATTCTGGGGAATATTCTTTTTAGTTGTCATGGTATATGATGCATACCCTTGGGGTTTCATTTGATGTGGTTACGGGGTAGATATTACATCCTATGTAAAATTTTATGTTAGACCTAGTTGGTAGGAAATAGATTAATTTTTTATAATAGATTATAATAAATTTTGTATGGTGGATTTTTATGGAGTAGTTATCCTAGATAATGGATGGATGCTAGGTTATATATGGAATTATTCGGTGAGGTGGGGTATCACATCATCTTAATGTAAAAAAATTGGAAAGGAATCAGAAAATATAGGTCATCTCAAATACTGACTCAATGGATTACATATTACATAGAATAAAGTTTTATATGTTACCTCTCCCCCTTAGAGTGAATAGATATTAAATACGAATATATTTTATATGGGTAATATCAATTATAAATTAGTAAATACTAAAATTATTATCTTGAATTATGTTAATTGGGTTTGACTGGACTATAAAGGGTAGGAATGTATATTAATGGACTATATAAGATGGCTTTTTTACTCATTTATTAATGGTTGAATGATTATATTACTACATTATTATTTCATATTGTTCATATATACCTTGGTGAAAGATTATCCAAATTGTTTTTACCATTAGAAGTGGTTTACAGTTTTGGTGAGAAGAATTCCACAATGTGAATCCTCCATGATTGAAATTAGTCATGGTCTATTTGTTCGTTACTTTCTTCTAGGAATAACACATTATATCTACAAAAATATACTACCCTATTGACGACATAACTATATTTAATATTCTAATTGAATTGGGTTTTGACCCAAGTAGTAGGTTGATATTTAGGTCACATGATAATTTCCATCTATAATGATTTGATATAGGGGACCCTAGTGGATTCCTCAATGTATTACAAACCATGTGGGGGTATGATGATACATTCGATTGTGATGGAAGTGTGTCCAGAAATAATACTGACCAAACACATAACAATTTATAGATAAACATTGTGATTGTGGCCTTAGGTGTTCGACTGGCACTTGAAATTTATTTGTACACATCAGGTGGTTGTTATGGATGCATCCATAGTTTCGATACATGAATCATGGGAACCAGCCAATGGGATTATTTGATCCTGATGATATGGTAGGTATTCAAATAGGTTCTTCTTAGGAACTATAATTCAAAACTCTGTTGTACTTTTATTCTGTATCATAGACAATTATGTCATTATAGATGCCTATTTCATTGTATGATCTTTTCATAATCTACTTGATGAATGACAAAGGCATTGGGATTCAACCATGGGGCTATATGATACACCATGGAATCCATGATTCTAAAGGATGTCTAATATTTAGTGGATTTATCTATGAGGCCTTGAGGGATTTATGATCAGTTTTTTATGAATGAAAGTTCTTTCTATCAACCCAACAATCGAGTTAGATGAGCATTGTGATTCTACCTATTCCTACTCATTATTCCTATGATACCTAGGATCTGGCCAATAGTCATAGGGACATTATTAATGAAATTGATACAGCATTTTCCTAAGATTCCTAGTAATGTACCATGATCCATTATTATTATATGGGGTTTGATGACATATTAAGTATCCATGGGATTAGGCTATAAACCCTTAATGCATTTTTTTTATTGTATAGTTAGATAATAAAGTATTTATTGGTTATTAAAGTATCTCTTATTTATATGGTTAACATGATATCTTGATATTCGATGATACATTCAAAAACTAAATGAAACAGTTTTGGTGAATTGTGTCCTAAACCTAACTATTTAAAACCAAATGGATTTTATAAATGGGTTTGTATAGTCCATGGTACATACTAAACAACGTTCAATTATTATGCATGAGAGAGTATTTTAGGTTTATATTATATTTTATATATAGATATGATATTTATTTTGAATAACTATATGAATATATTATTATATATTTATGTCGTTTGGTGGCCAAATTTTTAGATCTATACTATATTATTTAATCAAAACCATCTTAGGTGTCCATTAAAAATGTGTACTCTGGAACCACTCAAATAGTTTTTACAATAACATTTTTGGGTTAAGGCCTAATAAAACTTTGTTGAGTGTGATGTATCTAATGAGATTGATTATCATGATGGCATATGTTTTAATGTTGTTGTAGATAAAAAATCATTTAATTTTTTATTATTATTTTTTTGTGACATTTCTACTGGGGAGATGAATATTTCATGGCATGGTTATTCATGAATTTATTTCAATGCATTTTCTAACTGCCTTGTTTATAGATATTACATCTACAATTAAATTATTGAAATTTATGGTTTTTGGTTATTTTATGTTCTTACAAACACTATGATGCAAGAGGATATATAAACCACAAAATACCCCCTTAAAACCCATATAATAGTTATTATACTCAAGAATTATATGAGGGTTTCTTGAGGCATTTGGAGTACTGGGCTAGGGTTGTAGTTGAGAGACCACCAAACCAGGATGTTAAAATCAAAACTATATAATCTAGACCATTCATTTGTATAAAATTTAGAAGAATTATATCATGAATAAAATAAATATATCTTTAAATATTAACCATAAAACTTGGTTGAAGTGAAATATAATCCCTTATGAAATGAAACATTCTTTTGTCTCTTAAAAATGAGAAGAAATTTACGTTTGTTTAAAGAATATTTTTATGTCATAAAATTTTCCAAATATTTGAAAATAAATATTCACAAAAAATACTTGTTACCTTTTAGATGATTATTTATGGAAATAATTTATATTATAGTAGGAATGACTAATGAAACCATATATGTTAAAAACAACTTCTTTTTGTGATTTTTTAAAAAGACAAAAATATTCCATAGGTAAAAATTCAAAAATGTTTTTTTTAATCCATTGTAATGATAGTAAAAAATATTTCAAATGGACTTTTTAAATATATGAGAAATAAATAATAACATTAATAAATTATTTAAATGTTCCTCGATATAGAGGAAAATGATTTTTAAAGACAACACTTTTAAAAGTGTGTCTTTTACCCTGACTCTCAACTACATTTGTTCTTTTATCAACCATATGGAGTAATATAATTATATTATTTTATTTTTTTCATTTGGAATAAAATTACTTAAATTAAATTAGAATTATTATCATTTTATTCTTTTTTACGATGTTTTATTAAATTGCTAAAATTGATATGTTGTTTATGGATGTTTTAAAAAAATTCAATTTTCTAATTTCAAAATGACTTCAGTGGGTTATTTAAGGTCAATAGGGTGATGGTGGTATCATTGATGAGGTGGTCCAAAAAAGAACACAAGCATCCTCTTAATTTTTAAATATTACAGAATATAAAAAATCTATTTTATATTTTTATTTCCTATATTGAAAATATCATATAAATGTCATATTTATTGATTATTTTCATCCTTGTGACCTACGATATGAAAAGGTAATGTGAAATAAATCCATTATCATTGAAGGGGAAGTATTCTAAAATTATTGAAGGGTGACATTTTAATTTTCCAACATATTATTGGAGTAAGTAGGAAAGTCATGTCATATCGTTATAGAATCATATAATTTTAGTAAAAATAAAATATATTAATTAATTTTTTCTTTATAACTATATATGTTATGGGTGAGGGAAAATGAAATACATATCTTCATATAATTTTTTGTCCAAATGTATAGACACATGATGTTTCTGAATCACATATGATAGAAAATTGATAATAAAACAAATTTCTCCCAAAATAATACAATTTCAATATATATAACAAATTGATATAAAAATTAGGAAGTGGTTAGAATTTTTTTTAAATGAATGGATCGATAACTAAAAATGAAATCATATTATTTTGAATTTTTAATCATCGTAAGATATCACCTATTATCTTTTACATTAATAAATTCAGGATTTACCATTTAAGAATATTGAGACTACAAAACCTCAAGGAGTTTAGATGAGAAGGTTTTTGGGTAAGAAATGGATAATATGTATGTCTAAAAATGTTTGATTAAATTTGTTGAGTAGTTTCTTCATTATATGATATAAATTTTGATACCTTAAAAATAAATTAAACTTTAAAATATAATAAATATAATCATCCAATTCATTTGAAGCTAAATGAATTTTTAATCCAAGATAGGTCAAGGTCAAAATTCACTAATACAATATCAAGACTATATGTAATAGAGATATCATATTAATTAACAATTTATTTAACTCCCCATGGACACCTTTAACCCTTAAAAATGTAATAATGATTTATCATTATATATATATTAAGAAAACAATGAAACATGACACATTAAATAATTAAAAACGTATTAAAAATCTAATTTTTTTAGGATTTAAACCAATGATACAGGATCCTGTCAAAGATGAACCAAATAAAATAGTATATATTAATTTAAATCAAAGACATGAATTACAGTAGATATTTACAGATATGGGTATTTATTACACAACACATATCTGTATCCACTATTATAGTAAAATAATTTGGGGCCCTAAAATTAAAACATCAAATTGTATTCCATGACCACATTTATTTAACGGTCATCCACCACTTGATCTTCCACTCTATATACATGTGACTTATCAAATTTTATTAGAGAAACATTACTAAGACAATCAATCAAATGATAAATTTTTATACAAAAATATATAATACTGCTTATTATAGATTTATTAGTATAATTTTTTATAAAATGGGACATATTTCATTGTTAAAATAATATAAAACAAATAATACATCATAATTACATTTACATAAATCATAGTTTTAATAAAAAAATATTATTCAATATTAATATATTTGTTTATCCTTTATGAAAAATCCAAAAACACCCTAATTATATTTTGAGATGTTGAAAAAAATGAATTTAATTGAATTAATTTTAATATCTAAATTTTATAAATTTATTTTGATAAAAAAAGATTATTTTTTTGGAAATCATGATGCTAGATAGAACAAATTCTTTTTTTATAGTGAAATTATATAAAAATATTCTATTATATATTATTCCAACATGTATACATATGAAATTTACTATGAAATTAAATTCATTTATTTTTATAATTACATAGGTTTTTTCCATCTACTATCCCATAAGTCTCATTGAAATGAAATATAGTTAAATGAAATTGGTTCCTTACAATGTTCATGACCTTGAAATTAATTAAATAAATCGATTGAGTTCCAATAATATTGAAAAAAATTAAGTAAATTAAATGGAACCATAATTTTTATAAATATATTTCACATATTAATAGGTGAACTATATACAACATGTTTTTTCCTTTGAAAGACATTGAAATATTTCAACATATATTTTCTGAGCCAGGCGGTGAGATGATGTGTAATTTTGAGGCCTGGTGTACCCTAAATTAGTTATATTAAAATGTTAAAAATAATTTATATTATGTGAATACAATTTTTTAATGAAAATTGGATTAGTATAAAACCTAATCTTAGATAAACAATCTGAAACATTGTTTAGTCTAGAACAAGATATTTACTATAGGTATGATGGAAAATATTTTAGCATGGTGTGTTTAGATAGATCTCCCATTGGTGGTATATCGTGTGGGAAAATAAATTAATTAACATTATTTATTTATTTATTTAAACTAAATGAAATAATTTTTTCACCATATCTATGGAGAATCTTTCAGGATTAGCCACATATTTTCTAAACGGATTCAATAGATTCTTCCCATCCTTTCATTGGTGAATCACCTTGTATGACGTTGAAACATTGGATTGGATAAGATCAATTCACATTGAACATAAGGACTTCCTTAAATTATTGGAAATCACATTGGTCGAAGATGAAAAATCCATTATCTAGGTAGGACTCATCAATTTTTTAACTACACCCATTTTTATTTTGTTGATTGAGGAGATGAAACCCTAAGTATTTATCTTTACAAATTGAGGATCCTTGGTATTCTCCTATGTACCGATTTAATTGGTTATTATTGTTTTCTAACCCAAATATCCCTATTTTATATTTTATACCATGAAATATAGGTTAATTATTGTTAAAATGTTGTCCCTTTTTTCATTTAACTCTCAATTACATCATATTCTTTACCGGTTGGAACCCATAGTCCCTGTTTGATGTTGTTTGAAAGTACTAAGCCCAATCATACCCCATTAATCATGAAAAATTCTCATATGAGGGAAGGATAGATGAATCAAGTAATGATTTGGGATATTTATGGCGCTTGGATGATGTTTTTGAGAATTTTAGATCAAAACATCTTCAAATATATGGATCGGGATGTGTAGGGCATATAGAGAAACAAACGAGGAATGAAAGATTTAGATTTTGATAAAATAATGCCTAAAATGATGATCCAAAGCTAGATCAATCAACATTGGATTTTATGAAGGGGATATATGTGGATGAATGACCAAATTCAATGTGCTGAGATCATATATGATATTTTATTAAAATTATGACTACACACCATGTAGTTTGATGAAAAGATGACATTTCAATCCCAAGATATGGTATTTAGGGTTTGGATAATTCATGAGGATGAAATTACATGTATACTCCCTAAAATATTTGTTCTCACTTCCCCTTGTTGATCAGAGAACTGACATAATAAATAGAAAGATCCACATCGTGTTCCATCATACTCGGACTTGGTAAGATAACATGGAAGACACCATGTGTTTAGAGGCCCACTATGTACTAAAGTATACAGATACAAGGTGAAGTACATGGGAGTGGACACAACAAATCACATGGGAGATACCTCGAGTGGAATGGGCACACCATTTATATTTTCCCCACCCACCATGTACTCCTAAATGGTTGTCATGCAGTATGAATTCGGGGACATGTCCATGGGGTGGAGTAGGAACACATTCCTTGTGGGTCCCCTCACACATGGTCTACCCCTTTTCTTATTAAGATATACTTTAATAATTCATATCTTCTTCATTTAAAATTTTATTTTGGTTCGTGAGTTTCCTATCATTAGTGTTTTCCCATGTAGAATGTGATGGTTCCCTCTTGTGTGGATTTTGAGATATGATGTGTAATGTTCCGAGAATGATTCTTTTTTAGGAAACACATAAAAATTACAATGTTATGGATTCCTACCTTTTTAGGACATGAAATTTTATATAACATGGTACATGATAGAGAATATTCTAAAGATTATTTTCTTGGAAATCAAGACCAATAATACAATAAAACATAAACATTCATGTAATACACTCAAAAGGATTCTTAGTAGGTTCACCCTAATTAAACATACTACATCCCATAACCTCATGACATACATCAAAGGAAAAGGGTGAGCATGAGGCCTAGTAAGGGAAAAAAAATTACATGTGATCACGAGGAATTTAAATAAGATCACAGGGGGAATAATTTTACAATGAGAAATGTAAAAATAGGAAAATAATTATAAAAATAACATTTTTCAGATCATGTAAATTTTGATAAAAATATTGATTTTAGAATTTTTGTAGGTATATCCCCATGCTTCATCATTATGGTGTCATAAATGAAAAATTACCACATTTCTTCACAAATGTGCTGTAAACATTCCATCTATAGAGTATAATTGTTTTTTCCAATGAATTAGAATTCTATCAAGGATCACCCATCATATGTAATATCTAATTTTATCCACATATTACATAATAATTATTCATAAATATCCTATGGAGAATTAAAAAAACGTTTTTCATATCAAAATCATGTGGTTTCAGATGTGCCTCAAAATAAAAATGTTATTTGACTTTCAGACCATGGAAAAGGAATGTCAATTTCATGACTGTTAATAAAAGAATAAAAGAATTATTTCACAAATATAATTGAATACCGATGGAATATAAAGAGGCTTGGGTATTCAATAAAATTAAATTAAATTTCTTGAGGAGAAGAGAGAAATTTTTAGAAGTAAATTTGGTCAAATAAGGGGTATAAAAAGTTTTTTTTGAAAAAAAAAATGTTAAGATATGAGGGTATTCCATTGATAAAAAAATTACAGTATGGTTTTGATAAAAATTTTAATATAACTGAGTAACCATTACAATTATAAAGCATATATGAAAAGTGATTCTAGGATTGAATAAAAAAGATGGGTAATTTAGTTACCTTGAAGAGTTACTCCTCGATTTTGAGAAATGGAACCTTAGGGGATTGTTGACTCCTTGGGGGACTCCTTAGTTGTAAACTACCATATTTTAATGGATGATCTATTTTTAGTGAACTGATATTGATAAATGTGTAGGTTTTGATAGGGAAAGTGGAGGATTAATTTACGCATTTTCAAATATCGGCCTGGAAAATTTAGGTTGCGGAAAATGGAAAACCATGGGATTGCCCATGGTTTTTCCCTTGTTTTTTGACATTTGGAACACATAATAATATATATTAACCCAAAAGAACCGTGAGTCATTTTATATTACATATTTATTCATGGAAAATTAACATTTCCACACCATAATATTTTTAAGACATTGTTTTCATTTTAGACTTTGGAAAGTAAATTCTAGTTAGGAAATTAATTAAAATATATTAAAATAAATGATATTAATAAATAACATATTTTAGGATTTGGATTCTGGTTAACTAATTACAACATCATTATGAAATAAATATTATTTCCTTAAAAATACTGAAAACCTCAAATTGTATTTGTACTATTCATGAAAATAATGTATTTTCAAAAATTACATTAATTTACCCCAATATAAATTCTAAATTTTATTAAAAATTGATATTTATTTTAAAATAATAATTATCTAAATATGTGTAAATTATTTTTTAACTATAAAAAACATAAATATTTAAAAAATAGTGGGTTCAATATGTATAGAAAAATTTCTCATGCTTAAAAATTATTAAGGATATAATAAATATATTTTATAATTTATATCTAAATAAAATTGTTTTAATCATAATTTTTCATCAAAATAATGAATATTCATAATATAAAATTTTATTATAAAGATTTATATATATTTTTAAAAAGTTCAATTCTGTTCTGAGTATTCAATTTATCAATGTCCACTTCAGTTACACAAATATTTTTATTAAGAAAATTTATTGATGGAAAAATAAATTTATTTATACAATGGAATAAAAAATTAGGTTACTAAGGCTTGGAAACTTGTTCCCTTATAACACCCACATACAACCTAAGATAAATGTGTGCTATAGTGATACATTCATCGGGTGTCTCAGATAACAAATCATGAGTGAAAATTTACCCTAACTTGAACTCATCCCATAGAATATTTCATTTGTGCTACACTTGTTAAATCTTATATTTAGCTTGGTTAAAAAAACCTCGTCGATGCTACCATCCAACATAATTCATAAAAATGGGATTCTAAAATAGTTACTAAAATGGGTGAGTCCATCACTTCTTTTTTTATAATAATTTTCCTTTTTTAATTTATACTTATAAAAAACAAATTATAAAATTCTAATTACTCACAAGAGTATTTTTTAAATTTTATTAATGACCAATGGTATTTTAATTGTTTAATAATTATGGTCACATTTAATTTTATATTTTATAAATACATCTTCATTATTATGATGGAATGGTATTTTGTAAAATAAAATTACAAAAAAATTTAAGAAACCAAATATAATTTAAAAATTATTGGTTGTTATATTCTTTTCCCTTTATGAAGTTTCATCACTAAAATTTTCAACTAATTATCTCAATTGGAAAAAGGTGTCGGTTCTTATAATTCATTTATTCCTCAAGATCTCGTGTATCTTCTTCAATCATGGAGTTTCTTCACAACACATTCAGAAGGTAGGTAGTGTTTTGTGTAGTTTTTTCTATAGTGGTCATAGATCTCCACTTGCTGCTCCTCATAAGAGAGGTAATGTTCCAGTTTCACCAACTCTTGATTCAATACATGTGATGGATCTGTTATGTACTTCCTTAATATAGGTACATGGAATTAATCATGAACATGGGATATATTTGGTGTAATTTTTGTCTAGAAATCCAAATCTCCCAATGTACCTAAGGATGAGCATCTATTTCTTCCCCAACTACATGATTCTCATCCATTGTGATATTCAAAGGGAAATGTTGTTTAAAAATTCAAATTCCAAGTCCCTTTGAAGGTTTTCATCATAGATCTTCTTTATACTCAATGTAGAAATTATATTTTATTGGATGGCATGATCCTTTTCTATCATGTCATGCATAAGATTAGGCCAAAGAATCTTTCTCTCACCAACATCATCCAAACATATAGGAGTTCTATTAATCTCCCCATATAGAGCCTCATAGGATTTAATTTGAATATTTGAATAGAATATTTTGTTATATGAGAACTCAACTAAGAGGATATTTTCATCTCATCCACCATTAAATTTCATAGTGAATGTTCTCATCATGTCCTCCAGTGTCTGAATAGTCATCTCTTATTAGCCACCATATTTGGGGTGCTGGGCCATAATGAAATTAAATATAGTAATTAGAGAATGTTTAATACTTATACATATTACTAACTTGATCCACATGTCATGATCATAAATGATAAAATGTTGTAATAGACGCATCTTCACAACATTCTTTATGTAAGTCCTGAAAAGAATGTCTAGTGAGAAATCATCTTGAATAGTGGAAAAATGGGCATTTATGGTGTGTCTATCTATTATATTCCATATCACATTATTTCTGGTATATATTCTAGGGGACTAGTGGAAACTCCCATAAAGATATTTTCCCACATCAAAATCAGTATGTGTAGTGGTTAAAATACACCATTATAGTTTTTTCACTCTGCATTCACCTACTCATATACAATGCACCATATAGGGTAGTTGGTAATCTATCATTTCATATTATCCCACCAAAAATTATCATGATGGTCCCCATATATTTTAGTGATTCTATGATGTATATTTAATGTATGACTACCTTATTCATCTGTAATATAATTTATTATTTAAACCATATATGGTCAACCAAGTCTTGTAAGAAATTTTACTACACCTTATTGATCAATTTTGAACTTTGGAAGATTCCCATTCTTCACAACCTATTACTTATTTTGTAACAAGTGATATTTTATTTTAGATTTATATCCCTTATCTATTACTTAGGGTTGAAGAATTATTTGAAATAGGATTTAGGATTATTCTCTCCATATGGTTATCATGTCCAGTTTTACCAGGACAATAATCAATGTTTCTACTAGAATTCAGGTCATAGTCAGCATAAAAGGGTCTCTCCAAATTAATGCATCATTGAATTTCGGTTTCTTCTTGGGTTATAATGAATTTAATTTTAAAATTATTTAAGAAGTTATAACCATATCCTTTATCTCATGAGAATTTAATTTCCTATGAATATATACTTCAAACATTAGTGGCCTATGTATATATCACATTTATTTCCATAAAGGTAGTTTCTTAATATTATTAGAGAAAAAGTAAACAGGACTAGCTCCATATCATGAATTGGATAATTATTCACATAACACATTAACTATCAATATGAAAAATAAATCATCTCTTCATTTATCTTGTGGACACACCCATTAATTTTATGCGATTAAACTCTAAAAATAACTAATCCTTATCAAATAGAGGATATGTTTTCCATAAGTTTGATAAAAAATCACTTCTTCAGCTCTTGAAATCATTCTTAAAACTCTTTTTTCCAGATGGACATATCCCATTTTTTGAGGTCACTTGTTTAGAGGATTATAAACTCATGAATTTTTTTTCACAACCCAAATATAATATCCTACTAAACTAAGGTAATAATGAATAGTAGTAACTATACTTGGATGAGACCACTCCTTCACAAATGTTTTCTTGGAAGTGTTAACTGAGAATCCTTCATTGGTTATAATGATCCTTAAGAGAGAAAATTATTGTAACCAAAATTCACATTTTATGAATTTCATAAATTGTGTTGAATTCCTTATAGTTTTTTATATAGCTATTAGATGACCTTATTCTCCTCATGAAATTTGTAATATATCAAAATATCATCAATAAAAAAAATAAATATTTATCAAGGTAGTCTTTGGGGACTATATTCATCAAATCCATTAGAATAGAAGG
This sequence comes from Viscum album, assembly GCA_963277665.1. Classification (NCBI taxonomy): domain Eukaryota; kingdom Viridiplantae; phylum Streptophyta; class Magnoliopsida; order Santalales; family Viscaceae; genus Viscum; species Viscum album. Next base: position 637,341,463 of record OY728157.1, read on the forward strand.
ATAATTGCTATAGAATAAAGGAATAAAAACAATCTCATAATGAAGATATCAAAATTTGAAGGTTATCTTTGGAATAGCTTTTTTAGTTACCATAAATTGAAGTTAAATGTATCGAAGATAAATATTGTTGAAGAATTGATCCCCACAAAGATGGATAAATACATACTAAATCCTTATAATAGGGTACTTTTTCATCACTGTCATCTTTTAATGTTCTCTAAAATCAATGCATATCTACATTGATCCAACCTTATTCCTCAAAAGGAGAAAACTTTCTCTCTAATGAGACACACTTCTACAAATAAATACCATCTCCAAAAGATCTTGATTTTGTTTCTATAATACCTCTAGTAATATATTTTCCAATCTGTATGGGTTCATTGATATTAGGTTTGATTCGGGTACGAGTTCAATTGAGAAATTTACCTCTCTTTTTTGGGGACTTCCACAAAACTCTTCCATAAATGCATCAATGTATTCATGAAAAATGGGGACATTTTCTATTCATATACATTCACTTCCATCATTCTCTTTAACAATTATCTTTATAAATATTGATATGGGAGGTGTTTCTAGAAAAACATAATGTCCAGATGTATCTTCTCTGTAATGAACTATCGGATTTCCATTCACAAATAATGATATTTCATTTATTTTAGGATTAAACATAGAATTATACTATGAGAGCCAATCCATCCCTTGCATAATATCAAACTCCATCATGGTAATTACTACTTGATTTGGTATTACATTTTTCTCACCAAGTTAATTATAATAGTTTCTATACATTGTTAATGGTTGGATAATCACTCCACAAGTCATTATGGATAAAAATACATTTAGTATTTCAGGGATTGATTAAATATTCATTACATAAATGAAGGTAATAAAGGAATGTATTGTACCAAAATAAAAAAATTTACTTTCTATCATTGAGTGATGAATGAAAATACCTACCACCCCATCATTTGGATCTTCTACATCAACTGTCATTATAGAAAATTCCCAACCATTCATTGTTGGTCTAAGCTGGTGTTGATGATGATAACTTCCAATTACCTTTTGATGTCAATAGTGATTAAAAAAGATCCCAAGTTGTCCACACCTATAGAATTGGACATTAGTCTAGGACTACACCATCGTCCTTTTTTAGTGTCGAGAAATAGAGGCCTCGTATCACCATGTTTTTTTTAATCTCTATGGATATATATTCCACACGTATAACATTTTAAACTATCAAGAAATCATTTACCAAAATGATTTTCCCCACAATTGTTTATGCAGGATGTTTCATTATCTCCCTCCCTCATTCTTAGTCAATGTTCTTCCCCAAGGATAGATCTAAATATATTTTCTTTTTATTAGCGTTCTGTGACTACAGCATCTCAGTGATCTCCAGTTCATATTTCATAAAATCCAAACTATCTTCTCATTGTTTTCATAGTCCCAATTGGATATATTCCTCTAATGATAGGATCATAGTCCACTAATCAATGTATATTCATTTCCAGTAAGATCACTATAAATGTTATATGTATAAGAATAATTTTTTGTAATGTTCATCTCATAGCTTCCCATAGGTTCATTTTCCTTATTCATCAACTCTAGGAATTCGTTCTCTATTTTTTCTTTCATCGAACGGAGAAAATATTTAGTGAAAAATATTTTTATGAAAAATTCCCATAGAAAATATAAAATTCTATTAATAAACAATAGAGGATTCTTGTTAGGATAATCCTATATACACATAATGTATCTCATAACCTATGAACATGTATAAAATTAAAGTTATAAGTATTATTCCTAGTAAGTGAAAACAATTTACATGTGATCATGAGAAATACCATTAATATCATAAAGAGATTCACTTTGGAATGATCAATGTATTGAGTGGAATATAATTATAAGTAAAACATGAGTAATAAATAGAATATTTTTCTACTAAATTTATTTTATTCATTCATCAACATATCACCATGTTTAATTTTCAATGTGTTGTAAAAGAAAAAATTGCATATGTTATTCACCAAGGTATCGTAAAACATGTCAACCATAGAGATTTAATTATTTACCCTATGAATTATATAGATATATGGATTCACCATTTATATTTATTATTTGATTTGAGAAAAATATATGATAATAAATAATTTCATAAATAACCCTTAGAGGAAAAATAATTTTCATTTCATATTCATGGTGTTTCGAAAGCGTTTAAAAACATGATCATTTTACCATTTTCATCCACAAAAAAAGGAATATAGGATTCATGTATGTAAATAAAATATGAAATAAAATATTTTTACACTTTCTTGATAACCCTTTTAAAATAAATATTCTTTTTCATTCCCCAAAATAAAAACAATGATAATTGTTTCATGAGAAGAGAAAAATTTTGAGAAGTAAATTCAGGAACCTAATAGGTATAATACATAGTTTTAAAAAATGTTAAAATATGAGGGGACAGGGGTATACCATTGAGGAAACATAACTTGGAAGTAAGGGTATGATAATAATGGATATTTATTAGATGAGATTTAATATTTATAATACATATAAGAAAAGAGTTTGTGGATTCAATGGGAGTGAATGATAACTCCCTTACCTTGAAGAGTTACTCCTACATCCTGAGGACTGAAATATTGTGGGCTTGAAGACGCCCTAGGGGGACTCAATGGGAGGTAAAACATCCATTGTTTTATAGGATATATTTTGAGTGAATTTAAATAGAGAAATGAGTGGGTATTTATAGATAAAGAGGAGTATTTTTCTAGTAATTTCAAAATATAGGCCACAAAAATCTACGTTATGGAAAATGAAAAGCCATGGGACTGCCCATGGTTATTTTCCATGATTTTCAACATTTGGGACATATTTTATGTTATTTTCACCCACAATAACTATGATTCATTTTATATTAAATATTTTCTCAGAGAAAAGTAATGTTTCTACAAAATTATATTTTTTAAGATAGAGGATCCATTTTAGACTTTGAAGAGTTACATATTGGTTTGGAAATTGATTAAACTCTTTTAAAATACATATTATTAATAAAATAACATATATTATTATTTTATTGTTTCTAAATAATTATTAATTACTTATGAAATAATTATGACGTTCATAAAAATACTAATATCCTGAAACTATATTTTTACAATTCATGAAAAAATAAGGTATTTTAAAAATTTCTCATAAATTCACCCTATTCTATAGTAGAATTTTTTATTTAAAAATATTTTCTATTTTAGCATAATAATTCCCTAAATATGAAACCATTATATTTTAACTATAAAAAGACATATTTGATTAAAAAAATTGACAGCCGAATTTTCATAGTAATTTGTCAAATACATAAAAATTTTATGGTCATAATAAAATTATTTTATCCATTATAATAAAATAAAAGAGTTTTTATCATACTATACCATTAAAATAAGTATTATTAATAATAAATTACACTATTATGAAGGTTTATATCTTTTCTAAAAAGTATGATTTGGGTCTAAAAAGACAATTTTTCAAATTCAATCACAATTAATCATATTTTGATTATGAAAACCTATTTCCCAAAAACCAGTTTTATTTTTCAAAAAGGAATTACATGTTAAGTAACAATTTTTGGGACACATAACCTATTGTAACACTTGTGTACATCCTAGTGTTATGGTGTTCGATGGTGATAGATTCATGGGGTGGCTCGACTAACATCACCTGAGTGATAATTTCCAATAACTTTACCTTCTCCGAAAGATGATTTCATTCAAGATTCACATTTTTAAGCTTGTACTAGGCCTGGTCAAGGGAGAACACCATTAATTTTACCACCCTCCCATGTTATAAAAAATGGAAATCATAAGACATTACCCTATTAGTTGAGGCCATTGGTTCTATTTTCAATAGTGATTATCCTTCTTCATTTATATATATAAACAATAATTATAACATTAAAATAATTACCCATTGTATTGCATAAAACTATCATATTGACCAATGGCCATATAATAGTTGAATCATAACGATTATGTTTCCTTTTATATTCTATAAGTAAAAAAAATATTTCCAGAGTTATGGTTTTGTTGTGTAAAATAAAATAAAAAAGAATTTTGGAAACAAAATATTATTTTAGAAGAGTAGGTTGTTAAAAGTGGTCAGGAAGAGGATCATAATAGACCCAAGAGAAGAATCCCACACCCTCTAGGTCATGGGTTCATTCCATAACTAGAGGAATCTCTATATAGGATAGGGCATGGGTCATCCATGGATAGAGGGGACTCCCAACCCCCACCCACCCCCCCCCCCCCCCCGTCGCATTAGGGGGTGGGTCCTTAACATATATTGGGGAACCCCCCCCCCCCCCAACAGTATGGGATAGGGTACTCTAAATAATGAGTTGAATCCTCCAATAAGATAGGGAACGAGTCCTTGATGATAATAGTGGAACCCCTCTATCACATTTTTTAGTGGCTTGTAGACCTATATAGTAGAACCCCCCATCATCGTTGGTGAGGGTACACCACTTACTGAGTGTAACCCTCAATAACATATCATGTGGGTACTCAATGACTAGAGTGGAACCCTTTATCTAATAGGGTTTTGATCATCGATACCTATGATGGAACCCCCATCATCTTGTGTGTGGGTATTCTATAGATACCTACTAGCCAGAACCCCATATTAGGTAGGATGTGCGTCCTTGTGACACCCTAGTGGAATTCCCTATCATCTTGGGATATGATCTTCTATAGATACTTACATAGTGGAATCACTCTAGTGCACTAGGGGGCATGTCCTCTATTTTTTTGTGCCCCCTCAGTAGTGGGTCATGGTGACAAGGCGTGGGGCTTCTCATAGTTATATTAAGGAAAACCCATTAGATTTTTGGCATCATTGATTGCATATTTGGGTCTGTTGGAGACACTTCATATTGGGTTATGTTTTGAGATGGATATCTCCTTACAATCTATTTTGGGATTATTTTGACTGAGATTATATATATATATATTAATATATATCATATCAATTTTATTTGGTTACCTTATTTCAATAAGATTTGAATATTTGTGGGATATTCCTTGTTATTTATATTTTTAGATTCACTAGGTTTGATGAGTTTACTCTCCTTTTATGGGTAAAAAGACTCAATGTTTAGTTCATCTACTCACCATGTTGATACCCCTATGTTTAGATAAGGTTAAACTTTCACATTCTTGGGTTGATTAATATCATTTTTTCTATTTATAGTCTTCCAATTTCTCTTGTATCTCTCACATCTCCCCCTTCAACTTTTTGGCATCCTATTGGGTATGTATATACTCACCCCACCATGGGATTTTTCATCATGTTTCATGTTTTATGTATATGATGGACTGGTTTTTGGTGACTATATGTGTTATTAGGGATTCATGGTACTATGGACCATTGATGGTGGTTGTAACATGGAGATCAAGAGTTAGGATATCTTGTAATTTTAAAATACATGTTTTTAGGTTGGGACATCTTTCAAATTGGGCATGTATTTTCCCCTTTACTAGTATGTTTTCACTACCATACTCTTGTTCAATATCGTGGTTTTACATGCACAACTTTTTTCCTTATATTTTTCTATTTTACTATTTTACTTATCACTTATTCCTCAAGATTGATGTGTGTGTGTAAAGGTACTTTTGATAAATCAACCCCTTTATAGGCATGTCTTCGTTGTTTATCACCACACACAAGCCTATAGAGGCTAGTATAAGGTAGTTGTTGCTCGAGCCCCAACTTGGGTATGGTTGTGAAAGATTAGTATCAATCAAGGTTTTATACTTCGGGATGTGTTTAGAGAAATACCCATAAGATTTCTTTGTATGGATTGGGGAAACATTTTAAAGTGTTTCAAGTACTGCTATTAGACCATATCATCCAATAACGATGTGGGAGATCGACGTTCCGATACACAAGGAACATGATTAATATCTTGGTGACTCAGCATACTGAGACATTGAAGGTAGGGATAGGTGGTACGTTCATCATATAGAATTGAGTCTTTCACTATCCTTCACGAGGCTTCTCACCATTATTTTTATTATATATATATATGCTCATATTACAATGTGCATATTAATTAATATTTAAGGATTCCTCAATAGTGATTTCCAACATGGATAGCATTATTGTATGATGACAGCGATCTGATGAGAAATGAGGCCTCAGTTCATGGTCCATCATGCTAGATTATTCATTTAAGTGGTCCAATAGCACCACAACTCTCTATTGGGAGGCAGTTCAACCCATCATATTATGAGTATGATATGTACAGATATAATGTGATCCATGAGTTGTAATGCCAGATGTTGCTAACGTTCCACAACTAATCAAATCCTCATGTAGCATAGGAATGGCTAGATTTGGTTGTCTGTGTCATTAGGAACATCTAGACACTAACTGATCATGTAGTCTCACAACCATCTAGCCTTATCCCTGGATATGATGGCTGCTGGTGGTATCATGTTACCTTGATGAATGATGAGTCGACACACTCATGGACAGATTTCCAAAAGATTTTATGTGATGATTAATACCCCTCTTGCTTCTGAAAGTTTCATATTCAGGAGATTCTGGTGATACATCAGGGTGGCATTAATATGTCTGAGTAAATAAAATGGTTCAAAAACCATACCCGGTACTCCCATGAGATTTTATGGGAGGGAAACATCCAAGTACAAATGTTTCAGTAGTGACTAAGTAGAGAGATTTTTGCTAGAGTGGATCCCTTGTAAATCACTCCTATATCGTGGTGTTGGAGTGGGCACCAATGAAAAAGATCATACTTTCATAACAGCTCTAGGATTCCTTATATATAAGTGGGGGTCAAAAGAATGATTTTTCAGTAGTATCTAACACCCTCTATAGAATGGAATATCAATAATTGAAGACCTCCTTGTGATTAGACTCCACAACGTGGTCAAGGGAAGTGTAGAGGGAATGGAAATCCTAGAGAGGGGAAGTTATTTTCTAATGAAAGTTGATTTCCCATACCACAAAACTAGTGAACTATATGTTATGGGGAGAAAAAGAATGATATATAATGGAAATCCATTGTATAGGTTTTTCTATGATAAAATATCTTCTTAGAGAGGGTAGGGTGGTCTCCATGGAGTAGAGCTGGATGAAGAGAAAGAGGTTCTATGGGTGTTCATTAAAGATATGATATCCTTCCACCACCACCATCAGGTGATCCACATCTGGCTTAGGGAACTGGTAGTTAAGGCCTCATATAACTATAGGATTGGGAGATTTTATGTCCAAGCATCACATTAGATTATTAGAGGTATCATATGTGTTTATTCTACTCTTTATTTTGTATTAGTAGAAAGATGTTCTAGATATTACTTCATCTCTATACTAATGGTTGTAGTGATGGAGCTCCCAGTTAAGGTGAAATCCCATCATCTTCATCTTGTGGTTCCTTTAGGGAATAATTCTTCTATATCATTTATTTTTCAATTGTGTGAGGTATTTATTACTAGTTAGTGGTTCACATGGGTCCTTTGGGTCATCGTGATAGAACCCTATAAAATAATCTTGGGTATGGATTGGTATTCCATGGTCTAGACCATATTTTATGTCACCATAGATGACTCTAATTCATAGGCACTAATTGGATGAGGTTCACCTTTATGGGTGAGAGAGATCTCATGGAAGGAAGATTTGATTCTGTGAGATGGAGGCTTCATTCCATCACCCATTAGTTGGTGCGTATATCCCATAGTGCAACCAGATAATCATGCCTATGGATTCCTTTATCTGTAGAGGATTATATTGACATCTTCTTCAAGGATTTTTTGGACTACCTCCCATGCAGGAGATGGTGTTTTACATTGTCTTACATCCCTATGCTGCTTCTGTATCTTCTAATGCATATCAGATGGAACATAGTGAGTTCTGAGAGCTACAATTGTAGTTGGAGGACCTTTATTAGAAGGGTTTTAAATAGTCCATTTTTCCCCATGTGCATCGTAAGTATGGTTCAAGAAAAAGGTAAATGAGAGTTTGTGGATGGGCACAGATCATCATCACATATACTTGGCCAATATAAAGGTCAAATTTCTAATTAAGGGGGTTGGAGACATATTCAACGAGTTATGATGTGTGGCTTGGTTCTTCAAGATCAATCACGATTCAGACTGCTGTTATTTTAGGGTATGTGATGATGATATTCCTATGATGGAATTCTGATGTCTCTATGGGGATTATGAGTTCTCAGTGATTCATTTTTGTGTGAAGAATCCCCCTTCCAATTTTACGTGTTTGATGAAAAATATTTTCCCACCATTAATGGAATAGCTTTTGTTCATATTCATCGATGACATACTCATGTTCTCTTCATTAGAAGAGGATCATGCAGAGAATTTGAGGATGGTTCTCTATTTAATTTTAGCGAACCATGAATATGGAATGCTGTGACTATGCATGTTGTGGATTCTTGTGATTCACTTTTTATAGAAAGTCATCTATGAGAATGGTGTTTCAATGAAACCATAGAAGATCTATTTAGTGCATTATTGGGATATAAAATAGATAATTTCAAAGGTGAATAGTTTTATTGGTTTGGGGGGATACTACAAGAGGTTTTTGGAATACACATGAGATTTTTGGCATCTATGATGGACATTTTAAGACTGTTAATGACCCTTCATCTATTGTTTATATGTGATATGGTGATACCCTTGATCATTTTTTGAGGCTTCTTATGACTGGGAATATATATATATATATATATACAATTTTACCTATACCTACGGAAGTTTTACCCAATTTTCATGAAATATGAAGATGTGTGGTTTATTCCACACACTTTATGTGTTTTGAGTATATTTTTTTATAATATTACTCTCTTTCTATGTGTGTAATTGGTGTGACTTTTAGTTCATCTACTCACTATGTAGATTCACCTATTCTTGGATTAGGTTACTCTTTCTTTTTATTAGGTTGAGATGCATCTTGTTATCTATCTACAGTGTTTATATTCCTGTTTTATCTCCTAATTCCCCCATTTAATTTTTTGGTCTTCCTACTAGGTATGTATATATTCACACCTGTATAGGATTCTCTCACTTGTGTCATCTCTTATATAGATAATGGACATGTCATATTGGAGTTCATATGAGCTTAGAGATATATGGTACCTTAGACTATGTATCGTTGTTGCAACAAGGATATTAATATATGGTGTCTCTTAATGTTTTAATTTCCATTTTTTTCAGGTTGGTTCATCATTATTGATGGTATATATAATTATGTTTACTTTTCGGTTTTCACCATTGTACTCTTGTATTGTCTAAGGGTTTTACATGCATGGTTGTGTCCAAAGTATTTTTCAAATTTCTCTATTATTGGTCTCTACTTTTGCATCATGTTGGATCAGTGTGTTTTAAAATATTTATAAAAAGGATTCATATATTATTTATGCTTTAGGAAGTGGTCACCCTTCCCTAGCCTATGGAAGAAGGCTTTGGTTAGTTTGGGAATGCGCCCCGACATGGTGCGGGCTATAAAGGGTCTAAATTGCTTTAACACTTATACAATATCATCCTTCCAATCAATCAACATGAATTCAGTACTATCTCATGATAAATCATAATACATGGCGTACTTCACATCCTCCTCTGGTAGTATCAGCTTTGAAGAACTCTTTCACGTTAACTTCAACTCATTGGAGGTCCTCTAGTGCTACATTGTCTAGGTAAATGACTTCAATTTCTACATCAGCGAGGTCACAAGGTATTTTATTAGAGATAAGGATATAATTAATTGAAGGTAAATGTAGTATTGTATTCTCTTAGTAGGAAGTCACAAACTCTCTTAGTGTAGGTTTCTTTCATGCAGTTGGAATCCCTACAACATACCCTTTTGAAGTAAGAGGGTCCAACTTTTATGTCGTCGATTCTGTTGAATCACCCAATTCTCAATCATGTGAGACAGTTTAATCTTGGAGAAACCAACATTGAAGTCTTATGTGACTATATATCCTTATGTGATTCACCATATTATTATTCATATGTAGTGAATCAACTCATCCTTTTGCATGGATGAATAGTGGTCCCAATCATGATGTTGGAGGACGTGATGTAAAAATTACACACTTCACCTCTAATTTTACATCCTAGTGTGGGGTAGATTAAAAGAGCCCTTTAATTGTTGTTTTTATGGTCTGGTAAGAGAAAAAACTCAAATGAGGTATTATCTTTATTCATTAAATGTTAGTAGATAATGGCTGAGAACCAGGTTATACAAGGATTGTTTCATATGCTTGAGATCTCTGAGTGGATGTGGGGAGGTGTATCCTTGGAAATTTTTATAAGGATTATGAAGACAGTGAAGGCGCATAATTTTATATAGGTGATAGTTGGCTGACTGAAAAAGTTTGCACATTTCATTTATCTCATGGAGAAGAGTTCACTGGAGAGTTTTTCAGAGTTTTATATATGGGAGATCATTTGACATAATGGGGTTCCCTCAATGATTATCTCTGATAGTCACATGTGTCTTTCATCATGATTATAGTGAGTACTAAAGGAAGAATTCATGACACAAATGTGGAAGAGTATATCATTTCACCTCCATATTGATGTTTAGACCAAGTGAACTATACATGTATTGGAGGATATGTTTATTTCTTTCATGTTAGATTATAGCTAGACATGGTTGGATAAGTTTTCCTTGGTATATTTTTGGTACATCAACAAACTACCTATCAACCATTGACATGAAACCCTTTTAGTCCATTTAAAAGAGACCATATAGGTCAATGTTGTCTTATATTGAGATTATCGACATATCCTTCATAATCCCATAGTTGGTGAAGGCGATGATATAGAAGGTCCAGGTCATTCGTGAATGGATGATGACATCACATTGCATACCTAAATCATACACATATCTTTGTTGAATGAAATTGTATTTTGATATTGGATACTATGAATTTCAAATATTATACCCATGAATAAAATTGATATGGTTCATACATCGATGGAATTTATCCCCAACGTTCATTAGGACATTTGAGACCATCCCGATGATTAGTGATATTTCATACATTATATCCATACCACCTCAATTAGAGAAGGTTCACTACATATTCCATGTGTTGCAGATGAGAAGATACATAAAATACCCTATTCATATCATCAATAGAAGAGATTTACACATATAGTATGGAGACACATTTCCAGAGAACCTGGTTGCAATCGAGGATTGACAGAAGAGGACCCTACATGGTTTTACCATCAACTTGATTCAGTTCTTGTGGCATCAATGAAATTTCCATGACAGCTAATTTTATAGGGAGAGCCATGTGAAGGATCAATATACCATGTTTTTGGGTAAGATTATCTTTGAGGGGATGACAATATTGAAGGATGGACATATGTGTATACAAAGTTATTTTTCCTTATAAAACATTGAAATATTTTTACAAATAATTATATAGGTGGTCACTATGATGAAATGTGATTCTGATTTCATGTGTGAAAAGAAATTATTTTATAAAAATACTAAATATATCATGTATTCAGTGAAAATATTTGTTTAAAATTTTAGATAAATATTTAAATTAAGAATAGATTATAGATATAAGAACATGGCCGAGTTTAAAATGTGATGTTTACCATTAGTTCAAACTAAAATAGTTTGGAATGGGGTGCTCAGATAACTTCCTCGTTGGCGATATGTTAATGGGATAAATTTATTAATTTAAATAATTAATTAATTTTTTAACAAGAAAATAATATATATAAGGATTTATCCATAAAGAATCATCTAGTGTTAGCCAAAAAATACCTAATAGGATTATAGAGTTCTTTCCACTACATTAATTGGAGAATAACCTTGGACAAAAAAAATAAATACTAGATCAGATCATATCATATTGTAGATAATTCAAAAAAAATCATTCAATCATCGGTGGGCATGTTCTTCAAAAAATGTACAATACAATCTCCAATTAAGATTCATCAAATTTTAAATTATAAACATTTTAATTAAATTTATTGAGAATATATTTCCCGTATATTGATCTATGAAAATTCCAAATCCTAGGCATGATCTTATTTTCTGGATTAATTAGTTTTTCTTTATTTATAACATAGATATTTATGATTTTTTTTGTTGTATATGAACACAAGTTCAATGAAGGTTAAGATTTTTTTTCATTGTTCCTTCACCCATCAATTGATTTGCATTATTTATTAGTAGTGTAACGTCCTATTACCTTATTCAGGTATATTTTTTATTTTTTATAAGACCCCTTTTGGTTAAAAGTCTGTAAAAGTGTTTAGAGGTGTATTTCTGGGTTTACTGTAGACTATATAATAGGTACACAACATGTACCTGAAGTACACGATGTTTACTTGTGGATTGATTCTGGTCATGAGTGGGGAGATCACGTTGTGAGCTAGTACATGTCGTATACCTAATTTACACATCATGTAGAGGTTAAATATAATATTTTTAATCTATGTCAGTGGGGTTTTAATCATACTTATCTAGCATGGCCTACACATTGTGACTCGGAACCTTCCCTGGTTAAATTCACATGTTTAGAAGTTTTTTTGTCTATTCATTCCATATATCATGGGTCTCAGACCGGATATCTCCTTAAGAAATGTTTTGAGGGGCCCCTCCTTCTGGATCAATCCGATCAGATATGGTTCATCATTTTTTCTATGGTGTGTCTCTTGGAGTAAGTGTTCTCTTCGATTTTTTCTTGAGATTGATCATGATAGTGCCCTAGACTTGCGTTATCAGATCTACATGTCAAAGTTGTATTTTTCTTGTTGTCCTCAACTATATATGTTGAGAAATATTGTATCAGAGTCGTTTCCTTGGCTAGTTGTGGTGAATCATATGTTATTTAATGACGGACTTCGTTGATGACATTGTTGGGTTTTGTTGTTTTTGGTTTCTGTTGTGGGCAAGTGCGACCCAAACATTGAGGTAGATTATCCCGTATACTACCTATGATAATGTTCGTAATTTCAATTTCTATATAAACTGGTTAATGAAATTGGAATGATTGTTTATGTGTGTTGAAAAAGGGTTTTTGAATGAAATAATGGGTTTTCACTAGCTTTTGATAAATTGATTGTGAAATGGTTTTGAAAGGTGTTCAAAACATTGAAATTGAATTGGGAAATTGGTAACGTGGGTTACCTTGGGTACTTAGGTGGAAGGATTATCATGAGCCCATAATGCATTGCTTTTTTATTATCAGGGAGGTTTGTCTTAAGGATTTCTTTATTTTCCTAGGAATATGTTTTTAGGAGACTGATATGGACATTTTGTGGGGATTAATCATGGGGGTATCCTCTACATCATAGTCCCATTGTTCATGGATCAGTTTTGTGAAAATGATTCTTATGGTATGAGTAGTCTGTTGTATATACATGTAGTATTCTTTGGTGTGTGATACATGTGCGCCTATTTTTTATTTCATGGATTTCTGAGTTATCCTTGATATCCATGTTTATAATTGTTGAAAAAGATATGGAAAATGTGCTTTAAAAATAATATAAATTTTTTTATAGAAATGTGGGAAAGGGAATGTTAATATGTTTTCTATAAAACCGTTTTACTATTTATCAGTGCATGTTTTAAATTTTAAATAAGAATATAAGAATTTTTAAACATATACTTATTATGGAAAACCTGGATTGGATCCTATTGAGTCTGTTATCTCACACCCACTACACTACTTCGGTGGTGTGTATACCATTTTTTCCCTTATAGTTCAGGGAAAGGAAAGGTTCCACAACGAGGTGGTGAGGTTTATATTAGCTAGTATGGGTAGCTGGTGGTGATATGGTTTTAGTTCGTGCATTCCATAATTGTATTAGTTGTTTGGTTTTGAGTCCCTTGCAGTCAGAGTTATCTTTTGGTGTTTTTATCTTCGGTTACAACAGTTTTGATTCTTTTGTTTCTTATTTTACCTAAATATATATGTTGTGTGGTATTTCAGGTTGGGCTAAATCATTCCCTCGGTTTTGTCATTCATGCCCGGGTGTATGTCGCCAGCCCATGGGGATTGGGAATGCCCTTCGGGTATGTGATGTATCGGGCTAGGTTCCAGGTTTCCAGGATTCTTGGGTCGGTTCATTGCAGTTTGGAATCAGATGAGGTATATCCTCATGAATGTTTTCTTGGGATTTCTGTTTGACTGAAGATTGTATTGCTGGGAATTGGTAGGTATGTTGCGATGAGTGTCTGGCCATCTCTTATTGTAACGAGACTCATGTTACCAATGGATGTTGGGGTATGTGTCTCTAGTGTTTTTTTTAAAAAATATCAGTTCCTTTTATGGGTTTCCATTTTTGAACTGATATTGTTTTGATGTCTAGTCATTCTTATGTATCAGTGTGCAGTGGTATGCATCTGAGACATCTTTCACATGTTCCTCATGAATGTGCAACTGATGATCCTCAAGGAAATACACTAGTGGATCATAATCTCATTGATAATATCGTAGGGTAAGTCTATGTTGTCAAAAAGAATGTTCCATGAGTTTAGAATAGTGTTTTTGAAGTACAACCCAGAGCTGGAGGAGAAAGAGATCGATCATGGGAGTTCTTGCACAAGAAACCACCATTCTTTAAAAGCATGAATTAACCTCAAGAGGTGGAGGATTGGATAGATAGGTTCGATCAAATATTTGAATTATTAGAGACACCTAATAATATTAGGGTGAAGTGAAAAAAAATCAGACTTGAGGCTCCAACAAGCATTGTTGGGACTCTATGGTTCAAGATGACAAAGATGTGGGATTGGATTTGAAGGGTTTCAATACCCCATTCTATCAGTAGATTTTTCTAGAGTCTTTGATGTTGGAAAAATCTATGGAGTTTCTATCATTATTGTAGAGAGGGCATTCAGTGTCAGTGTACACCAACCAGTTTTTTGAGCTTGTCTGTTTTTCTCCGGACATGGTAAATAATGACTATCTAAAGGTGCAGAAGTACTTACAGGGTTTGAAACTAGATATTAGATTGTAGGTGTTCATGTTTAAACGTTCTACCTATGTGGAGACATTGGCTAGAGCAATGATGGTATATAAGGACATGGTAGGAAAATTCAGATTTGGCACCACTTTTCTTCCAACTGGTGATACCTTCAATGGCATACATAAGAAGAAGAGGAAGTGGTAGGACTGTCGCAAGAGTGGTGGTGGTGGGTCTCAACTATGATCCTTCTCAACACCATCAAATGTAGCTAGTAGTGTTCCTTTGACTTGATACTAGTGTGGAAAGGGGTGTCACAACAGACGTTCTTGTCATATTCTTGTAAAATGTGAAACCATTGTGGACATATTGGTCGTCTATAACATTTTTTTATCAGGCTATAAATACACCTCATTATGATTAGGGTTTGTCATCTCCAAAGGCTAATACGGTGATGTCAGATGTTTCAATGTCTATAGAGATATAGCCACAGGCCTTAGGAGTGATGGATTTCAATGTAGTAGATGAGTGTATAATGGAAGTTGATACAGGTCTGAAAAATGTGAGACATACACTCCTAATTGTTGCATTATTAGCTAGTGCTTTGTTTGAGAATTGTTCCTCCCACTCATTTATATCTACATGTTTTTTTGATATGCTTAAGCTTCCAATCAAACATATTTCCGTTATAATAGAGTTTGCAACACCCTTTAGATAGTATAAATAGTAAGGGTTCTAGTGTCCTTCTTGTTTTTTTTTGAGATAGCTGACATGGAGTGGATCTAGAATTTTCTCATTCTTGAACTAGATCTATTTGATGTTATCATTGATATATATTGGATTCTCTCCCATCGAGTTGATGTTGATTTTTATCATTAGATTGTTTTGTTTCTTTTTTCCAATGGGAGCTCTCGTGTGTTTCGGGGAGAGTGGGACCCGAGGTCAGGTGGGGAAAGACCACCCACCCCGAGCTCAAAATATTGTTAGTTGTTTTTGAGTTTGAGCTTACTGATGTTTCTTCTATTGAGTATCTTCATGTTGTTGTCCATGAATATATGGACATTTTCCCATATGACTTCTTTGGTCTTCATCCATAGAGAGATGTATAGTTAACGATTGACATGGTTTGAGGTAAACATCTGAAATATATGCCTTTTTATTTTATGGAACTAGAGGAGATTAAAGATCCCAAGATTATGTTGTACTGCCTATTAGAGAAGGGATTCATTCTCCCTAGTGTATCTCTTGGGAAACCCTTATTCTCTTTTCCAAGAAAGTGGATGGTTTTCTTCCATTATGTAGGGACTACCAGAATTTAAAATGGGAAATATTTAAGAACAAATTTCCTTTTCCAAGTTTGGATGATTTATTTGATCATTTTGAGGGAGAAAAGTTGTTTTCAAAGATCGATCTTTAGTTGGGTTATCTTCATATTAGAGTTCACAAGTCTGATATACCATAAAAAACCATCATGTGTAGGTATGGCCATTATGAATATCTTGTGATGCTTTTCGGTCTGACTAACGCACCTAATGTTTTTATGGCCTTGATGAATCCTATATTACACCAATATCTTTACACTTTTTGTAGTTTTCATGGATTATATTCAGGTTTATTCTTGCTCCAAGTGTGAGCATGAGAACCATATGAGTTTGCTTTTGGAAATTATGATAAAACACTGATTGTATAGAAATATTTGAAAATGAAGGTTCTTTATTTGAGAAGTAAAATTATTATGGAATATAATTTCTGAGCGTGAATTATCAGTTGATCCAGAGAAGGTAAATGTTGTTTTACCATGGATGTAACCAATAAATGTATTTTAAATTTTAGGCTTCCTTGGTCTTAATGGATACTAACTATGGTTCATCAAGGATTTCTCTAAACTGGAATCACCTTTGACTTCTCTTACCAAGAAGGTGGTGAAATTTTCATGGTATTCCATGTGAAAATCTTCTTTTGTTCAACTAAAACAACTTCTAACATCGACATATGTTTTGATCTTACCTGAACCAGTTAAGAGGTACATCGTATTGTATGTTGCATCTCGTGCTGGGTTGGGATGCGTGCTTATCCAAGATGATCATGTGGTAGCCTATGGATCTCATCAACTCTGGCCGTTTGAAAATATCTACTCCACTTGTGATTTAGAGCTTGTTGTGGTGATGCATGCGCTTCATTTTTGGCAGCACTATCTCTTTGGGGAGAATTTCACTGTCATCTCAAATCATAAAAGCCTGATATGCATTGTTTCCTAGAAGTAATTGAATCTCAGATAGATTTGATGGATATAATACCTTCAAAAATTTGACTTTGACATCGATTTTACCCCAGGAAAATGGAATGTTGTTGCAGATTCTCTATGAAGGAAGGTACCATCAAAGGCTGTTCTGGAATCGAAGGAAGAGTGGAATCTTATGGAGCTTTTTTTTGGTTGAACTTGGATGATAAGTAGGATGACTTATGTATGGTTATGACTAGTGTTCAGTTTTCATCATCTCTCCTATGTTCTATCTTGCAATTTCAACAATAAGATGATAAGTTTTAGAAGATTCTAGAAAACCATTTTCATAGGGAGAGAGTTCATGGTTGGTCTCTCTATTCAGATGGAATGCATCACTTTAGAAAGTGAGATTTCATACCAGTATCTGTGAGGAGTTTAGTTTTTTTATTGTTATATTTCTTAATGGACCATTCATTCTGGCACTACAAAGATATATTATGACATAAGAAGAAGGTTCTAGTGGTTGGGTATAAAGCATTGCATTTCAGATTATGTGTCCCACTATTACACCTGCCAATGGATAGAGGTAGAGTTATAGAATACCTTTGGTTTTTCTGAACCTCTATTGGTGCCGATGTGGAAGTGGTATGTGGTGAATTTGGATTTTTTTTGTTTGGTTTCCATAAAGGCCCTAAGGGAATAATTCTATCTAGGTGGTTATTGATCAATTGACGATTTCTCATCATTTTATTCTGATCGATGACACCACTAAAGATAGAGACTTGGGTAAGATGTATGTGTAGGAGATTATGAGGTTACATGGGATTCTATCATTCTATTTTTCAGATAGGGATCCTAGCTTTACCTCAATTTTATAGAGGTGTCTTCAAAAGGAAATGGGGACTCCAATTGGAGTATAGCATACCATCCATAGATGGATATCCATATAGATCATGTAACATAGATCTTATAGGATAAGCTTCATGCTTCTATATTGGATTTCGGTGGATCGTGGGGTAGATATATGGGGATGGTTGATTTTTTTCCAACAATAGTTACCATTAGTTGATCATAATGGCCTCCTTTGAAGTGTTGTATGGTTCCCTATGTAGATCACAACTTTATTGGGTAGCGGTGGGTGAATTATCTTTGGTTAGAGAAATTCGGGTTCATGATATGTCGAAAAATATTCTGGTGGTGCAACGACGTCTAGTTATAGCCCACAGTTAAAAAAATTGTATACAAATCGGTGGTATCATCATTTTCATTTTTCCGTTGGTGAGTAGATTTTCTTGAACATTTATCCTCATTTGTGTCACTGTCATCTTGGAAATCAAGGAATTTTGGATCTGAGGTATGTTGAATCATTTGATATTAGTGAATGGCTAGGTATGGTTGTTTATCGGTTATCATTGTTGGCTTAGTTGATAGGAATTCAAGATTTTTTCATATATCTTAGCTGAGGATGTGTCACCCTAATCTCACTATGATTTTGAGTTGGGAAGAATTTTAGTTAGAACCAGATGATTCTTTTTTGGAAAAACTAGTTGAGATCATTGAATCTTAGATGAATTCCTCGTGGGGGAAGATAATTATGTTGGTTAGAGATCTATGGAAAGAAGGATTTGATTCTCAGGAGACTTGGGAATGTGATTTATTGATAATGGAGTAGTTTCCTCATCTTTTTCCCGGGACTACATCTTCCACGTGGATTTCCAGAGTTGGAAAGCCTTTATGGTGGGGAGTTTTTAACATCCTATTACATTATTAGGATATGATTTTCATTGTTCTATGTATCATTTTAGTTAAAAGTCCTTGAAATCATTCGGAGGTGTTTTTCTATGTTTACTACAGACTGTATAACAGGTACACACTGTGTACCTAAAGTACACATTGTGTACTTGTTGCTGGTTTCTATTCACGAATGGGGAGATCATGTTGTGATCTAGAAAACATTATTTACATGAGGTACACAACGTGACCAAGGAGTACACGTCACGACCCAGCCTGTGCCTATGTTAAATTCAAAATTTTAGTAGTTTCTCTCATCCATTCTTTCCATTTCTATTAGATCTCAGACCAGAGATCTCCCTAATTGATTTTCAGAGGCACATATCCTTTTGAATCAATCTTATTAGACCTATTTTATTATTGTTTCTATGGTACATATCTCCTGGTATGTGTTCTCTCCAATTATTCATTTGTATTGTTCAAAATAGAACCCCCACCATTGCGTTCTCTAATCCACTGATTAAAGTTTTATGTTTCTTGTTTTCCTAATCTTGATCCATTGTGAGATCATGTCTAGAAGTTCGTTCCTTATCTTGTTTTGGTACAATAGACCTTCCTTCTTGAGGGACTTTGTTGACAGAAATGTTGGGTTTCATTTCAATTGGTTTCCATTGTGGAGGGTGTGACCCAAACTATGAGGTAGGTTGAACTGTCTCTTACCTATGATAATAAGCATTATTTCTATTTATATTAACATGATTTATGGAATTTTCATGATTTTTTTGTGTGTTGAAATGGGTTTTTCAAAAAATAAATTTTCTTTCTATGGAATTTAATATATTGATTGTGAAATTTATTTGAATTGTTTTTAAAAAATTGGAATTGAATTGTCAAATTGAGAACATGGGATTCTATGGGTACTTAAGAGGAAGGTTTAGCTTGAGGCCATCATCCATTTATTTTTTATTATCAAGGAGGTTTTTATTTAGCATTTCCTATGTTTCCTAGACCTATTTTTTCAGGGATACCGATAATGAAATTTTGAGGGATTAACTTTTGGGTTTTCATCTGGTTTCTACGCATGTTGTTCTTGGATTAGTTTTGTGCACTTGATTCTTATGGTATGAGTAGTCTAATTTCTAGACTTATAGTATTCCTTTTTTTGTGATACCTGTGATTCATTTTTTATCACTTGGATTTCTGAGTTAGCCTTGATATGCATGATTATTCATGTGTACAATGATATGGAGAAGGTTCTTTGAAACTGATATACCTTATTTTGTTTAGAACTGAGGGAAAGGGAATGTTTACCATTTTTTCTATAAAATTTCTTTACTGATTATCATGCCATGTTTTATATTTTAGAAAAGCATACATGAATTTTCATACATAGACTTATTATGGAACACCTGGGTGGGATTATACTAAGCCTGTTGTCTCACTCCTTACGCACTGCTACGGTGGTGCGTAGACCTTTGTTTGTAATCCTATGCAGGAAAAGGCAAGGTACCCTAGTGAGGTGGTGCGGTTCATGTTAGCTGGTATGGGTAGCTGGTGGTGAAATGGTTAGAGTTCATCCATTCCATCATTGGAGTTTCTATTTGGTTTTGATTCTCCTGTAGTCGGACTTGCCTTTGGGGTTTTTAGATACTAGCACCTTTTTTTTGTTTCCCATGTTTCTTATTTTCTATATATATATTTTTAGAGGTAATGCAGGTTGTATTAAATAGATCCCTCAGTTTTTTAATTCATGCCCGAGTGCTTGCACCTTCCTGTGGGGGCTGGAATTCCCTTAAGGTATTTGATAGATCAGGTCAGGATCAAGGGTTTTTTGAAACCCATGTCGGCTCATTACAGGTTGGACCATGTTGACCCAGTTCTATGTTGTCGTTTAGTACTGATCCTAATAAAACCACCTGAATCACAATATATTCACATATGAAGGAATAATCAATGAATAGAGGGAATATCAATTATGTTTGTGGGAGGTGGATGATCATTTTTTGATTGAATATCAAATCATCATAGATGAAATAGATCAGGACATGTAGTGTGTACGGAGAAACCACCGATAAATGAAAAAATATGATTACCAAAAAAATGACTGATGGAAATGATGATCCATGAAATAATCCATTTCAGATGGTTGTGAGGAATGATCTATTACAGAATGTCTAGAATCAAAGCACAGTGATCATATCAGATATTTATGAAAAACCATGACAAGACACCATGTTGTTTGAATAAAAAATGTCTTATCAAGACCATGATGTGGCTGTAAGAAAATTGTAAATTCATAAAGACAACACACTGTGTAGAATGTCAACACACCATGTACACCCTTCCTTTTTTGATTATCCATTTGATGCAACAATCAGCTAAGAAAACGTCATCTGTCCGAGTACACTGGGAAAACCAGAGAACATGGGATACAACCTGTGTAAAGTGGAATGTTGTTCACTAATGTACATGGACATGTGGTAAAGTACATAGACATGTCCTATTAACACAAACATGGCCAATAACATGGTATGGACTCTATGTGTAATGTACAAGCTACGTATAACCCCCCACATGTAGTGTACTCTTGCAAGGATGGCGGATCATGTACCCATAAGAATATTGGGAGGTAGAGTGGGACCACATGGTGTGTGTGTCCCCTCATAATCAGTGTACCTCATGTATTCTTGTTAAGAATCGTCAATTTTACATATTTACTTAATTTGAAAACATATTTTGTCCCATGAGATGCCCTTCCTGAGTGGATTTCTATGTAGAAGGTGATGAATCCCTCAATAGTAGCTTTAGGGATATTATGTGTAATGTTCTGTTCATGATTCACATTTAAATGAAACTCGACGATGATATTGATCAGTCAGAGGAATAGTATAGACACCAAACTGGATCCCCACCCCCATTAACATGGGTGAGGGTCCTCTACTTACCATATGTAATCCCCATATCATATAGGGAATGGGTCCTTAATGACCATAGTGTAAATCATACCCATCGCATCAGTGAACAAGTCCTCAAACTATCCAGTACACCCCGACCCCACATCTGCTCGAGAATAGGTCTACTACATATTGAGTGGATATTCCAATCAGATAGAGAACACACCTTAAAAAACTATAGTGTAACCCCCAATCATCATCGGTGTGGTCCTCTATAAATACCTTCTATGTGGAACCATCATATCAAATAATACATAGTTTCTTGTGATGCCAGAGTGGAACCCTCCATTAGCATGGGAGTAGGTCCTCTAATGATACTTACAGAGTTGAACACCGCATATGCAATATGGTGTGGTTCCTCAACTTATTTTTTGTTCCTCCCCCAATGTGTGACATACTAAAGAGGAATCACTAGTAAAGAAAACATTTTTTACGAAGGGTATTTTTTATTTTTTACATCGGTTTTTAGCTGAAGTTATTATAGGAGACATTATAAATATTGTTTTTTGTGAATATTATTTTAAAACTGACATAAAAACAAATAATCTGAAGGATTTTTCATGTCAATTCATCAAAAACTAACATGGAAAATGCTTCAGAGTTCTGATTTATTACAATGATTTTTAAATATCCGATGGGTTATATACTTTTTCACATCTTTTATAGAATAAGTAACATAATAAACTACACCTCTGAAGAGTTTATCACGTCAATTATGTTCATAAAAGACGTTATAAACCAATCTGCCAAGCGTTTTTCACTTTGGTAAAATAATAACCAACATGAAAATAGATATACTACAACGGTTATTAAATAACATATGGAAAAACCTATTTTATTCAATTTATTACATCAGTTATCAAATAACTGACGTAAAAACCTATATTCATTCCATTTATTACGTCAGTTATTTCATAACTGACGTAAAAACACATTCCCAAGAATTTGTTACGTTGGTTTTTAAATAACCGATGTTAAAACCCATAAACATGCATATTTTAAGTCGGTTATAAAATAACCAACCTAAAAACCCACTTTTTTAATAAAACCATTCAACCAAAACTATGCCCTGCAAAAGAAAACCTGAAACAGACAAAAAATAGAAATAAAAAACAAGACATAAACCAGACCGAAACTACCCCCCCTCCCCATCCTCTTGGACATCCCCCACCGTTCTTGACACCGTCCAACCCCCATGAACACCTCAAACACCCCCAACCCACTGGAAAACCCACCCACACCCCTAGACCCCCCCCCCCACTGGACACCCCCCCCCCACTGGATACCCCTGCACAACCACCCCCCCCCCCCCGACCCCCCTTGGACAACCTCCACTCCCACAGACAGCCCTCCCACCCTCCTGGACACCATCCCAATCCCATGGACACCCTGGACACCCCCACCCCACTGAAAAAACCTCACAGTCCTCTGACAACCCCCTCCCCCCACCCCAATGGACACCCCCACATCCTTGGATACCTCCCGGACATCCCCCCACCCCACCCCCACCAACCACCCGCATGGACATCACCCTGTATAGCCCTCCCACAATCCTGAAAACCTCACCCCATGGAAACCCTAGAAACCCCCACCCTATTGTAAAACCCTCCCACAATCCTAGAACCCCCCCCCCCCACCACACTGGACAACCCCCACCCCTGGACAAGCCCCGCCCTCCTGGAAAGCCCCCACTCCCCTGGACAACCCTCCCATCCTCATGAACACCCTACCACCCCCATGCACACCCTGGACCCCCCACCCAACTGAACAGCCCTCCCACCCCCCTATGAACCCTTGACCCCTCTGGAAACCCCCCCCCCCCCACACACCCCCGGACACCCCCTAGACCCCAACCTCATGGACAGCCTCCACCCTCCTAGAGACCCTCCCACCCACATGGACACCCCGAACACCCCCCCCCCCTCCGCCACACCAATAGACCCCCTGGAAGCCCCCCCCCCCCCCTCCCCCACCCCCTCCTGTACAAGTCTCCACTTCCCTAGATAGCCCTCCCACCCTCCGGGACACCCTCTCACCCAATGGACACCCTGGACACCCCCACCCCACTAGACAGCCCACCCACACCACTGGAAACCCCCCACGCCATTGGATACCAACCCCTCTCTCCCTCCCCCCACACACACATGACTGGACACCCCCTGGACAGCCCCCCACCATCCGGGATAGCCCCCACCATGCTGGACATCTTCCCACCCCCATGGACACCTCGGACACCCCCACCCCACTTAAAAACCCTCCCACACCCCTAGACCTCCCCCCACTGGACACCCCCACACCCTGGATACCCCATGGATAGCCCCTCCCCCACCCCACCCATCATGTATAGCCCCCCCCCCCCCCCGCACTCCCCTAGAAATCCTTCCCACTATCCAGGACATCCTCCCACCCCCATGGACACCCTGGACACCCCCACCACACTAGACAACCCTCCCACACACTTGGAACCCCCCCACCCTACTGGACATCCCCCACCCCCTGGAAAACCCTCCCACCATCATAGAAACCCCCACCACCATGGACACTCCCACCCCACTGGACAGTGCTCCCACACCACTAGAACCCCCCCCCCCATGAAAAACACCTAAATAACCCCCACCCTTCTAGACAGCCCCCACTCCCCTAGAAAACCTTCCCACCCTCCCACGCCACGTACATCCAAGACACCCCACCTCACTATGAAGCCCTCCCACACCACTGGAGCTCCCACCCCATTGGACACCCCACCCCCACACACACCCCAAGACATCCCCCACCCACCTGGACATCCCCACCCTCCTAGACAGCCTCCCACCCCCATGGACACCCCCTGTACACCCCCACCCCACCCCATGGGAAAAACCTACCACTCCCCTAGAACCCCCCCCCCCCACACTTGAATATCCCCCCACTCCTTTGAATAGTCCTCTCACCCTCTATGACACCCTCCCACCCCTCATGGACACCGTGGACACCCCCACCCCACTGGACAGCCCTCCCACACCCCTATAACCCCCCCCCCCCCCCCGAGACACCCCCCACACCCCCACCATCCTGGACAGCCCCCACTCCCCTATACATCCCTCCCCCTCCTGGACCCCCTCCCACCCACATGGACACCCCTGACAATCCCACCCCACTGGACAACCCTCCCACAAACCTGGAAACCCACGCACCCCACTCGACCCCCCCCCCCCCACACCCCTGGATAGCCCCCACTCCCCTGGACAACCCTCCCACCCTCCTGAAAACCCTCCCACCGCCTGGACACCCTGGAGAACCCCCCCCCCCCCACACACACCCTACACACACCCCTGGACACCCCCCCCCCCCTCCAAGGCCAGAATCATTACCAGAAAACCCATCAGAACTATACCAAAACAAAAAGTTGACCAAAATTAAACAATCACATCTATAACATTCAAAACATAAAATGACAACTGAAAACCTTAAATCTAACCTAAACGAATACCAAATAGACAATTATAATGATAATATTCAAAATTACATTTTACACTAAAAACAAACTAAAATCTAATCAAACCTATAAAAAAATTTGACCATTCCAATTGTAAGTGTTCAAAATCTTCAACAATATATTTTTGAGGGTAATAAAATAGATACAAAGTAAAAGTATATTATTTAACATGTATAATTAATAAATCAAAATAAATATTGTGGAAAAGTTCGAAAGAAAAACTTAGCAGGTCATAGTGAACAAGTGATCCAGTTGTAATTATTTCATACATAAATCTTATCAAATAATATCTGTATTCGATGACGCCTTGTTGTTCATGACAATTATTTTTAAATGAGTTTAAATTTAAAATATTATATTTATGTAAATCATAAAAAATTACAAATTATAAATGGATATTAACCTTTACTTTTACATAATTGATCTTGGAACTCCTTTTCATTTTGTTTCATCAAAAGTAGGCCCATCTCCTGTTAGAAAATAATATGAATGGGATAAATTTAAAATTCATTATATTATATACAACTATTAAGAAATTGAAACTCACTTTTCCAACATATTCTTAAAACATTCTTGCACATCCCCATGGACAGATCATATCTAATAAATTGTTTTCTCCCTTGAAAAAAAACACCTAACACCCAATGATCACTAATAAAAGAAAATTTAAGGATAGTGGTTTTTTATGATAAAAGATATTAAGCACTTTTCCCGAGATATGTTTCATACCTCTCACAAAAAGGCATCATCCAACATTGTGTGGTTATATTCTGTTCAAATGTTTCAGAAATATAAAGTATTCATTCATCATCATCCAATGTATGTGCTTCCAGGGAAATAAAATGTGGCTTCATGAATCCTACACATTTGTCAGCTCATTCTACTTACATATTTTATAAAGATACCTAATACAAAATAGACATATCTATACATTTTTAAAAAATATAACATAGGGAAAAGGTGCTAAGACTTACATGGAAAAAAATTCACCACGTTGATGCCCATATTATCATTAGTAACAAGCTCCATGATATCATTTTTCATAATCGCCACATTTATTTCACTTCCAAAAACATGAGCTTCCATTGGAAAATCATAATGATCCGCCAACAAATTTGAATATCTTGACAATTTTTCAAGACTATAGAACCTATATATGATGTCATAGACATTTTTCATTGTTGTTTTCTATAAATAATTTCTTTACCATTGTAGTATTTCTAAAAAAATAAATATAAAAATATATTAATTTTCAATTGTTAAAACAAATTTAATAAAAAAATAAAATATAATATATAACATATATACCACTATGGTAATGAGTCACAGAAGTCTGGATGGACAAATTAAAAAATGTTCGATATTATGTCCAACTATCATCACCTCATCTGTAGGTAATGGTACTCGAGATGGTATATCTATAACATCGTATAAAGTGACGCTATAATGCTCTACCTCTAACTTTCGATGATGAACAGTATCTCATATACAATATACCAGACTATATGAAACTATATGATGTTGAGGATCATCAACAAACAACTCGAAATAAGTAGAAAGATGTGGTTGAGGAGTAGAATAAAAAATGGGGTCCACAGGCTGATGTGGGGAGTGGGTGATACTGGTGGAGGTGGAGGATAAGTAATGGGGTCTACAAGGGGAGGTGGAGGAGTGCGAGCTCTAGTCTAAAATTGTCTTTGCATGTCTACCAACATAGACTGTACTGACTCTCTAATCTTTTCCTTCATTTTCGAATTAATATTATGATCTTAAACATCCAAGGATTATATTTTTTTTATAAACACCCTCAATGGGAGAAGTTAAATAACAAGGAAAAAATTTTCATACTGATACACCTGTCAGATATCCTCACACACTACTCAGATGTTCAGGATTTCCCAATGTTGCAGAAAAAATATCTTGCCTCCCATAAGCTATAAATGCCCCTTGTGAGCACTTCTCCTCAAGAGAATCATGTATTAATAAATTGAACATTTATGTAATGATTCAAATTATATAAAGAATATAGATAACTTAAATAAATAAAATAAATATTATATAATCCTCTCACCTATAATTCATGAATCTTACAAAAGATATTTCCCCTTTTTTCACATCCAAGCTCTCTTCCATTTTTCATGTCTAGATGGAGGGTATAGAGGGAAAACCTATCTAGAGCATGAAGACTAAGCTCTCAATTTTTGTAATTTTTTCACCATCATTTGTTCTTCCAATTATCTATACCCTCTTTGAGATAAACTATTAGGGTATACATTTTTTATTAGATCTCCTAATGAGATGACTTTTTTTTATAAACTAAGAATAAGAAATCATTAAAAAAACATTAACAATATCATTTATATAAGAAAACTTATAAAAGTTTACATTTCCCTTACCAAAAATGAATATTTTGTTCTACATTCAACAAAGAATGTCCATGTCTCTTAATCAATGAAGGTATATATATGCCATGGATTATCATGACTCCTATGAAAAAAAATGAAATCAGATGTGAGGGTTGATTTGAAATCCCTCCATCTCTTAGTATCCATAGATAAGAATTTCTCCCTGACTCGTCTAGTGTCAGAAATATCAAATGTCATCTGATAAAGAATATGTAAAACATATTATACTAGAAAAATTTAAATAATAGGCCAACAATATCAAAATATCTTACCAAAATCTTCTCCCACAATTAAGATATTATCAGTTTTTCCACACTTCACCGATCATCATACAAAATGATTACTTTTCTCATACATTGAGTTGATACAAAATAATTAATTTTTTTCATTTGGACCTCTAGGAATATCATTCTCATAAAACTCAATGTGTATCCTCTGGTCCTGCGTACAGGAAAGGAATAATTTGTGTAAATGTCTTCACCCACATTTACCAACTCTTGAACTATTCTTTGTCATTATGGGAGCACATGAGGAAGATTGGGGAACACCAAGAGGAGCATGTGAATGTTCTTCCCTTGAGGTGTGATGATTATTATCATCTCTATAATCATGTGGTCGATCAACTGATTGATCTGTCATTATCCTTCAAATAATAAAAAACAAACATTACTTCACAAAAATACAAATTCAAATACAACAATAGTAATATAAACAGAAAATGGAATATTGAACTAAGTTACATAATATTAAACATGGTTATTATGGAAATCATGTTAAACAATGGTAAAAATGGTAAACATGTAGGTGTAATTTTCATTCAACAAAATCAACAAATATATATGTTACATAAAGGTAATCTATAGTAAACTATGGTAAACTTGGAAAACATGGTAAACATGGTAAACATGGTAAACATGGTAAACATGGTAAACATTGCAAACATGGTAAACATGGTAAAGTAATTGTAAACAAGAAATAAGAATATGTTACCTATAACATTAGGAATGAAAAAATGGATTGTTTTCCAAAATCCCATCATCATGATTGTTCTTTATGGCACAAACCATGTCTTCAACAAGCTCATCATTAATTTATACTAATATTTTCATGGAAGTTGGAATCTCATATAAATCAGTATCTTCATCATGTTGATCCTCACCAAAATATTCTTTTTTCCCTTGTAAATCAACTGACCACTGCATATCTGATTGATCAACTGCATAGAAAATCTATTTGGCATGTGTATCCATTATAAAAGAATATAATTATTCTTCCAATCTATTCTGATTAATAACTGTCATTCCAAATTCACCACATGTGACACTATTGTTATCGATAAGTCATTTTTATTTAAAAGTAAAAAACTTTAATTTTAATGTAATTATCCTCCCATATTTATTCAATGACTCCAAAATATGCATTTCATGTGGAAACTGGGGTTTTTTTTAGAACTCGAAAAATTCATTGCTTCTGCAAACACCAATACCCCACTATTTTGAACTACACTTCTGTTGTCCTGAGCTATTGTATGAAATGTATATCCATTAATGTCACCACCATACCATGTTATCAAATTTAAACATGGACCACCCACTAACCATCTTAATGTATCTAATACTTCTGATCTACTAAGAAAGGTCTTTTCAAAAAATGATATAAATTATTTGTTGTGCTCATTCAAAATCCAAATTTCTTTCTTCTTTTGATTCCGTTGTTTAAATTCATTAATATTCATTGTGATATGCAGTTGAGAATCAGCTATGTTATTAAAAAGTATAATTATAACTACCTCATCTATTCAGCTGACAAAGATTTGACTTTCATTCCACTAATCCCCTTTCCCTCATTATTAACTCGTTCATGCAAAGATGGAGGCAAACCTATGAGCTCTACCGCTGCTAAGTAGCTCTTACAAAACACCAAAACCACTTCATAAATTTGTCTTTAAATAACGGAGGATTCATTTTGATATGGATTATTAACATATCCTATCAATATTTTCATATGCCTTTCTAAAGGATACATCCAATGAAGATATATAGGTCCACGACGCTTTATTTATCAAACCACATGAATCATTAAATGCACCATTATATCAAAAAAAGATGGAGGAAAATACATTTCAATTGACAACGTATAATAATTTCATCTTTTTTTCAAAATGTTCAAAGAATTCACATCATTCACCTTATTACAAATTGAATTTAAAAAATAACATAACTTCATTACTATCCTTCTAACACAGATGGACAATATTCCACACAATGCAACTAGTAGAAGTTGTTGCATCATGAAGTGAAAATCATGAGATTTCATACTTGTCGACTTCAAATTCTTCAAAGAGACAAAAAATTTATATTTGAAGAATAACCTTAAGGCACTTTGATATAGTGAAGACACTAAAAAATATAATTTTCTCCCTCTTGGATAATGTATGAAAATCCAGGGTAATAAATGTTTGTCTTCCTTTTGCAGTGGGAGATAACTACAATCGTATTCCCATTGATAGTAAGTTTAATCTTGCATGCAACCCATATTTTTTCTTTCTATTAATATCTTTAAATGTTCCAATAAAATGTCATATATATTCTTCTCTATGTGAATGAAATCAATATTATGTTTCACATCATGATATCTCCAATATGGTAGCTCCAGAAATATTAACTGATTCGTCCAAATATTTCTATCATTACCAAATTTATGTGTCCTTCCCAATTTCACATCCAGGTTTTCCACCCTCTCAAAATAATCATTAGGGGATAAAGGATTTGGAGAAATATAAAATTCCTATTATCCATTGATTTCTTTTTTTAATCTTCTAAAAGAGTTGTCCATAGGCAAAAACTTTTGATGACCTATGTACATTGTTTTCCTCCCATGATGCAACTGAAAATATGACTTCTGTTGTTCACAAATTGGACATGATTTATTCCCCATAACATTGTATCTAGAAAAATTTCCATATGTTGGGAAGTCATTTATAGTGAACATAAGCACTGCATGTAGTTGAAAATTTTTCTTTTTATAAGAATCGTACACCCTAATACCATTTTCTCTTAAAAGTTTCAAATCATCAATCAATGGTGACAAGAAAACATCAATATCAATTTTGAGTTACTTCGGACCAGAAATAATTATACTCAACATGACATATTTTTGCTTGAACCAAACATCAGAAGAGAGGTTGTAAATTACCAATAAAACTGGCCTTGAACTATGTGAGCTACTGAGTGTTCTGTATAGATTCATTCTATCTGTGCACAACCCTAGTATAAGATTTCTAATTTCATTTCCAAATATCGGATACTACTCATAAATTTTCATCCATTGTGGACAATCAGCTGGATGAAATATTTTTCTATCACATATCCACTCATCATCATGTCATCTTATCCTTTTGGCGTCATGTGAATTAGAAAATAAACATTTCAAATGATGAATTATAGGAAGATACCAAAATACCTTGGAACGGATCTTTGTAATCTCTACATTAACCTGTGTTTTTTCTTCCAACTTTTACCATGATGTCCCACATTTATGACACTCTAACAGAAATTCATATTCCTTTTTATATATCATATAGTCATTTGGACAGGCATGCATTTTATTGTATCCCAATTCCATCAGGCAAAATATTTTCTTGGCCTTATAATGGGAATATGGAAGATCATTGTCTTTTTGAAGAATGTATTTCAACAATTATAGGTGCTCTATAAAACTTCTTTCAATACATCAATTTTTTTCCTTCAGGTTAATCAATCTTAACACCACCAACAAAATCATAAAATTTGTACAACTAGGATACAATGGTTTTTCAGCATCACCCTATAGACTCACCACTATTGGTTCTATATCAATTTGTTCTGCTTCAATATCACGGATCATTTTTACAATTCTATCTGAGATACCATCTTAAAAATCATATTCATCGGTAGATATAACAATCCATATTGTTTCAACATGCCAATTATTAGGCCTATAACTCAGATTAATCCCATGAAAAATCAAATGATATTTGATCTCTCTACTTTTTAACATCTTCATATTCAAACATTTCATGCATGGACAGAAAAAAATGTCACTACTTGGGACATTTCGTTTAGAAAATTCCAAAAAGGCATCATCAACTTCATCATATTCAATAATCATTTGATGTTCCATAATCAAACTTCAAATCAATATTACCTATAACAAATATCAAAATTATACGTCTTGTTCAGTTAAGACAAATATATAATTATATGAAAAATATATGAATTTTAATGTAAAATAATTTTAAAATATAAAACAAATCTAAGCGTATTTGAAAGAAACATGCATGATAATTATTATTTTTTGAAATATAGTTAGATATAACAACTTTAAATTCATCTTGGATCCTTTCTTCTTAAGGTACACAACGAATACATCCAGATAGCACTGGATACCAAATTCACCATTTCGTAAAAAATAAATATGAAGTGTAAATATTAAAATATGTGTACATTCACTTCTAAAAATTACACATATCCCAACAATTTTAAACCTCTGAGATATCCCTTGAAAGTATTGGGATAGAATACCCCAACAGTTTCACACATTGTTGGCATTATGGTCATTGCAATATCCTTATACCAACAATTCTACATGAACCATTGGTATAGACTACCAAAAGTTAAAATATTCCAACAATTTCAATGAAACTATTCGAATATATATATACCAAGGGGGTGTCCAAGTGGGTAGGGGATGTCTAGGGGGTGGTGGGGATATCTAAGGGGGTAAGGACTATCCATGTGGGTAGGGGTTATCCAGGGTGACCAAGGGGGTAGGGGTGTCCAGGGGGCAGGGGATGTCCCTATGAATTTCATTTAAATAAAAGATTCATTTTCTGCTATTTTGAAATATAGAAAAATAAAAATAGTTTTTCTAAAAATAATCCTCATGAAAACATTCAAAACTAAGCATTAAATTTTACCAAAAAGACACACCACAATTAGGTAGCATAATCAATGATGACATAATGAGGGAAATGGGTACGAAATATTCATGTAACCATACCAGATGAGGCACCAATATTATCCTACATGAATAAAAAAGTGCCAGAGAACTTGGTATTACCTATGAGGTTAGGGGAAAATCTAGAACATATTGTAACATAATATATCCTTTTGTTGTGCCTAATGCAATCAAATAGCCCTAACGTGTGAGTGGAACCATCCCCAAAGCAGAGCGTGTTTATACTAATGGTCAATTAGCCAGATCATAATATTAAACTAGTGCAGCACGAATTATCTAATAATCCACTTTCAATTCTAGGTTACCATGTTATGTATAAAATGGGGGTGATCCAAGGAGTATTAAACAATCATTCATATATAAAAAATAAACACAAGACAGACATAATCTACAAACCCACAAGAATCACCCCAGAACACCTCTCCAAGGAAGTCCCCTTTCCTTAGAGAAATTAACA
This sequence comes from Viscum album, assembly GCA_963277665.1. Taxonomy (NCBI): domain Eukaryota; kingdom Viridiplantae; phylum Streptophyta; class Magnoliopsida; order Santalales; family Viscaceae; genus Viscum; species Viscum album. Next base: position 637,374,682 of record OY728157.1, read on the forward strand.
CACAATGGAAGTCCCATACCAGGGACATTCCCATTCCTTTTAATTATGATAAGGCAAGAGACACATTCTAAGGAGAGTTTTTCGATGAAAACCCACTTTCTGAAAGTGCCAATCGGGCCACACCCATTCTTTTAAAAGAAAAAAGTTTTCAAATGTATCCAAACACAGTATTTAGGAATCCATGAAATATTTGAAACACATTTAAAAAGGCACAACACCATTTGAAAATCATAAACCGCTTATAAGGTCCAACCAATCTTTTAATCATACATTTTTTGGGCAGGGCTATGTAAAAATAATTCCACAAAATTTAATTCATTGGAAATGCAACTTGTTTTAATTCATGTAATCTTTAAAAAATTATATATTTTTAATAAGAATCAAATAATGGTATAAACATCAAGATAACAACAATTTTTAAATTTAACGGCCAATACATAGGAAAACCTACCTCAATCCAAGATGCCTTCATTGATGACCACTCAAAATGGATTTAAGAAGGTTTAAATGAGCAAGGAATACCAAGAAAAACCATAAAAAGATAAAACCTTAAATTTAGAAAAAAAGAAACAAGATCCCTAGACCAAAAGAACCAATGAAGCAGAACAACTAAAAAGAAAAAGGAAGAATAAATAAATGGGAGAATGAGGATATTATAAAAAACAATCACCCACAAACTTATAGAAACCACCCAAAATCACCATTGGAAGGAGGTTAGAGGCATGGATAAGAAAATAAGGTTACCCCTAGGGTTTTATCATCCAAATGGTGGAGAAAGAGGCGTTTTGGTGTTAAAATTTGATAGAGGAAATGGTAAAAAAAACATTTCTAAAGAACTCGGGCATTGCACATGGTTAGGCTACATCCCCTAGACACCCCCCTAAACAGCACCCCCACCCCCTCTGGACACCCCCTCCCCCACCCCCAAGATACCCACTACCCCCTTGGATAGCCCACTCAACCCCTGGAATCCACCCACCACCCCCCACTTCCTACCCATTTGGACACCCTCGGGACACCCCCACCCCCGGGATAGCCCCTCACCCCCTGGACACCCCCTGGACACCCTTACCTCCATAGAATTCCCCATCTCCCCATAGACACCACCCGCTACCCCATTGGACACCCCCTAGACACCCACACACCCCCTAGACACCCCCATTCCCTGGACAGCCCCATATCCCCATGGACACCACCCCCGCCCCTTGGACACACCCACCCCCTTGGAATGAACCCTCACCATCCCCCACCCTCAGGACACAAACCCACCCCCTTGGACACCCCCTGGACACCATCACCCCCTTGGACAGCCCCCCCCCCCCACCCCCTAGATAGTCCACCAACCCCTCTGGAAAACCCCCAACCCCCCTAGACACCCCCACCCCTTGGACACCCCATACCCCCTTGGACATCCCACACACCCCCTAGACACCACCCCCTCCCCCTGGACACCCCGCATGGATACCCCTTCCCCCTTGGACAACCCCCTCACCCCCTCGACACCACCCCCACCCCCTGGACACCCCTACCCCATTGGAAATCCCCCTCACCCCCTGGAAACCACCCCCACCCCCTTGGACACCCACTTGGACCCCCCCCCCCCTCGCACCCCCTAGACTGCCCCCATCTTTCTGGAAATCCCCCACCATCCCCCATGGACAACCCTACCCCCTTGGATAGGCCACTCACCCCTAGACACCCCCTCCCCCCACACTCATGGACACCCCTACCCCCGTGGACAACCCCTCACCCACCCATAGACACCCCCTGGAAACCCCCAAGCCCTATGGATAACCCCTGCACCCCCTGGACACCACCCCCACCCCCTTGGATGCCCCCTGGACACCCCCACCCCTTGGACACCCCCATCAACTTGCACAGCCCCCTCCCCACCCCCTTGGAAACTCCATGTACGCGCACACACACATGATAGAACACACAAAAATCATTAAATTGCATGATATCACTTCTATAAGACAATTTTTGTAGAAATGAATTTGGCATGTTATAAATGAACACTATTAAACTTACCTTGATAGCAAGAACAAAAAAATAACATCTAAAAAAATTAGTTTAGGGCATCAAGAAAAATAAAAACAAAAATCGAACCGTGTGAGGCTTACTTCAGTGTTTCAATTTGACATGATAGATATGATGATAATAAATATAAAGAATGATGTTGGAAAAAAGGTTAGAGGGAACGACTTCAAAGAATCTTTTCTAGGTTTTTCTCGTGAGAGAGACATGTCGCAGGTCGCCTGATCGAAGAAAATAGAATGAATGAATACAGGGAGAGATAAATCATTTAAACACTTTATCAGGTCAATTATTTAAAAACCAACATTGTAAACAACTTTTTTATGTTTATAACATTGATTATTTAAGAACCGCTGTATAAAAAATTGTATCACTTCAGTTATCATATAACCGACGTGATAAATGGTTCTTTATCACGTCAGTTCTTTTAATAACTGACGTGATAAATTTCCGTGATTAGCTTTATCATGTTCGTTATTTTTTAACCGCAATGATAAAGCACCAACATTCAATATATCAAATTGATTATAAAATAACCGATGTGATAAAGGTAATCTCAGTTTTTATTACGTAGGTTATAAAATCACCGATCATAAAAATTGATTCTCATCGATTTATCACGTCGGTTATGAAATAACCTACGTGATAAATCGATTTTTACAGCTTTTCACATCAGTTATATAGAACCGGTGTGAAAAATACCGATGTGTTAACCATTTTTTTCAACTAATGCATGGGACATCACATTGTATCTTTAGGGAAGATGTGTAGGATTTTGGGAATCATTACTGGACTTTTTGGGAACATCAGGGACTCTTCTTCTTAGGTTGATCAATGATACGGAGATCCACTTAATTTATCATTTGTGATTTCTTGGTCTAAGAATATATATATATATATATATATACATTTATATATATATATATATACATTTATATATATATATATATACATCTATATCCATACCATTATATTCAGTTAGGCTCCTTCCAGGAGATTGAATATGAGAGGGTTATTCCACATGCCTTTGGATTTTAGATTCTCATGGATGGATGTGTTTACTCAGCTTCTATGTTTATAGAAGACTTGACATGAAGTTCATATTCACAATGTGTTAAGCCTATGGTGCTTGAATGAGGTTACTCTTTATATTTATTTGGTTGACATGAATCCTTTTTTATATCTATAGTCTTTCTAGTCCGTTTGTATCTCTTAGTTACCCCTTCATCTTCCAGGGCGTCCAACAAGATATGTATATACTCACCCTTGTATAGAATTTTCCTACAAATTTTCTATCTTATCAAAATGACGAACATTTTGGTAGTTAATATTGAGTATCTTAGGGATTAATAGTATATTTTAGCATGTATTGTGGTTGGAGATAGGTGATTAATATATGGGTTGTCTCCAAATTTTAAATTCTAGTTTTTTCAGGATGGGATATATTTTTGAATGGGGTTGTATTTTTTCCCTTTAATTTTTAGTCTTCAATAAAATAATTTTGTACTTTCTAGAGGGTTTATTTTCATTGTGTTTTTTTATTTTCTTTATTTTTATATTATTCATTCTAATATATACATCTATATGGATGTGTCTTCAAAAATGTACATTATAAAATGCCTCCCCGTGTCAATTTGTCCTTTGACGCTGGACACCATACCCTTGCCCATGGAGGTAGCCTTGGAGTTGTTGCATCTCAAGCCCTGTATTAGGTTTGGTCAGGACATGAATAACCATTAAATAAAAATATGATCAACACAATAATTTTATAGTTCTAGTATATTTGGAATAATGTATACAGTTACAATTTAATCATAAGGTTTCTACATCATATATGAAAACGTTTTTCAAAAAAAAAACATTTTTACTCATATCATACATAATCCATATCATCATAACATATTGAAATTAATCATAATAAATTTTTATCTCAAATGATAAGTTATGGTTATCAAGTGATTTATCAACATGAAAAGTTCATAAGTGTATGTGAAAATGAGAATAACATTTCAATGCCATACCCTTTATATAATTGATCTAAAAAATGATTCATGGCCTAAATCATGGAAGTTCATAAATCATGAATCCTAAATGAAGATACGAAAAAAACATTTATATTATAACATTTTCATGTGATATATTTGTTTCATACACATTTGGAAAGAAAATAATTTCTTTATTTGTCATTGGAAACTTTTAATGATATCATTGTGGAATGGGGTCACTCACCAAACCATCATAGTTGTCATGGTTCACTCCATAGAGATATATAGTGGAAAAAGTCACTTTCTATATCAGGTTCACTCCCTATTATAGTCTTATTCATCCCATGATATTTCAATTTGACCCATTGCATTAGTGGGATATATATTACTGGGCCCATACATATTGAATTATAACATTACCACATGTCCTTTTTATAACATAACACTTGTCATTGGATATAACATAACCACTTTCTTTATTAAAAAAATAAAAACATTCAAGGTTTATAAGGGAACCAACTATCACATATTGAAAAATATGAATATTTTCTTCAAAATATCATAAAACAATCATCATATAATCACTTCATATCGCATTAAAGGGAAATAATTTATGAATATTTCATCAATGTGTAACCCATAAAAATAAATAGGTTCAATTATAATTTCATTACAATTATCATAAAACATGAATATAATGAATAAGAATTTTTCATTGGATCATAAATATCAAAAAAACAAAGTGAAAACCAATTGTTCTTTTCAATAAAGAAATTAAATTTCATAAAAATATCATTAAAAAAATTATTTAGTTAAATAACCATTCGATTTTAAAATAGAATATTTCAAATAAATGAAATTATAAAGTATTAATGAAAATTTTCCTTTTAAAATAATCTATGACTCACGTAATGACTGATATAAATTATTGAGTTGTCACGTTGTCCAAAAATACGCTTAATTACATAATATTTAAAATTATGATTCCTTTTTTATTTATATGAAATAGTAAATTGTTACTCATTCGCAAAATGCAAAATATATATTTTTTAAATAATGTTTTTACAATGTAAAACATTGGTTAAAATAATATTATATAGTAATAGAAGTATTTAAAAAATATTAATGGAATAATTTATTGATAATATGGATATGTATAAAAAGGATTTTTGACCAAAGAGGGTAATAAATTCAGTTTTTGATAAAAAATATTTTTGATACCCTTAGAACAAAATGTAATAAAATAAAAGGGAAATATGTGTACAAAATTAAAAACAAGAAGGGAGAAAATTGATTGAGTTTATTAATAGGTATATCATAATATTTTATCTTCAAAAACATAACAATAAACAATCCAGATAAACATTTATATTGTAATATAAAACCATTACCAATTTGGAAAAATTTTAAATATGTGAAAAAAGATAGAAAAATATATATATAGTATATATATAAAAACAAAAATCCTAAGATCATTATAAAATTATGTTTACGTATATATATACACCACACAAAAGAAACATGAGATTAATATGGCATGTACCTCGTAGAGATTAATGTAAGATTGAAATCCATTACATTATTTGGTACAATATGAATCATAAACCCCTTGAAACAATAACATTCGATAAAACTATAAATATCACGAGAATAAATTAATTAATGATATAAAATGTGACATGGGATTTATATACACATCATTAAATTAGGATGGTTCACAATATATCAAATGTCTCAAAGAAAGCATTTTGAGATAAAACCCCCTAACCTTATGTTTTAACATCATTTGTACACATTTTTACCAACTGAATAATTAATATTGGTTTATAGTTAATACATTAATCTACCATTCTCATATATGTAATTACATATATGTTTTACTTATAACTTATTACTACTTTTTTAATTGGTCTTAGTTAAAATTATTTTCCGTGGGGACAACAACATCAATTTTCATTTTTGTTCTTATTCGGTAGCTTTGGCCCTTGTAATTTTTTTAATTTTCTGAAATTCCATGTAAATTTTTTAATTAAATGGGATTATTTTGAGGCCATGAGCTTAGATGACACCAGATTCTGAGGCCCGGTGAGCCCTGAATAAGTGTTTGAATATTTCTATAAGTTCATTTAATTTAGCGCACATACACAATTTTTGAAACATTTAAATGGGTGAGCAGATTAAAAATATGAGGGCACCATTGCATCCAGAACACCAACTTTACCTAAGGATTGAACCTCGACCAACATAGGTTGAGTGAAAATGTTAGTTTTATGAATTTTTAAGAAAAATAAAATAAATTATTTTTATTCTGAAAAATAAAATAATACTTAAAGTTTATTTTATTTGAAATTAAAATTTCATTGAATTGTAATAGTGTTGCTACCCAATATTAACTGAAATGTTGTTTCGTAAATGTAGTAGAATAATGACAATGCAACACAATGTAACAAAAATGTTGAAATGCATTTTTTTCATTTTAATGGTTTTGCCAAGGATGGATCATTGGAATGATATAGGACCACTATGAACCCTGGGATATTTGGAGTTGGTGAGTGATGACTGGTGAATAGCTACCAATGATGTATTGTGGAGTGACAAATGAAGCGGTGCGATCTTCACCAATAAACCATCCAACATTGATTTATGGGTTTGTTCATGATTAAACTGTTTCCCCCAATCTTTCTTTCAAAACAAAAAATTTCGATCAACCCACTAATAGGTGCAGCTATGGATCATTGGTTCTTGAAATGAGGGTTACTTGATCATGGGTTTTTCTCATTTGTGGTTATAATTGATAAAATCATAAAACCTCCCCCATCTTGTTTTAAACTCTAATACAGATGGATTGGGAAAACACAAACAATGTTCGTATCCCACAGTTGTGGGTGTTCATGTATTATTAATGATTGAACACTTGAATTTACTACAAGACAACGTTGATCCCATAATAGTGCTGTTGACGATCCAAGGATCTCAAATACACTAATAGATTAGAAAAAATTCCCTTAGAGAAGACCTGGTGGCCCGTTGAAGAGAGTGTCGGCAGTAGCGCTAGAGGTGGCATGTGGCAGCCATCACGTGCAGGAGGTGGTGCATGCCAATGATGCATCACGATTCTAGAAAAATCCCATGGAAGGAAACAATGGGCAGTTCATAGGGGTTGGAGCTTGAATGTCGCGGCGGTACCAAAAGGCAGTGTGCCGCAGCAGCGAGGATGCCCGTGGCATCGTCCGCGTGCAGTAGATCGGTATGATGGAAATGGTCGGTGGAAGCAGCATGAGTAGACGTGGAGATCCAAAACAAATCATGTGGCTAGATGACATCGGACTACCTTGACCACGATGGTGGACACTGGGGAAACCCTTGCAGTGGAGGGAAAAACGACCCGCCCACTGAGTCTCTGCCAAAGAAAGATGTCCAACTCATAGTGGGCCATTGAAGAGGAGACGGGCCACCCCAGGTGGCCCAGTGGGCCGGGTCAGACCCATAATGAGATATTTAGGAGGCCCGGGTTGGGTAGGTGGACCACGAACCGGGTTGGGTCAGGTCGGTATAACCCGGACGACCCGGCACCAGACCCAACAATCCCTTTTTTAGTAAAACAGACATAACATCCAACTTGTACGTCTGATTGATAAGACGTTTGTAGTGCTAGGACCCTTGTGATGATGTGTCCCTATTTAAATAATCTAGTTAAGTTTCCATGGAGGTGGAGTTACAAACTATGGGTTGAGAAGAATACTTTCCTTGAATCAATCATGGTACGAGGGTAAATCCTATGGCTGGTTGTGATAAGAAGGATGTGAAGAGAGGAACCTAGTGGGATGATAGCCGAGAATACCTCAGTGGCATGGAAAATGAGCAGACCTCAGTTCCCAGGTGTCCGAGTGGACCTCAGTGTCTTGGAACATGAGCAGACCTTAGTGGCCCAACTGCTAAGAGGACCTCAGTGGCCCAGAAGACGAGCGGACCTTAGTGGACCGGTATCCGATCAGACCTCAGTGGTCCGAAAGATGAGTGGAACATAGTGGTCCAATATAACCTAGTGATTCATCATGAATGAGTCATTTAGTAGTACCATATTTTCAATTTTATGACTGATAATCATGCTTTCTATACGTTAGGTTATACCACTGTGAGCTGACAATTCATGGTGTGTACATTTCATATGGGATCTTTCATTGTGTTTTGGGGTACCTATAGAGTATGGTTTTATTCAAATATGCATGGGCTTCACCCACACGTGTCATGTCTTGTGTAGTCGACCAAAACATTGACACAGTCCATGGTGGTCTTGGACCAGGTGGTGACCAGTGAGATAGTACAGGCCAGGCGTACTCCTACGTCTTCTGGAAGCTACTCTACACCTACCCTTCATGTAGGGTTTTCTATGAATGGATTGTCAGAGTCCTTGTACTCCCCTATTCAAAAATTTTATTTTGATGGGTTTTTATACTGGCCCATTTTACATAAATCTTATACTTATACATTCAATGGTTGTCTTAGTGTCACACATGTTTTCTTTTTTAGCATTTCCAGATAGGGTTGTGAGTGTAAAATTATACAGGTACTCGGAATGTTCCTCCCACTTTTAGAAAAAATCCTTCTGTGCTAGTCACTTGCCCTTGGGAGGCGGGCTTGGGGTAGTCGTGGCATGGGCCCTAAGGGAAGGGTTGTGAAAAAATGGTATTAGAGCTGTTAATTTCTACCTTAATGACCAAGAGTTTGTGGTTTTGTTTTGTGGAAGCTGTGTCAAATGTTTTGAGTTAGACATTTAGGCTTGGGGAGTCCAATGTTGGTGCAGTAGCTGATGTATCCAGACACTAGGACCCTAAATTATTCTTTTTGACTCAGTACATGAAACCATTCGTTTCATGCATCATATAGGATTTTGAGGTTTTCCAGATGTCCTTCCTGAGTCAGCTCACCATGTATAACATATTGACTTGGGTTCATCTAGGTCTATTTCAAGATGCCTCCTTGTATACAACCAGTGAGAATTCGAATGTGTGAACTTGAGGATGGTACACCCAGCAATGAGGCATTTGTACGGGGACCAGTACTTGAGATGGCCCCACCAGGAGGTGCGCCAGCATTGCTAATGCCCATTGGTTAGCAGTTTCGACTGACGCTACTGATAGAGGATGCTCGTAGGCTCACTGCCTTACATGAGTTCCATAGGTAGATACTTAACAGGGTCCGGGTAGAGACTGACCCCTAAGAGAAATATTATTGACTTGATGTTGTTATGTGAATCTTCCATCTTGTGTGGACGCCACATGGCTAGATGGAGATCTTAGCGGTGATCCTTCTGGAGGGATCGATGGGGAGATAGTGGATCTTGACATTCTAAACACACTATGTGGTGACCCTCACCTAGACAGATATTAAATGCCGCATTAGATAGTATTTCTTTAATGGAGAATTGTGCTCACTGTGCATACAAGAGTTATTGCACCTATAGTATGGTGGCATGATAGTAGAAAATTACATTGTGATATTCACTGAGATTTCTCACCACATCATGGAAATGTTATCAGAAATGTTCTTCATGGATCAATATATTTATTTGGGACTCCTCTGGGTGAACAGGGTATCCATGGTATCTCTTATCATCCCTACTCATGTTGGGATGTAGAAGGGAGCCCTACTCTTGTAGAGATTTATAGCAGAGTAGGTTTCAGTATTCGAGGCTACAGTAGACCCCAGGTGGCGGATTCTTCAGTTGTGGGTACCATGAATTAGAAACAGGGGACCAAGAGGCCCAACCATTTCAAGGGACAACCCAAGGATACTGGATAAATAGTTCAAGCCCCCCAGGGTGGAGGGGGTCATCGGAGGGGTAGGTTCTGCTACTCATGTGAAGGGCATGGGACATGGCTCGTGACTTCTCGAATTGTCACACAGTTGACTAAAATATGATCAAGGGACTTCCACGTTAGAGCCAGTGGTTCAAGCAGGGTGGTCCCCAGGGTAGAGGATGTGGTAGGGGAGCGTGAAGAGCCGCTGGTGGTGGGTGGAGGTTCATTGTGCTAAAACCAGCACCCCTAGGTTTCCCCAATGTGCTCCTGGAGTTAGTGAATAGGGGAGTGTCCATCTACAGGAAATGGAGTCCTACGACTACCGTGATTTAGATATGATTAGAGGTATGATCCATGGCTTCTCCACCTTAGTAATAGTTATTATATACACATGTTTCTATCACTATATCCTTTCCACGGACCCTATTCAGGGCATGGAGATTCATGTGGAGTCATTGGCTCGATCCTTATGATTAAAGACTCCAATGAGAATGGATTTGATGATTTCATGCTATTGCCAGTAGTATTATCTTACTCTAGGAGGTGAGATCTTTGGCTAGGATCTCCTAGTAGCGGGGTTGAGGACTTATTATGTCATCTTAGGTATTGACTGGTTATCCATAGTTCATGCTCAGATCGACTCTATTAAGCATAGAGTGTGGTGTGTCTATAAGGATAGGACTAGGTTTTCCTTCACCAGTTATAAGGGAGCCCATGCAGCATAGGACAAACATTCTTAGAGGTGGGTGTATCGAATAACTCAGCAACTGGCTAGCCTCACCCTCAGTATGGTGAATGAGAAGAGTAATCAATTTCTCGTAGTGGAGGACATGTATGAATATAACTTTCGTGATGATGTCCCAGATCACACCCTTGTAGGGGGATGGCTTCTACATTGATTTGTACACTGAGATGGCATCGATATCCACACTAGCACATCAGATGGCTCCTGTGGAGCTTCGTGATTTGATGGTAAAGGTGTAGGATTTGTAGAGGAAGGGCTTTGTGAGGAACAGGGTTCCACCATGGACAACCTAATTTTAGTTTTCTTATATGGTATATAAGGGTTTCACGTTTTGTGTGGATATCTGGTGCCTGATCTGGGTGATCATAAAAAACCTATATCCACTACTGGGGATTGATCACCTCTTTGATCAGTTTATGGGAGAAAGATGGTTCTCAAAGATATAACTCATATCAGGCTATCATCAGCATCATTTATGGGATGAGGATGTACCAAAGACACCGTTCAGATGTCTTTATGGCCACTATGAGTTCTTGGTGTCACCTTTTGGAGTAACCAATTCCCTACTAGGTTTCATGGGACTCATGAACATGATCTTCTAGCCATAGCTTGATCGTTTCTTCATGATCTTCATTAATGAAATCAAGGTGTACTCGACGTCCTAGAATGATCATTCTACAAACCTGTGGATAGTCCTATATACATTATAAAAAACCCATCATTGTGGAAAGATCTGTAAGTGTTAGTTATGGATTTGGGATGTCCACATTCTGGGACATTTCATTTCAGAGGCTGGAGTTGTAGTCGATCTTGAATGATATAGTTGGTTCTTGTCTAGGGTCCACCCAAGATCATGATTGATGTACAGAGTTTCCAAGGTTTTTCTGGGTACTACAAGAGGTTCTTGCGCAACATTTCCAGGATTTCACCACCCTTATCATCTTTCACACAATATAGATACCCTTTCTTGTGGATGAATAATCACCAATAGAGTTTCTCAGAGATGAGGGAGAGGCTGATGAGTGCCCCCATCTTGAGACTACCAGAGCAGGGAATTGGGTATGTAGTATTATGTGATGCATCAGGGACCATACTGGGTTGTTTCCTTATGCAGGGGAAAATAGTGATCATATATGGTTCTTGATAGTTGATGAAACATAATAAGATCCAACTGACACATGGCATGAGCTAGCAGTAGTGTTATTTTCTTTGAATATGTGGCGACACTACTTGATGTGTAAGCAGTTTACCATCTACTCTGGCCAAAAATGTCAAGGGTATATCTTCTCCCAGATAAACCTAAACATGTGGAAATGGAGGTGGCTAGAGTTCCTTCATGACAATGACTTTGAGATATCATATTCCCTTGGGTAGGGGAACCTGGAAGCAGACACACTCAATAGTAGATTCAGTTTGCAGTTGTTGAGTGAGGTATCGGAGCAGTTAGCCGCAATGATGATATCCTTTATGGATGGGGAGGGATAAAATAATATTCCTTTGATGGTTGTCACTCCCCAAATCTTACAATGAGTTAGGGAGGCACATCTTATAGATGAATACTATGAGGCCCAATGTGCTCATTAATCCTCATGACAAGGTCGTGATGGATATTCGATAGGTGGGGTGCACATCATCCTTTGCAGAGGGTGAACTGTTGTGCTGGTGGCATCGTGTTAGGAGATCTGAAGGAGTTCCACACATCCTCATTGGTGGTACATCCAGATGTTCCAAAGATGTACCAGGACCTCCGACGTCAATAATGGAGGATGGGGATAATGAAAGTAGTAGTATAGTTTGTTTCATGGTGCCTCCCTTGTCATCAAGTGAAGGTAGGGCATCAGGTAACAACAGGCTTGACTCAACCACTTGAGGTGCTAGAGTGGAAGTGGGATTGTATCTTGATGGACTTTGTGATTGGTTTACCCTGCACATCCATGAGAACTTCTCCGATCTGGGTGATTATTTACTGACTCCCCAAATTTTCCCACTTCATAACAATCTATGAGTATAGTTCGGTAGAGATATTGGGGCACCTCTACATACATGAGATAGTTCAACTCTAAGGGGTCCCATTGACAATAGTCTCAGATCAAGATGCATTCTTAAAATATCAGTTGTGGAAGGGATTTTAAGAGGCATTAGGGACTCCACTTATCTTGATCACAGCATTCCACCCTCATAAATAGAGTTAGATAGAGGGGACTATCCAGGTTTTAGAGGGCATGCTTCTGGCTTGTATCTTGGATGTTAGTTTTAGTTAGGAGGATCACCTTCCACTGGTGGAGTTTGCATACAAAAATAGGTACCACTCGACCATTGGTATGGCCCCATTCTAGAATCTATATGGGTTACCATGCAGATCACTGTTATGCTGGACAGACCTGAGAGAGTCAGCACTAATGGGTCCAGAGTTTTTATGGGATACCACCGAGAAGGTGCAGGTCATCCCTGAGTGGATTAATACTACACAGTGTAGACATAGATCTTATGCTTATTGTAGATGGATTCTCTTGGAATTCAAGGAAGGATACCATGTGTTCCTCTAGGTCTCACCCCGATGAGGATTGTAGAGATTTGTCTAGGGTGAAAGGTTGTCTCTGTGATTCATCATCCCTTTTTAGATTTTTAGTATAGTTTTTGAGGTGGCATACCTCATTTCTCATCCCCTATGTATGCATCGGGTTCATAAAGTCTTTCATGTATCATAGTTGAAGAGGTATGTGCATGATCCATATCACATCATCGACTGTGGTGAGTTGGACATTGAAAATGGGGAGACATTTGCGAAGTCTCTTTTATAGATTAGGAATTGATATGAGCATATCCTTCTTGAAGGTTTGTTTCCTCTGGTGCATGTTCAGTGGATGCACAAGAATATCCAAGAGAGAAATTGGGAGCAGGAGGCTTAGATCCTGGATCAGTACCCCCATTTTATTCTTTAGCCCTTGTGTTGGATTACGAGCATGTAAATCCCTAAATGTGGAAGTATTTTAATGTTATGAAATTCCATGTATTGTTTTAAATTTTATGGGATTATTTCGAGGCCAGCCACTCAGATGGAACTTTATTCCAAGTCCCGATGATCCCAGAATATGTGCTTTTACTTTTTATTATGTTTATGGAAAATATTTCATGTTCGTGGTATTTGAAACATCTAAATGGGTGCCAAGATTAAAAATTTTAGGTCATTGTTGCATCTAAAATGGTGACTTTAAATAAGAAATGACATAACCACAACCAGCATGGGTCCATGGAAAAATTTAATTTTGGGAATTTTTAAGAAAAATATAATATAATAATTTTCTCAAGAGACATAAAATAAATAGTAATGTTTACATTATTTGAAATTTCAATTTCATTACAACGTAACAGCCTTTCCACCCGAGCATAGCCAATTTTTTTTTTCATAAATGAAATAGTGTAATGATGCTACAACACAATGTAACATAAAATCTAATTTTTTTTTTATTTTAATGGATAAGATGACGAAAAATCATTGGCATGATCTATGAATGAATTGAACCCTTAGAGATTTGATGTTGTAAAGAGATGATCGATGAACAGCTGGAAATGATAGCTTATGGTCTGACAAACACAACGGTGTGACCTTCACAAATGAACAATCCAACATCTTGGTTGGGGTTTGTTCTTGATGAAATTGTTTCCCCATTATTGGTTTCTAAAAAATGAATGTGTATCAACCAACAAATAGGTTGATTCATGGCTCATTTGTTCTTGTGTAAGGGATCAAAGATCTTTGGGTTTCTGATTTGGGTTTATACTTGATTGAATCTTAAAACCTCCCCCAATATTTTTTAAACTCTAATGTAGTGGGATCGGGTTGACATGAACAAGGGTCGAATCCCCCCATTGTGTGATTTATTGTGTTCTTCATGAACAAACCCTTATATTAATGATAAGAAATATATTAACCCATATAACTGACAAAGGCGATCCAATAATCCCAAATACGCTCAAGGATCGAAAAACAGACCCCTATTGTGGACTCGGTGGCCCACGGAAGAGATTGCTGGTGCGCAATATTGGTGGACTTAGCCTATGTTAGGGGTTGTGGGAGCCAAAAAAGGGCCGAAAATCGATGGAAACTATGGTGAGAGAAGGAGCTGGGCCATGGTGCATGGTGGAACATGACATCAGCGGCGGGGCAGTGGATCGTTCTGCCAACAACACCATATGGTGACGACATGAGAAAATGCCTCTAGCCGCAATGTCAGGCATCTGAAGGGTCATGGTACACCTAGACCATAGTAGTGGACCCTGTGTAGACCAGTGGGGTGGAGGGAGAAGTGGTGGCCCTACCACATTGGGCCAGGTAGGAGGCGAGTCTCCATGGGCAGCCTAGCGGGACAGACCGACAGCCCAGCAGGCCAGACCCTGTGGCCCAACAGGCCGAGGCGGACCCAGACTGGGTCAAATCTAGGTCTGGTCAAACCCAGGTTGGGTCAAATTAGAATGAGTTTTTGTATGTGGTCCCATGTTGGGTAGGTGGACCCCTGGCCCCACCGACCACTTTTTAGTGAAACAGATATAACATCCAAACCATACATCTGATTGACGAGCTGTTTACGGCGTTGGGATGCTCACGATGATCAAGTACTTTTGAAAAAGTCCCAGAGAGTTTCCATCAAGGTTGATTTATAACCAATGGATTGAGGAGTTGATTCTCCCTGAATGATGTATGCTATAAGTGGATATTCTACGGTTGGTTGTGACAAGAAGAAAGTGATGAGTGGACCTTAGTGACCTTGTAACCGAGCGGACCTCAGTAACCAAACTGCTGAGTATACCATAGTGTCCCATCATAGGAGCCTACCTCAATGTCTTGGTAGATGATAAGAACTCAATGTCCTAACAATCAAGCTAACCACAGTGGCTCGAGACTCGAGCTGGCCTTAGTGGCCCAGAAGACGAGTATACCTCAGTGGACGGGGAGCTGAGTGATCCTCTCTGGCCTGGAAGACGACTAAACCCTAGTGTCCTGGATGAACTCAATGAATCATTGGGGATGAGTCCCTCAACAGTAATAGATGTTCATCTTTATGAATGATAATCTCAATTTATATACTTTAGGTTATACCAGTGTGAGCATAAAATTCATTGTGTGTACTTTTCCTTTGAGGTATTTCTTTATGGTTTGTGGTATCTATATAGTATTGTGTTATTCACCCCTGCACAGGATTTTCATGCAAGTGTCATGTCTTTTGCAGATGACTAACAGTTCAAAAGATTCATTGGTGGTCCTAGACCCGGAGGTTCCCAGTGATATCAGATAGGTGAGGTGTTCTCCTTCGGCTTCTCGTAGATACACTATAACTACCCTTAATGTAGGGTTTCATAGGGACTGATTATCAATGAACTTGTACTCCCTTGTTCACATCATTTCATTTTTTGGGTTTCTGTTCTAGACCATTTCCCTAATAGCTTTTACTTCTACATTCCATGGTTGTCTTAGTGGCATGAAATTTTTTCTTTTTTCATCATTTATGGTTAGGGTTGTGAGTGTGCATGTGTATAGGTACATATAAAATGTCTCCCACTTGTAGGGTAAATCCTTGGGCTCTATTCACCACCCCTGGCCCCATGGAGGCGGGCATGGGGTATTCACACCACAAGCCCCAGGGGATGGGTCGTGACACCTTGATAATAGTTCCATATTATCAAGTATGTTAATAATTAACGAAATTTAATATATATTCATTATATATGTATTTGGAGTAATTCATTCAATGAGGAGATTGAAAATAAATTAAACTATTCATGGAGATGGAAGGTTATACGTTGGCGTGAACACAATTTTCAAATTCCAACATATGGAATAAAATTAATACATTTGTTATTTAAATATTAGTGAATCATTATTAAATAATATATATCATATATATTAATTTAATATACCCCATTTACATTCCATGTAAAATTAAAATGAAAAATGTATCATGTCGCTTAATAGAGGTTGTAGTCCACAAGTATGCTTGAGAGACATTATCAGTTTTCAGTAGTTTTTAAAGTAATAGGTTACATATGATATTAAAATTAAATATGTGAAATTATTTAATAGATATCATGCATATACCTTATATTGATTATTATATCCATTGGATAAATTTGGTGACAGAAAAAGAATTACATTGGTTCATGAGGTCGTAGTCTTCAGTACAAACAATCGACATGTTTTTTCACATTTGATGGATAAGGATATGTATATAGGTTATCCAATTTACATAATAACATATTCGTATATGGGATGTAATTATTTTATTATATTATTATGTTTTTTGATATTATAATGGGGATGGATTAACATTATATAAAAAATCTTTGTAATAACTTTACATCTTTTTCAATGAAAAACATTAGGTTTTTACTTAATGCCTTATTAGAGAGTTTCATTATAGAAATACGTTTTCTAGTATGTTTGGGGGAACTATGTAATGGATTTTTGAAGAAAATTTACAAACCAAAAGTATTTTTATGTGTGAAAAATGATAGGGGGAGGTTTTCTTTTAGGAGTAAGAAATGTAACTTGCTTGGATACTACTTTGAGATTTCCCCAATGAATCCAAAATTATAATGTAATTTTAATGTCTACTTCTTCTAAATAAACAAATATAATAATTTGGTATTGTATATGGTAGAAAAATGTCTAGTAAAATTTATTTATACATGTTTTATCGGACATCATATCCTTATATTTTAATTTTTTTCAATTGGTAAACCCATCTAAACACTATCCATGGTAAGTTATTTAATCTTCTTTTACAAGTAATTATGATCAAAATTAAATTTTACATTATTACATAATATAAATTATTCAGATTCCAAATATTGAATCCATTTATATAAAATTAGATTCCTAAAATTTTATTAATTTAATTTAAAATAAATATCACAATCATGATGAAGAGGTGGGTTTTAGTAGAAAATGATTTCATATGTATAATTTTTTTTTATCAAAATCTAACATTAAAATGGTTATAACAAATTAAATTAAATTATTATTCATATAATTGATTATTAATAGAAAAAATTGAAAAAACAATTCCAAAACACCACTCTAGAGTAAATTTGATTTGATGATTACCAAAAATAAGATAATTTTATAAAAAAATTTATCTGAAAATTAAAAAAAATTATTATTATTTCGCTAAAAAAAATTAATACATTATTTGGGAACAAATGAATTTTAGTTACACATGAAGACCCTAAAAATAATTATATAATTAATTATAATATATATGTAATTCAAACATAATTTTACAAATGTTGTTATTATTATTCATACCACCATATTTTACAATTATGTTATAGTTTTAACATTAAATAATAATGTTTTAGTAATATACCGATGCTTTTTTAACTCATTGTATCATATAAAATAGTATGTAGAACATATTAGTTTTATTTCATGAAACAATTCTATAAAATCTCATAGTTTTGTAATATACACCACATAAAATTAATTGAACCCTCAAAATATTGTTACATTCATAAAAAATAAACATAGGATTATTCAACCTCTTAAATTCATTAGGATTCCCTGTAACTTCTTCATGTTGGTAGATTCTTCAGTAATCTTTTACCAAGTGAGCGGTACTGTTTCATATAAATTTCTATCCATATTAAGAATCTCCCCCAGTTGTACCTCATAGAAAAAGATCATGCTCAGTTGGTATGACCAGTAAGTCTAATTCATCTGAAGGGTTAGGTATGTGATAAGAAACCATCCCAATTCAGTCATGATTCTCAATATTTCTAATTACTAGGTCTCATCTATGCTATATTTCAAAAATATGATAACATTTTTTTATGTTGACATTCTAAAAAATCCTTATAAAAAATTAAATTATAGATCACACTAATGGTTCTAAATATAACATTTCAATCAACATCAATATTCCATGATGTTTTATTGAATTTATCCAAATTTCTATTATATCTCTCCGGCAAGACTATGCCCCAAAATCATTTCTTCTACAACATTACCCAAATATTTTGATGTTCTACACTCCGTTTGAAATAGGGTTTTATAAGGTTCCATATTAATTCTCAATCCACTTAAATTATAGAATGAAAACTCTATTATAATATGGTTTGTATTAGAAAGAACTACGGAATATATAAAAAAAAGTAAAAACATATCTTAGAGGGTTTGAAATATTTTCTATAATTGGTACTTTTCTATATATGATAAGTTATTTTGAAATGTATATTCATGTCCATAATAGGGTGGCATAAATTAGTAAGCACTCTGATGCTTGGTTAATGTTTTTGGATTCCATTCCTTAGGCGGTGATGGGCCCCACTTCCCCCCCCCTAGAGGGGGAAGGACCTCTCACACATCTTCATGGAACTCAAAATTCTCCATTCATCCCATTTTTAAACACTGATTTCTTACCTTCCATTCCACATATTCCCATCACCTCAAAAGTTCATGAATGCTTCGACGACCTATCACTTTAATCTCTTTCAACCCTATAATTTTCTGAGGTGTCTTCCCTACTGAAATTTAACTTGATTTCATGCATCAAGGGGCACTAGATGTCGGTGGATTCTATAAAATGCTTGATTTTTGATACATGGGGTTTGTAAGAGCGAGAAAAGGTTGGACTTCTTGTCTCTAGGAATATCATGATTTGGTTCACCTCTAAGGACAACTTGATTATCAATTGGTCAAGCACACCTCACTCCTATTATGGTGCTAAATTTCTCCTATTCAAATGGTCATAAAAACTTTATATTAAATGAGATCCTACAAATCTATTGATTTGGGAATTATTTATAGAATTCCATCTTCCATTCAAAAATCCATCGATTCTTCATTCGCTCAATAAATTGGTCAGGAATTTTCTCTATACTGATAATAGAACTCAAGTGATGTGCCACCTAATTTATCCGAGGGTCTGTAACAATGTATATGTATAGAATAAAAAAATTAAATCATTCTATATATCCATTGGATAAGAATTTTTATATATTAAAAACATCATATTTGAATTCTGGTGTGAATATAGTTCATCGTACAAGATTATTGGGCATACCTTTGAGACCTGAAACTGAAGGGTGGGGAAACAGGGAGATTTTTTTGAGGTCCAGGCGGATTGGGCCTAGGGTGGTCCTCCTGGTGATGATGGGAAACTTATAGATATGATTGGTGCTAGGCCTGTTTAATTATATGAAGGTCCTGGTGAAGGAAATGGAAAGGTGGAGGATACCCTATATTCCGGTGGAGCAATTAAGAAAAAATCAACTAAGGTTTTACCTCCTAAACATAGTGTAGTTGGAATATTTAACTGGTTGCAGAGGGACCTGGTGAGTCCTCCGGGAGACAAGTTGTTATCAGGGGGTCTTTAGGCCAGTGTAGTGGCAGAATAAAATATGGATATACTCAATTATTATAATCAGGATCTCGGGGACTCTATGGGAGCTTTTATCCAAATTTCTAAGGGTGGGGCTATCCAAAATCTACGCACTTATGCTTTGTCTATGCGTGATGGTGGTAGTAAAAAATCTAAAAGAGTGATCTAATCTACTAGAAAGAGTAATTTAAAGGATGGAATAGGGTGGTAGAAGACTTCACATAGTGTAGGCAGGTCATAGAATACCAGATAGGGAACCTACTCGAGGAGGACTTTTCCTTGTCTCAACTTAAAAAACATATTTGAAAGATTGAGTAATGAGGGAGAGTTTGAAGGAAAATAAAATTGTCCATATGAGGCTTAGTATGATAGAGATGGAAAATCCTTAGATGATGATGATTTGTGAGGGTTTATTAAGGGTCTTCATAGCCAACGAAGGAAGAAAGGGGATGAAGAAAACAAGGACCTGCGGTGATGCGCTGTTTCTAGGAAGTCGAACCCTAATGGGCATAATGATTATTGAAGTCATCCTAGACTGATGGAGACTCGGTTGACTAAAAAGAGGGTAAACTCAAGGAGAATGAGATCCATAAAATAGAAGGATATAAGGTTCGGCAAGTCAATGTCACCGAGTATCAAGAGAAAGTGAAAGAGGACTCAAATTAAGATGACCACCAAAAGTAGATGCATCTTCGATCTGAGGAGGTGATTTCGGTGATAGAGGATGCTCTTCAGCAGTGTGCGGTAGGGCCTCTTAACTTCTGGAAGTTCGTGAAGGATGTTTATTTGGAAAATAAGATTAAAATAATCATGAAATTCAGTGAAGAAATGAGTGAGGGTGTTATGTAGATCATGGCAACGATGGAAGATATTGATCAAATGATGTGAATATTAATCCAAGTGGAAGTTACTAGGGAGAAAGATGAGTGGATTGACAAGAAATATCACATATTGGTTAGAGGCTTCAACATGGAGAAGATTAATAATGAAGATAATATGAATTATTGGGATTGTCTATCAAGGCACTATGAAGATATCCTAGAGAAGGATCCAGAGCTCCAAGTAAATTCCATTCCCTAGAAACTGTTTAGGTAAGAAGATTACAATCTACGTAGACTTGTGTTTGATAAGTCTGTAGTATCGTATGAAGTTTGATTTACTTTAACTTTTAGTGTTCTCACTTGCCCCTTAAAATTAGTTGAAAATAAAAATGTTAATTTTTATGGGGGTATTTTTATATCCATATCCCATTAAATACTAAAATAGAACATCAAGGTATCCTCTAATCCTGACTAGATACAATAGAATATATATATCTATGAAACCCAATATCTTTGTAATTATATATCTTTCTAAACTAATACATATATAAATCTTCTCTATTTTAAATGATTTTCTTAGACATTTGGTGATGATCATTCACAAGACCAATAGAATTATAAGATTTTTATGAGATTGTGAGCCCAATGAAAAAAATATATTATGATATTTTCCGATGTTTATTCGTGTATGGGTAATATTTGTAACATATCATTACAATTTATATAATTAGAACTAACTTCATTACATGAAGTGTACTGAGATAAAAACTATGAAATATATCACTTCATGATTCCACATCAAAATTACTCCTTCAAATATGTACACTTGTTTTTAACATCTGAGATGAATTGATATTGAAGAACATTTATATTCCTCAATCAAATCCCTCTTTAAATATGGTATTGAAAGAACACATACATGATTAATGAACCATATAATTTAATCAAAATCAATGTTAAACACTTGGAAATTTATCATATAACTCTATATCTCTACATATTCATTATGAAAATCATTAATCATTAATTTTATAGAAGAATGAACACTTATTTGTGTAAAATATGAATCATCCCTTCCTTATTGATTTCCATATCCTTTATTTTTTAAGTCTATAAATACTGGATCTCTTATGAATATCATCATAAGAAATATATCATGATCTGTTAGACTCAAAGAATACATCAACATGTTCCCTTTTCCCTTATGTTTATGCATTTAGTAGTCAAAATATTTAATCTATTCAAACCATATTATTTTTTCTGTATTTAACTCTTTCTGTTTTTTAATTTATTTTAATCATTTTTATCAATATATATATCACATGTTTCTCTATAATGTCAATTTATCTATAATAAATTCCAAAATTTTCATAGCTAACTAACTATCATGAGTTGGGTAATACTTTTGAGGAAACATTAATTTTCATTATGTATAAGGTATAATTAATTCATTATTCATGATAATACATATGGATCCACTAATTGATGCATCATAAATGATTTCAAACCACTATGAATTATAGTTCACAATATGTATAGGTTCTCTCACTATCCTTCTCTTTAGTTACTCGATAAAATCGAAACATTCATCTATCTGAAGGCTCTTGGTTCCCTTATGAGTTAAAAAGTTCACTGGATTAGAAAAACATGATATTTTATCCATAATTCATTGATAATATCCATCAATAAACATGAAAATCAAGGAGCAATGTACACATGGTTGGCATAGGAAATTTTTTAATAGGTTCTTTCTTTGATGGATCCCCATATATAACCCCTCATTTGATTATATAACCAAAAAATTAATCTATTTGATTCTAAAATTCAATCATGGTATATTATTCATTCCACTTATTCATCCTCAAATTCTTTAGTATTATTCTCAACTAATAATCGTGATTCTTTCTACTCATTTATTATACAAAACATAATCTATAAATACCAACACAATCTAATCAATGTAATTTCTAAAGAGTTTAATAATAAAATACATGAAGATGATATGGTAATTAGTAAAACTGAATGTTGTAAATAAATATTATTAGTTTTATACCTATTACATAATTCCAACAATGTTTCATCATCCTTTTAAACCATAATTAGTGATATCGAGAATGAAATTGTATCATTTAAAGTAATTGAGCTCGATGGAGTTGATGAAAAAGTAATCAATACATGATAGATGATATTTATTATTTATTATGATCATGTTCAATTCCATATAATCAATGAATGGTCATATAGATCCATATTGTTTTATAAAAATTTAACTGGTGAACTAAAAGTGGAAAATATATATGAATTAATCCCTTCGGAAGATTCCCTTGGAATTTCTTTATTTATTTATGTAATTTAATCTGGGCCCTTCTATAGCGCGTCTTTGAAATTGGTGTAGAACCAGTTAAGAGTTATATAGAAAATTCAACTTGATTATTATTTTTTAAAATGATGTAAACCTTCTGTAAAGATGTCAATGTAATTCTACATACTAGAAATATTATCAATATTTTGATTTCCTCCATCCATTGGAAAAAATTCCACTTTTGAATTTGAATTAAGACCCAATAAATAGATATTATTTTTATTTGAATTTGATATATTTCATCAAATTGGTAAGAAATAATATGTTATTTGTAAATATATATAAATGAATTTCTTTCTTTATAATTGAGGTGGGATTTTTATATAAAAGGACAATACATGATGTAGATAACATCAAACTCAAACAAGGGGTGAATAAAAATATTTTCCAGATGCACATTCCCAAAAACAACAACAAGATTAGAATCATAAACATTAGATATGATCTTCATTCCATTATGGTTGTTAATTTATAATTACATATAAAATAATTTATAATAGGATTTAACATTTCAAAAAATTAATAAGATAAAGGATCATGATAAACTTGAGATATGAGCTTCATACCATTATGATATTCAAAATAACTTTCATGATAAAGGATAATTTTTACATCTAAATTTAAATCAAATATATCAATATTTGAGCATAACTTTTACCCAAAACATCATTTTATAACCTCAAATCCCTTATTAAAAACAATGAATTGCATTTGCATCATGAATCTTGGATTAGAGTGATTAATTATTAATGGTTTTTCAATGCTATGAATCCATATGTTAGATTTATGACACCTTAAATTTAACCTAGGATATTCATGGTAAATATCTATTAAATAGTTTATGATGTTTTAGAAATGGATTTTTAATTTTCAAAACATTACCTCTAGGAATTTAGAAATATATGTGTATAAGGGATTTTTTTTTCCACCATGCGAAGAGAGAGTAAAACCCAATGCACCATTTTCAGATTTATTACCCATGCCTAAAATCTTCTTAGTGCCACATCATGTTGTAGTTTCTAGACTACAACATAATTTATTTGAAACCACTGACTATATCATTCAACAATATTCATAGAAATTTCCATATACATTTTCTTATCCCACGGGTAATCATTAATATTTTCTCAACCTAGTGTCCATAGATTATTTAAAATTGTATTTGGAACCAAATATAGAGTACCATAATATACAGATATTGATATAAAATATTTAAAGTTGAATATTAATTATGAAACATAGTGACACCATGATATCCCTTATATGTCTAATTTAGTTAGAAATATAGATACATTAAAAATAATCAGATTATAGATCTAGATCATCTCCTATTAATATTTACATAACTAGAATAATTTTTAGATATATCATACACAGTAACTTTCCACATGAACTATGAAAATGAATCATAGGAAAGGGTGAAATAAAATGATCAGTAGGGGTCAATAGTAGAGATATTAATTAAACATGTTTTTAATTTGATGATACCATGATAATAACATTTAGAAACAATTCCCTTCATATGATAGATTTCAATAATTTTTCATGTATAAATCATGGTAGATCCTAAGACATGAATTTAACGTAATCAATTAAAAAACGTTATATAAAAATATATTTATGGGTAATATGTTTTGAGAAGACCCATAAGACTAGAATATTATTTCCATATTCATCATGGATTTCTTGAAAGGCTATATAATTTGAATGGGTTTACATCCAAAACCATTGTAGTAGTGAATGTAAACTCCAATTAAAATAATTTTAGATAAAATACCATACATAAGTGGCCTCACTCCTTATTTAAATCCTATTAATATCATGATATTTCTGTTTTTTACTAATTAATTGGACGGATAGATAATTTTATTCCTATCCATCGTAGTTTATAAAGACACAACCACTATTTTTTTGCAACATATTCCCGTTCCTTGGTTATAAAATTTCATTCAACCATTGTTATAACATAACCACCATCAATTTTTTATAATAGAACCACATACCATATAATTTGAAGAAAACATATATGTGTCACTATATCATTAAACATTCATCATATAATAAAACTATATCCCATGTAAGGTAAATGGTCTTTTTTAACATTTCATCAATTTGACATAGCATGATCCAAGAATATAAATTTGTTTCATAAAAATATATTAATTATAGTAATTATCCTTCCAAAAAAAGAATAGTGAGGGTAATATTTAATCATATTCCAGGTAAAATAGAATCAAATCAATTTTTTTAATCATTAATGAATATAAATTCTATAAAATGATGATGTGAACATTCTAGAGAAAATTATTCCTTCCATCGTAAAATCAATTTTTTAAATTATAAAACTGTTACAAATATATTAGAAGATATATTATTATAAAATCACCCTGGAATATAGTATATAAAGAAATACATAATTGATATTTTATGATGGTGCTAAATACCATTCAATTCATCTAAGATAGAACAGTGATTTCTTTCACATTTTTTTAGATAGTCAAAATTTTATCAAATAGAAAATACAAATATCATTGCTTTTAAATGATTTTTTAATAATAAATGAATTAAAATAAATTTGAAAAAACATATTAAAATATTTAAATTTATTTTTTCAACATTCGTATAAAACATTTATATTGAAAAGGTATTTCTCAACCAATGTGATAAATAATTTTGATTTTCCATCAAAATTATTGTTAATCCTTTTTATAAAAAAGATGTGGAAAATGAAATTAAAACATATACACATAAGGAATAACCATAGGTGAGGAATTTTCATTGATTTCTTGAGAGTTATATCATATTATTTTCTTAACATAAACATATCCAAAATCAATCCTGATAAATATTGAGATTGTAACATAAAAGATTTACCATTTTGGATCATTTTTAAAAATATGACCATCTAATATATTACATTAGAATGATATGTTAATCTTAATAATTTTTTTTAAATCCTAAAAAATTAATTCAAATTAATTATATAAACCATAAAAATTTACAAGTGGTGAATTTTTCATTCTCCACACAGCTTTAAACATGATTTGAAAATACCTTACATGCTTTCGTACATTTCAATAATAAGAACCATGGAAGAATAACATTAAATAATAAACTAAATAACTTGATGATAAATAAATTCATGAAATTAAATGTAAAATGTTCATATATATACACATCCTATTATAATATAGGTGTGAAATATAACATATTTCCTAAAAAAGACAATTTGAGAAAAAAATATCTTATCTATATTTTCACATTTCTTCGTACATATTTGAAAATAATATATATAAAATATATATTTGATATATATCCATTAAAGAAAAATTAAATTCATATCATTTCATATATTTTACGCTTGTATCCTTTAAACGTATGTTCATTATCATTTCATTGTGAAAATCCATGTTCCAGGTGAATGCTTATTTATTTTTCATTTATGATTTGGTTTGGTACTTTTGATCCTTGTACATTGATCTTGGTAAAATCATATCCAGTATTTCAATATTTTAATTAATATAAAATATATTTCTTATAAATTTATTTATTGTAATCCATTAATATTAGATATTGAAAATTAATTTATCCATTTACATAGATGGTAGTGTGTTCATACATTTGAACACAGTTTTCATTTTTCAACTAATGGAACCAGAAGAATATATAATTAACTGACCTATGCAGAATCATTATAATAATATACATATATATTAAATATATTTTCATTAAAATTAATGTCAAAATTAAATGAAAAAAATACAAAACCTCTCCAAAGAGGCGGTAATACACATATACGTAGGTTCAACCATATTGTTTTTTTGATAGATTTCATGGTAAGAAAGAATATTTGATATTGTAATTATAGAAGTGTATATAGAAATATATTATATTAATAATTTAAATAAATCAATATATACATATGTGATAGGCAATGATAGATAACAAATTATATTAGTTCACAAGGCTATAGTCTATCCTACACATGGTAGATGGTTTTTCTTCCCATTTCATGGAGGAGGATATATATATAGTTATTTGCAACCCACCCCAGATACTAATAATTGATTTCATGAGATGGTTTTCCACCAGAAGTCAATCGCACCTCCCCAAATGTAAAAGGTTGGGTACCTATAGTGAAGGCCCTGGGTAAGTTTATAGGGAGACTATGTCCTCATTGACCAGAGTGAGCGCGATATTATTTAATAGAATTAACCAGTAATAAGAAATAAAAAATAATCATTTGATAGTAGAAGAATATAATTTAATAATGAATGATGAATAGACATAAGACAAATATATATAACGGATAGTATAACATGATGAAAAAATTTCATGTTTTATATGAAAATTACAATGTTGGGAATAGAGGATACAAGAATATACAAAAAAAAACTACATTGACTAGAATATTGAGAATAAGCTTGGTCCCCTACACCCTAGATCCATCCTAGAAATGTAAATCAAGCATTGGAAGTTGTATTCATCCATTTACCAAAATGAGCATCCATAATATCTACTCTAGTAAAAAAGGCAGCGAAGTAACGAATGAGATACAATATCAGTTGGATGGAGTCCACGGTGTCTATGGAAACCCATAAAGTTAATTATAAATTATATATTGTTCCTTAGTAATTTAAATACAACAAAAAATCTGCAATTCAATGAATTTTTCTGGGATTGACATGGACACCTTCCCAATCTACCTACTTCATCCTAAGCTAGTATTCATAAACCCAAGAAACCTAAGATAGTAAACTATTTGAGATAAATGTAGTGGGTGGAATGTACCGAATATTTTAATTGGGATTCGGGGACACGTCCCCATGTTTTTAATAAAATGTTATCAATTTCTATTTTTGAATATATCTGTTAACCTTTTAATTAAATTTAATCTAAAACAAACATTCCAAAACATAAAAATACACCCTAAACCTATCAATGAAAATCAAGTGGGGAATTCAATGTATCGGTAAAGGGGGTACTCATATGACCAATTCCATGGATTCTATATTTGGGGTCCCATGGTTGAAATTACATGTTTCAAAAAATCATTATGAGAAAATTCGTGTACTGGACTCTGATTCCATACTTAGTATCTCACGTAGGGGCCCAAGTCTCTCCTGATGCATAGTTGAACCAATCATTCCACTGAGCCCATCCATGTAGTCTCCCATCGGGAACTAGTTTCACTCTATTAGAGGTAAAATATATAATATTATATGATTTCATCAATGGAGATACTGATGTCAACCCTAACATGTTTACCAATCAATCACATTTCTAACAAGAGGGAATAATAGTCTATCCAAGTAGTTCTTAAGACATAAATCCTTATTTCACCCCCAACTCTAAGGTGAAATAAAAAAATAAGTCTTATATTTTTAACAGGTATAACAGAAAATCCATTACATTTAATTCAGCATTTCTATGAAGATGGGAATAATGGTCAAGGAATGTCATTGGAATTCCCATTAATGTAATATGGAACAATAAATAAGAATTTGTCCCATATAATTATAGTGTGATTACATAAGATGTAATTTTTATTTTATTTTTCATCTATATATGTAATAAGTTGGGGATACTAACTCATGGATCACCAATAAATTGAATTTACTTAAACAATTCAGGGGTCTTTTTATCAAGCATCACCCCTCAAGATATGTTTAAACTACCTAGGGAAAGTTAAATTATGGTTTCAATGTAAATCACACCCAACATAGTAATATAACCAAAGGATATAAACCAATTAGGTTGATTCACCACATGCTCGGGTCACCAAAGCCATGAAATGTCATCCATTTTAATTTAATTTGACAAAAAGGGATCGATGTAGGGATGGTCTAGCCCGTGGAAAACGACACAATTTATGGAACATAAGGAGGTGACCGAAAAGGGAATATAACCCATAAATTTCCCTTTATATATCTTTCCTCCTTTTTTATCAACCAATGGTTCATGTTAGTTTGGAAGAAATTGATGAAACTATCATATTCTCGGAAAAAATGTGTAAAATGAGCTTACATAAAAATAGTGGCATTTGTGGGAAAAACATGTAGAAATACATTATATAATATTATATACTATATTGAGATAGATCCAATGCTTCAAACTGATATCGAATTAGGCAATGGAAAACAATGTTTTCTTAATGCCTATATTGGCATGGGGAAGAACCATGGGAGGTAAACAAAAAGAAAATCCACTGGAGGAAGAAGGATAAAAGTGAAAATATTTATAAGTTCATATGAGTGATAAAAGCATTCATCATAAATATAATGGCACAATGTTTGGCCACATAGTTGTCCAAATTATTCCCTAACTGTGCACTAGTAACTACTATAGAGGGGAATACAACATGGTAAGTACAAGATTTATATACCTATGTAAAAATTAGTGAATATTGATATGTCTCAAACCATGTAGCATTTTATGTTTGTGCACCTCATTTAACAAGATTTTAGGCAAAAAAATGTCTCATATAGGTACCAGTGTCTACAACCACACTATTTTAGACAAACCATATAGGTTGGGATGCACAATTTTATCTAAATGTGTCACATAGTATTTTCATTCCATTTGGAGGCTCCTAGATCAAAAATATCCATGGATGCAAATGAGATATCATTGACTTGGTTTTTGTATCATTATTAGGGATTCTTAAAATAATTTAAATGATAATTAAATTATATGTAACTTCAATAATTGTAATGATATAATATAGTTTATGACATTAAAATAATAAAAAGATAGTATATAGTAGTTAATTAAGATATTATATTATAAAAATTGAATAAAATTTTATTGATTTTGAAGATGAAATAAAACAAATACACATTCTTATAAATTGTACCTATGCTTCATGAAATCACATTCGGTTTATAAATAATTCCTTAATAAGATAGATTAATAACAAAAATAAAGACTCTATGAAGTGGAGATGGATTTATTTAATGTATATGATCAGGTATTGGAAAATCCAAAAAGAAAATGGATGTATGGAAAGTATAGGATGGTAGGTGTTAATGTATATACGGGGGAAGGAACCCACTTGGAAACTACATGGAAATTACCTAAAAGAATCCAAACATTTAAATTCATTCCATATAAAAATGCTTCTTATAGATCATTCGTCCAATTTTTTAATATTAAAATGTTTAAATATTATATTCAATAGTTTTTATATAATTTTTATTGAAAATAATAACATTCTCGTTTTAGTTTAACACCTAGTAAACATGTGTTAACCATGTTCTAGATAATTAATATTTCAGTGTTTTACTACGCATTTTCACCAAAATATAATTTTACATTGTTATGTAATATATATAATTCTTATTATTAATATTGAATCCATGTAATAAATTTCATTTCATAAAAGTGATATAAATTAATAAAAAAATAAAATAACAGAAGTGAAGAAAAAAATATATTCCAAAGAAAAGGGTCTCATAAGTGTATTGAATATAAAAAATATTCCAATTACTAAAATTCAATTAATTATAATATTATTGAAATAATTGTATCCTAGAAAATTTAAAAAAATTTCATTTCTAACTTTTTTTAAATAAAAGGTGAATTTTCAATAAGAATTAGTAATTGACTATATTCAATGAAAAAATTAACATTTTCAAAAAAATCTAAACAATTCAATATAAAATTATTTGGAAATTTTGATTCAAAATATAAAATTTAGTTATCAAATAAATTTAATATAATTTTTAAAAAAAATTCATAGAAATTAATAAATATAATTTTTCAGAAAAAAGTATTTTTACAGCATATGATGACTTTACTAAAAAAAGATGTACTTATATATTAGTATATTTTCAATATATAAACACATATTATGTGACTTAAAAAATGTGGTTATTTATTTTCATATCACTAATTTTTATAATTAGTTTTTAATCATAATTGTAATATATATTATTTTAATAGTATATCATAGATCGTTTAAACTCGTTATTTTGTGTAGTGTAGTCTATCAATGTAATTAAATTTATTTGAGAAATATATTTTTTAAAATCTAATGGTGTCAAATATATAATGAATAGTGAATTGAACTAGAGTTATGGAAGTCATATAATAAAAAATAAATGTCTATCTATCTATTTGATAATTGAAATAGAGAACTGATTCGATAGGGTGTCCTCCCTTCTCTTATGCGGACAAATATATGATAGATGGTGTGACCTATAGAAAAAACAATTTTTATTTTATAAGTTTTTATTATAACATAATAGTTCAAAACAAAATTTTAATTATATTTAATACTATATATATTACTACTATATTTCATGAATGATTTCTAACATATTAAAAAATGTTCTCCTCTTAAATTACCGAAAATAATCATACGAATTTTATAGCCTTTCTATATAAAATGGGGAAATAGAAATAGATGAATGAACTTAGATTCCTAATGAGGGTAAAATTGAAAATATTAATCAGTGATTATAATAAATCGTAATTTTTTAATAAGGGTTTCAAAGGATGATAATAACCTATAAAATTTATACTGAAAGAATCATATATCATAGATAATGAGTAATTCCATAAGGATTTTTCTTTTCAGAAGACATGAGATATAATGTTTAGGAATCATTTTTTAAAGGTTAGGATACATGAGATTATGTGATAAGAATAAGAAATATCACTAAAACTATGGAAGAATCGTAACACTAAGAAACAATATACTAATCTATTATCAATTCCATGTTTATATTCACAAAATTATTAATATCTCAAAATGTATTGGGTTCTCTCCAACACAAATTTCAATTTTTATAATGGGTTAAATCATCAACCACATTAAAATTTTAGATTTAGTATACTTCTTATTAAATTGTATATTATCTCATAGGATATAATAAATTATGTTATGCATTGGTAGTGTAAAATATTAAAGGAACACCCATCACATATTCAGAACTATATATATATAATCAGAGATAATAAAAATATTCTTTAATTATTCATTGAATAACCAATTAAAAATAAATAATTCTAATATATATTTCTACATAACATATTATAATTTCATCTAGACCATGTAATGGAATTTTATGAATAAAATATATCACCTATTAATTGTTGGAAACATTAAAGGATGGTGTAATTGATCAAAAATAAATTTTACAGATAATTTAACCCATTATTTCAAATAATTATAAACCACACACTGTTATTGGGATAATAATTAAAAAATTAATTCACAATAGATAGATATTTTTTCTAGAAATTAACCATAAAAAATATAATGGATACAAAAAATAAATGGGTCTTCATGATGATTTAATAATATCACCATTTGATAAAAGTTAAAAAAATCTTCATTTCTCAGTTTTTGGTAAAATTGTAATAAATAAAATCATCTAAAATACTTCAAAGAAAAAATTTCAATTTTATTTAAATAATTTTCACATATGGTGGATAAAAAAATTAATTCTACATTTAATCAAAGGAAATAAATTCATTAAAAACATTGAAAAACATAGACATGAAAAGAAAATTTCACTCAACTAAGAGGGAATATTGTCAATATTTCTCAAAAATATTTGTAACACCTGAGACTTTTATGTTATATAAATCATCAAAGGAATCTTTTTCTACACAACACTTGCTTGGCTTGCTTTACACGCAATCACGACCTTCCTCGATAGCTTGCGTCGTACGCAATACCGAGTTTCACTAAACAACAATATGCTATTAAAACTAGCTGTTATGAATAGTAATAACCACTTTTTGAAATTTTATAAATTTTATTTTTCAAAATGGACTTCATTTTTGGACTCAGAATATCGAAATTAGCCTAGGGTGAAATTTTGGTATTTTTCTGAAAACTTTCATTTTTTAATGAATAGTGAAACCACTAAGTGGTAGGTTAAAAACTGAATTTTGCATAAAACTTAATTTTACCGCTTCTGTGAATGGAATTTCGAAAATCCGACAGACACGGTTGATATCAGTAAGTAAAATGTGGTTCAATGAGATAAAAATAATTTTTTGGTGAATAGTAACTTTTTACGATTTTTACCGCGGTTAATAGTAAATAGGGTAACTAAGGGTAAATATGATATTAATATTACCCTAACACATGTCCTAATTCTATTGGACAAGTGTAATTCGACCAAAAACAAACATAGGAATAAAATATGACCATTTAGGCCCACTTGGATTAGATTAGGACATTTATTATTAATTTATTTAAAGAAGGGTTAAAATAGTTAAAATCAAACTTTAATAAGTAAATCATTTTTAATATGGGGTTATACATAAGATAAATTCGACTATAAATATTAATTAGAAATCCAAAAAGATTTCCTACATAAGGGTATTTTATTTGTAATTTTTAGACATTAAATAATTTAATTTATTTATGACACAATGATGATACAGTAATTATCTTATTAATGAAATATTTACATAATTGATGTTATAAACACCAAAATAAATGTAATTTGAGACTTTTTATGAATTCCACTAATTTTCTAGGTTACTATGATATATTAGTATTGATTTAATCAACTTGGTTCGAACATATAATTCTGTTATGACTTTCACAAAAATCATATATCAAATAGTGTCAAAATTGACACAAAATAGTTTTTAAATCAAATATTATATTATTAATTGTTATTTTATTCCTAAAAATCTAAGGTTCGGCCAAATGACTTAGATAAGGATATATATATTAATAATAAACAATTTGGGGTTCGTTTGGCATGTTATAGTAAGTGTATTAACCATATAGTGAAAGAAAACAAAAAGACACGGTAAAAGTTAAATTAATTAACTTAGAGTTAAATCTAATTGATAAGGTTATAATAATACCCTAAACTTGTCTAAATCCTATTGGTTGATAGGATTTCGACCCATCCCCACTTTAGCTTCGAAATAAGACCCTTTGGAACCATTATAAACCGATTTTGACTTTAATATAAAATAATATTTTGAGATATTCCTAAGGTGCCCCTCTCCTCCCTTATAAAAGGGCACCTCCTCCCCCTCCTCCTCACACCAATTTGAGCACTCAAGCTCGGCCAACCCCTTCCATTTTCTCCTCTCCACTTCCCTAGAATAATCCTAGAGGTCCTGGTCTTCTCCAAAGAC
This sequence comes from Viscum album, assembly GCA_963277665.1. NCBI lineage: Eukaryota > Viridiplantae > Streptophyta > Magnoliopsida > Santalales > Viscaceae > Viscum > Viscum album. The sequence continues at coordinate 637,408,928 of OY728157.1, forward strand.
CAATCATAGTTCCTTAAGTGGAGGATTCAAAGAGGCGTTCCAAAGAAGAGGTAATATCCATTACCGATCTTTTCAATTTCTTTCTTCTTCAACTTCGTCTTCTTTAGTTGTTTCATGATAAAGTAATAACATCAGTATTACTTACATACTGATATGTTATTATAAATATGAAACAACCCTAATTCACCTTCTATCCATCCTACGGAAAAATGAAATCACCGCGCGTGCGTACGTACGGAATACCGTCTCCACGCCGTGGTGTAATCTATTTTCCACCATCACCTTACAAGGATGGGTATAATGGTGTAATGAGTAACTATATATGATTATTATTAAGTAATATTCATACTGAAATAATATATATATATACTCCAATACAATTCCACGATCATAGGAACGATATCATCACTCGTGCGTACGTACGGAATACCGTCTCCACGATGTGATGCGACTCGTTCTACATGATATCCATTTCATAATGATTATATAAATGAATTGAATGAATGAATATGGTATATACTACACTAATAACATTCTGGAAATGAATTATCTATAACCTAAAGATAAGAATAAGAATTTATTCAACAAAACACGCATAAGAACAAAAAGTTATAAAGACCCGAGTAACAAGTAACAATGAAATATTACTAACAAGAAGCTAATAATATGACCATATATGATATCATATCAATATGTATGATTCTGGAATAAGTCAATAACATTATTTAAACCATTATACAGGAGCTTCGGACACGAACAAAGCAAATCGGACCTAAGGTAAGGGAAATATCACAATCTCATTTTTATCCGAGATTGTTTATTCGTAAGTATTTACTGGGGTGTATTTTATCATCCACATCCATGTTTACTCAATATGTAATATTATTTCCATCCACCTAAAATTGTTTAAATCCATTTTTACCCTTCGGAGAGTTTTTAGTAATACGTATGAAAGGAATCTTTTGTCGTTTTTCGTACGAGGTACTTTTTGACTTTTCTGACAAAAGTACGAAGAATGTTTTTTTTTTAACTTATACGGCACGAACGGATTTCTACTGTTTTATAAAGCCTTATTTTCATGAAGCTTCCTCTAAAAGATTTCATGACTATTTTCAATAAAATCTCTTTCTTTTAAAATTGCATGATGTTTTGTGAAAAGAAATTGATTTTGAAGAAGAAAGGATATTTTCCTCAAGAATTCAATTCAAGTGTTTTATCAAAATTATTTTCCATCTAAGATAATAAAGGGTTCTGTTTCTATCCATATTTTTACATTGATTTGACTATGTTGTGATGGAATTATGTTTATTAATTCCTTTATCTTATATGAATTGATTTATGATGTCATGATGTTTCAAGAATCCCATTTTTGTTACATGTGTTATGCGATGATGTATGTTTTATGATTATGTGGCACACATAAGAAAGGATTCATTATAAGATGGGTGGGACCTATATCTCCCTCCGATGCATTGGGTAATGATTTTATATCTCATGAGATAGACATGGCCGGAACGGAAGGTTATTTCGGTCCAGTGATACAGGACTGAAACGAGGAGTGAACTCGGTTCAGAAAGGGACTTTGTCCACTAAGATAGTCTTGGCAATGAGTCATGACTAATAAGAAATGATTTTCCATGATTATGTGTGCATGCCACAAAGATTCAAGTTTTATGTTATGATTATGGGGATCTCATTTTCACTTCTATGATTTATTCCATGTTAAGATATTATGATCTCTTTTGCAGGTTTTGATTTTCATAAAGATATGATATGATTTTTATTTCCTTTATTTTCCCTTGCTGAGCATTTGAGCTCACCCTTTTATGTTTTCTTTTCCCCAGGTCAGGAAGATGGATATTAAGTAGAATATGCTAAAAGGGACCCTAGATATGATGAAATAAATGGGAGACACTGTAGAAGATTTATGAACCAGTTGTTTATGTTTCCCAGTTTCTAAAGACACTATACCTATACGGTCCTTTGTGGTTTTGTCATATGTTGTAATAAGTGTGCTTCAATTTCGAAGTATTAACAATGTATGTAAAGTATGGGTCGTTATAGTTGGTATCAGAGGAAAGGTATAGTCAACCTTTGGAAACTAGGATGTGAAAGCCTTAGTAAGAACCCTAAGGATAAGTCAAAGCATAGAACACAATCTTAGTGTTTTAGAAATGGCCTTGAATAAACTAGGATAAGACCATAAGCATGAAAATTTTATTCTTGAATTATGTGGTTTCCTATTATAATTAGTGTTGCTCACACTATTCTTCTTGGTTTTAGTCAATGGCTGGAACCCGAAGGAACCGTGTTAATGCGGAATGCGATGGGCAATGCAATGATTGTCCCCCTGAGCAACCAAACGATATGGGAGCTGGAATGAAAAATCTTGTAGCCATGCTCACACAACTTTCTCAAGTTATGAATCATGCAGGATTTCCAAACGAGCAAAGGAGGGAGCAACATTCTGTTGAATCCTTCATGAGGCAGCGTCCACCTTCTTTCAGCGGGTCTACTGAATCATTAGTTGATGAACAATGGATTAGTACTACTGAAAATATATTTTCAGTTCTTCAATGTTTTGAGCATGATAAAGTCATCCTAGAAGTGTATCGTTTGGAAGGAGATGCGGATCAATGGTGGAATCTTGTTAAGAATACGAGGCAAAGGGATGAAATTGAGTCTATGGAATGGGACGAGTTCAAGAACTTATTTTTCAATAAGTACTTCCCTCGTATTCTCCAAACAAAGATGGAGAAAGAGTTCCTTGAACTGAAGAAAAGGGATGATGAATCTATTAGTACCTATGAAGCAAATTTTACAAGACTTGCAAGGTACGCTTCTGGTATTGTTATCCAACCTGAGAGTAAGATCGATCGATTCTTTAGTGGCTTAAAACCAAGTCTTCGAAGGGCGTTAGCCATAAGGGACTTCAATAGCTACGAGGAAATCGTTCGATGTGCTCTTAAAGTCGAGATGGAGATTGGAGTAACCCATCAGTCACATGGGTTTGATAAGAAGAGGAAGATGGAATTCAAAGAAAAATCTAAAGAGCACACGGAAAAGAAGATGAACTTTCCCTTATGCTCAAAGTGTGGAAAGAAACATGGAGGGAGTTGTCTTAAAGGGACAAGTAAATGTTTTAAATGTGGAAAGGAAGGTCATCGGGCATTTGAATGCCGCGATAATGGGAAGAAGATGTCTAATGATGCAAACAAAGGAAGGGATACACAGTTTGAACCTACTACACTTCAATGTTTCAAGTGCAAGGAGATGGGGCATTATGCCAATCAATGCCCAAATCCAAGGGTTGATGATGATGGTCGACCTCAACAAACTCTTAAGGCTAAAGACAAAGGAAAGTCACATGCAATTTCTATCAGCGATGTGGAGTACGATAACGATGTGGTGAAAGGTACACTTACCATCCACTCTAAAGTAGCAAATGTTTTATTTGATTCTGGATCCACCCACTCTTTTATTTCTGAAGACTTTTCTAAGGGTATCACCGTATTACCTCAACAATTAGATGTTGAGTTAGCTGTGACAACACCTAATGGCACATCAATCGCATCAAAAGTTTATAATTCTTCTCCGATCGAAGTTTGTGGGAAAGTGCTTCCTGCAAATCTTGTGATCCTTCCTTTAGTGGAATTTGATGTGATTCTTGGCATGGATTGGATTTCTCTACATGGAGCTCATATCAATTTCCAAAGAAGGGAAGTCACATTTCATATTCCAGATCAATCTACGATCGTCTATCAATGCAAGGATGAACATAACCTTCCAGTGGAAATTTCTTCCATCTTATGGGTATTGATTCCACTAAATGAAGGTTATTTATCTCAAATGGTTGGTGAGAAACTCACGATTAAGAATATGCCCATTGTACGGGAGTTTGATGATGTCTTTCCGGAGGAATTGCCGGGTCTTCCACCAAATCGTGAAGTTGAGTTTTCAATAGAACTCGTACCGGGTGCTTTGCCAATTTCAAAGACACCTTATAGAATGGCCCCAATTGAGTTGCAGGAATTGAAGAAGCAACTCCAAGAGAATCTTGATAAGGGATTCATATGCCCTAGTGCGTCACCTTGGGGAGCACCTGTTCTATTTGTTAAGAAGAAAGATCGATCAATGAGACTTTTCATTGATTATCGAGAACTTAACAAGATCACTATCAAGAACAAATATCCTCTCCCACGCATTGATGACTTATTTGACCAACTACGCGGAGCTCAATACTTTTCCAAGATTGATCTTCGTTCAGGGTATCATCAATTAAGGGTCAAAAGGGAGGATATACCAAAGATGGCTTTCCGTACAAGGTATGGACACTATGAATTTATAGTGATGCCATTTCGTCTTACTAATGCCCCTGCTATCTTCATGGATCTAATGAATAGAGTCTTTAGAGACTATCTTGATCAATTTGTGGTAGTCCTTATAGATGATATTCTTGTCTATTAAAAGAGCAAGGAAGAGCATGAAGATCACTTGAGAATTATATTGAAGACCCTGAGAAAGGAGAAGCTTTATGCCAAATTTACCAAGTGTGAATTTTGGCTTCAAAAAGTTGCATTTTTGGGTCATATAATCTCAAAAGAGGGGATATCTGTGGATCCATCAAAAACAGAGGTTATCGAAAGATGGTCAAGACCAACAACAGTAACTGAGATCCGAAGTTTTCTTGTTTTGGCTGGATATTATCGACGTTTTGTAAAAGATTTTTCACGATTATCTAATCCAATCACCAAGTTGACTCGGAAGGGAGTTAAGTTTGTCTGGACAGAGGAATGTGAAGAGAATTTCAAGGAGTTGAAAAGAAGGTTATCCAGTGCACCTGTGCTCACACTGCCTTGTAGTGGAGAAAGGTTTGTGATCTACAGTGATGCATCCAAGAAGGGATTGCTATGTGTTCTTATGCAAAATGATATGGTGATAGCTTATGCCTCACGACAGTTGAAAATCCATGAGCAAAATTACCCAACACATGATTTGGAGTTGGCTGCGGTAATCTTTGCATTAAAGATTTGGAGGCATTACCTTTATGGTGAAAGGTGTGATATTTATACTGATCATAAAAGTTTAAAGTATATTTTCACACAAAAGGAGTTGAATATGCGTCAAAGAAGATGGTTGGAGCTGATTAAGGATTATGACTGCTCAATCCATTACCACCCTGGGAAAGCAAACAAGGTGGCAGATGCATTAAGTCGACAAGACCATGCTAGTTTATCCATGATGACGATCACAAAAGATCCAATAATTATGGATTTACAAAGGATTGATCTTGGAATTATAATGGAAGGGGAAAAATCTTATCTTTCTCAAATGAATGTTCAACCATCTATACATGTGAAGATTAAAGAGGCACAGAAAGAAGATGTCGAGTTACAAAAGAAGGTGAGAAATGTTCCTGAATTCAACCTTGATTGTGATGGGATAATAAAGTTCAGGAATCGGGTTTGTGTTCCTCCCATCCCCGAATTAAAGAAAGTTCTACTGGATGAGGCTCATAGTTCTTCATTCTCTATTCATCCTGGAAGCACGAAGATGTATAGGGACCTGAAAGAGTACTTCTGGTGGGATGGCATGAAAAGAGATGTTGCTGAATATGTCTCTCGATGCTTGGTTTGTCAACAAGTTAAAGCTGAGAGACAGAAGTCTAAGGGGATGTTACAACCATTACCCATACCCGAATGGAAATGGGAAAACATCACTATGGACTTTGTCACAGGACTTCCTAAAACATCCAAAGGCAATAATGCTATCTGGGTCATAGTTGATCGTCTTACAAAGTCTGCACACTTCATTGCTATTAGAGAGGATTTCTCTCTAGATCAGCTTGCCAGGATATATGTAAAGGAAGTGGTAAGATTGCATGGAGTACCACTTTCTATTATATCTGATCGAGATCCGAGATTTACCTCGAAGTTCTGGCGAAGTCTTCAGCATACTCTGGATACAGAGTTGAGTTTCAGAACTGCTTATCATCCCCAGACAGACGGTCAGTCTGAGAGAACAATTCAAACCCTAGAAGATATGTTGAGAGCTTGCTCTATGGATTTCAAAGGAGGTTGGGATCAACACCTACCTTTGGTGGAATTTTCTTATAATAATAGCTTTCACTCCAGTATTCAGATGGCTCCTTATGAAGCTCTCTATGGAAAGAAATGCAGGACTCCAACTTGCTGGGATGAAGTTGGGGAAAGAAAGCTATTAGGACCTGATCTCGTTGATGAAATGGCAGAAAAGGTTAGATCTATTCAACAACACATAAGAGCAGCTCAGAGTCGACAGAAAAGTTATGCCGACAACCGAAGAAAAGACCTAGAGTTTGAAGTGGGCGATAAAGTGTTCTTACGAATATCTCCCTGGAAGAGGGTTATGAGATTTGGAAAGAAGGGGAAGTTGAGCCCTAGATATATCGGTCCTTTTGAAATACTGGATCGTGTTGGGAAGGTAGCTTACCGATTGGCACTTCCACCGAATCTCTCTCAAGTTTACGATGTGTTCCATGTATCTCTCCTGAGAAAGTACATACCAGATCCTTCACATGTACTCAGCTCAGAAGTTGTACCGCTGGAGCAAGATCTTTCTTATGAAGAACAGCCGATAGAGATTCTGGATCGTAGCGAAAAAGTCCTACGAAACAAGACCACTCGCTTGGTGAAAGTTTTATGGAGAAACCACCAACTTGAAGAAGCTACATGGGAGCTTGAGGATATGATGAGGGAGAAGTATCCTCATCTGTTTGTTGCAAAGTGACGAATTTCGAGGGCAAAATTCTTTTTAAGGGGGGTAGAATGTAACACCCGAGACTTTTATGTTATATAAATCATCAAAGGAATCTTTTTCTACACAACACTTGCTTGGCTTGCTTTACACGCAATCGCGACCTTCCTCGATAGCTTGCGTCGTACGCAATACCGAGTTTCACTGATCAACAATATGCTATTAAAACTAGCCGTTATGAATAGTAATAACCACTTTTTGAAATTTTATAAATTTTATTTTTCAAAATGGACTTCATTTTTGGACTTAGAATATCGAAATTAGCCTAGGGTGAAATTTTGGTATTTTTCTGAAAACTTTCAATTTTTGATGAATAGTGAAACCACTAAGTGGTAGGTTAAAAACAGAATTTTGCATAAAACTTAATTTTACCGCTTCTGGGAATGGAATTTCAAAAATCCGACAGACACGGTTGATATCAGTAAGTAAAATGTGGTTCAATGAGATAAAAATAATTTTTTGGTGAATAGTAACTTTTTACGATTTTTACCGCGGTTAATAGTAAATAGGGTAACTAAGGGTAAATATGATATTAATATTACCCTAACACATGTCCTAATTCTATTGGACAAGTGTAATTCGACCAAAAACAAACTTAGGAATAAAATATGACCATTTAGGCCCACTTGGATTAGATTAGGACATTTATTATTAATTTATTTAAAGAAGGGTTAAAATAGTTAAAATCAAAGTTTAATAAGTACATAATTTTTAATATGGGGTTATACATAAGATAAATTCGACTATAAATATTAATTAGAAAGCTAAAACGATTTCCTACATAAGGGTATTTTATTTGAAATTTTTAGACATTAAATAATTTAATTTATTTATGACACAATCATGATGCAGTAATTATCTTATTAATGAAATATTGACATAATTGATGTTATAAACACCAAAATAAATGTAATTTGAGACTTTTTATGAATTCCACTAATTTTATAGGTTACTATGATATATTAGTGTTGATTTAATCAACTTGTTTCGAACATATAATTCTGTTATGACTTTCACAAAAATCATATATCAAATAGTGTCAAAATTGACACAAAATAGTTTTTAAATCAAATATTATATTATTAATTGTTATTTTATTCCTAAAAATCTAAGGTTCGGCCAAATTACTTAGATAAGGATATATATATTAATAATAAACAATTTGGGGTTCGTTTGGCATGTTATAGTAAGTGTATTAACCATATAGTGAAAGAAAACAAAAAGACACGGTAAAAGTTAAATTAATTAACTTAGAGTTAAATCTAATTGATAAGGTTAAAATAATACCCTAAACTTGTCTAAATCCTATTGGTTGATATGATTTCGACCCATCCCCACTTTAGATTCGAAATAAGACCCTTTGGAACCATTATAAACCGATTTTGACTTTAATATAAAATAATATTTTGAGATATTCCTAAGGTGCCCCTCTCCTCCCTTATAAAAGGGCACCACCTCCCCCTCCTCCTCACACCAATTTGAGCACTCATGCTCGGCCAAACCCTGACATTTTCTCCTCTACACTTCCCTAGAATAATCCTAGAGGTCTTGGTCTTCTCCAAAACCAATCTTAGTTCCTTAAGTGGAGGATTCAAAGAGGCGTTCCAAAGAAGAGGTAATATCCATTACCGATCTTTTCAATTTCTTTCTTCTTCAACTTCTTCTTCTTTAGTTGTTTCATGATAAAGTAATAACATCAGTATTACTTACATACTGATATGTTATTATAAATATGAAACAACCCTAATTCACCTTCTATCCATCCTACGGAAAAATGAAATCACCGCGCGTGCGTACGTACGGAATACCGTCTCCACGCCGTGGTGTAATCTATTTTCCACCATCACCTTACAAGGATGGGTATAATGGTGTAATGAGTAACTATATATGATTATTATTAAGTAATATTGATACTTAAATAATATATATATATACTCCAATACAATTCCACGATCATAGGAACGATATCATCACTCGTGCGTACGTACGGAATACCGTCTCCACGATGTGATGCGACTCGTTCTACATGATCTCCATTTCATAATGATTATATAAATGAATTGAATGAATGAATATGGTATATAATACACTAATAACATTCTGGAAATGAATTATCTATAACCTAAAGATAAGAATAAGAATTTATTCAACAAAACACGCATAAGAACAAAAAGTTATAAAGACCCGAGTAACAAGTAACAATGAAATATTACTAACAAGAAGCTAATAATATGACCATATATGATATCATATCAATATGTATGATTCTGGAATAAGTCAATAACATTATTTAAACCATTATACATGATCTTCGGACATGAACAAAGCAAATCGGACCTAAGGTAAGGGAAATATCACAATCTCATTTTTATCCGAGATTGTTTATTCGTAAGTATTTACTGGGGTGTATTTTATCATCCACATCCATGTTTACTCAATATGTAATATTATTTCCATCCACCTAAAATTGTTTAAATCCATTTTTACCCTTCGGTGAGTTTTTAGTAATACGTATGAAAGGAATCTTTTGTCGTTTTTCGTACGAGGTACTTTTTGACTTTTCCGACAAAAGTACGAAGAATGTTTTTTTTAACTTATACGGCACGAACGGATTTCTACTGTTTTATAAAGCATTATTTTCATGAAGCTTCCTCTAAAAGATTTCATGACTATTTTCAATAAAATCTCTTTCTTTTAAAATTGCATGATGTTTTGTGAAAAGAAATTGATTTTGAAGAAGAAAGGATATTTTCCTCAAGAATTCAATTCAAGTGTTTTATCAAAATTATTTTCCATCTAAGATAATAAAGGGTTCTATTTCTATCCATATTTTTACATTGATTTGACTATGTTGTGATGGAATTATGTTTATGAATTCCTTTATCTTATATGAATTGATTTATGATGTCATGATGTTTCAAGAATCCCATTTTTGTTACATGTGTTATGCGATGATGTATGTTTTATGATTATGTGGCATACATAAGAAAGGATTCATTATAAGATGGGTGGGACCTATATCTCCCTCCAATGCATTGGGTAATGATTTTATATCTCATGAGATAGACATGGCTGGAACGGAAGGTTATTTCGGTTCAGTGATACAGGACTGAAACGAGGAGTGAACTCGGTTCAGAAAGGGACTTTGTCCACTAAGATAGTCTTGGAAATGAGCCATGACTAACAAGAAATGATTTTCCATGATTATGTGTGCATGCCACAAAGTTTCAAGTTTTATGTTATGATTATGGGGATCTCATTTTCACTTCTATGATTTATTCCATGTTAAGATATTATGATCTCTTTTGCAGGTTTTGATTTTCATAAAGATATGATATGATTTTTATTTCCTTTATTTGCCCTTGCTGAGCATTTGAGCTCACCCTTTTATGTTTTCTTTTCCCCAGGTCAGGAAGATGGATATTAAGTAGAATATGCTAAAAGGGACCCAAGATATTATGAAATAAATGGGAGACACTGTAGAAGATTTATGAACCAGTTGTTTATGTTTTCCAGTTTCTAAAGACACTATACCTATACGGTCCTTTGTGGTTTTGTCATATGTTGTAATAATTGTGCTTCAATTTCGAAGTATTAACAATGTATGTAAAGTATGGGTCGTTATAATATTTATATTGATATTTTTATATTCCACATAGAGGATAAATAAATTAAAAAATTATGATACCAAAAAAACTTCATGATAAATCAATAATTGGTTTTAAAATGAAAATGTCACATTGTCTCAATTATTGAATGTCTAACACTGATAAACGTGTTAATATACGATAATATAACATAAATTTGTACCTCTATTTCTAATAATCTTCTTAAATTCTCAAATGAAAATTTATAGTAGGATTATATTTAGAAAAAATATATGAATAAACCATATTCATTCTTATCTTATCATATATCAACCACTTATTATTTAGAATGACAAATTAATTAACAATAAATCATTAAAACCACCAATCAGTTGTTAATAGTTCTAATTACCATTAAAGTATTGGTCCTTCCACCTTGGTCATGGATTTAAAATCACCAAAATATTAATTAAGAATAGTTTATTAATATTTTTTAACGAAACTATATACCTATTTATTTATGAAGAAGATGAGAAATTAATTAAATCTTATCGTAAAGATGATAGTGTGTACACACACAAATAATTTATGTATTCATTTTTTCATTGATTGAATGAAATACTAGTAAATAATAATTCCCTTATTAAAATTTATAATTTTATCAATAATATAATATATATCTATTAAATAAATACATATAACCATCCCTAATTGTCAAATATTAAAAATTAATGGCATCACATCGAGGTGTAGGTTATCCACCCATACATAAGAATGATGTCATCATATCTATTTGGATGTAAAGTGTATATGAAATATTTATACTATTAACATTAAAATATAATTTTTTATATTAATGACAATAATTTCAAAATTGTATGAAAACTATATATGATTTATTAAAGGATAGTGTGTAATGAAACTCGAAATTGATCGGTAATGGAAATTACCTCTTTTTCAAGAAACCACAAACAACTTACAATGTAACTATTTAAAGAATGTTTCTTTGAAGAATATAAGATCTAATACATTGAATATTGAATCTAGGAATTTATTTTCGAGCTTAAAAATTGTTTTACATAGTTGTAAATGTTTTATGGAGTGAGGTGGGAGAGACTCATTTTTATATGTGAGGGAAGTGGGAATCTTGTTCATATTTAAAACGATAAAATTTAATAAAGTCAAATTCAAGTTTAAGTGGAAGAAAAGAAACCCAAAAATAAATATAAGATAAGAGATTTTAAAAATACCATCATCATAATAACATTATCCATTTTTAAGAGATATTTTAAGCATTATCTACATGTTTTAACCCAGTTTAACCTTTTAACAGATATAATTATGAAAAATTATTACCATGTTTACGATAATGTATAACAAAAAAATAAATTAAATAGATTTTAAATAAGAAACACCATGTTATAGATAATAAATGGATTTTATCATATTTATGTACTATGTGTTTTAGAAATTCTTTTTAAAATAAGAATACCAAATTCAATGAAATCCATTTCTACTTAAATTCAATCTTAAGAATAATTCTGAATTTAATATAAATCTAGGAATATTAAAAATTATTAGATGGATGTTATCTTACTTCATTTTATAAATTTTCTTTATATTTAATTAACATTATTAAAAAATAATGATGAATTTAATTTAGTAATATAAAATAACATTTTATTGATAAATCAGAATGTTTAGGAAAATATGTATTTTAGGAAAAAATGAATATATTTTCATTTTTATCAAATTTATAATTATTGAATTCAATTTTTAAATGACTAAAAAATAATTATTTATTACATAAATATTATTAATATCAAAAAAACATATACGACATAAAAATTATAATAAAAATATATTTCAAACTATTCTTGATTATTAATTATATTTCTTATATGAATTAGGTTTTTTTAAAATTATATTTACTTTAAATAATATATATTATTTATAACTATATTATTTATCAAAAATAATCAAAATAATCATGCTTTCATTCAAAAAAATATATCAATCACTTTAGAATTATTAAAGATATAATATATTATAATATAATTTGGTGTGACATTCAACAAACCTTTTAAAAATTTCACACATGAAATTCTATCACATTGACACAAAAAAAATGATACCTTTAACTCATTGTAACATCCCAAGCTTCTACGGTATGCTTCTCTTTGAATAATGTGATAGCGTGTGTTGTACGCAACACCGAGTTCTAACACACCATAACCAATCAAACTAGCCGTTATGAATAGTAAGACCTACTTTTTGAAATTATATATATTTTATCTTTCAAAATGTACTTCATTTTTGGATTTGGAATATTGAATTTAGCCTAAGGTGAAATTTTGGTACTTTTCGGATAACTTTAATATTTTGATTAATAGTGAAAATTACTAAATTTTATTTAAAAACAACTTTTTTAATCAAAATAATTAGTAGTGATAAATTATGAATTTGAGTGGTTTTAAAATATATTTAGAATATATTTTTACCATTTAATAAAATTTTGGTCATTGGACATAATTTTACAATTAAACCGGACATAAACAAGTGTCAATCTTTTGATAGTTATTATCTCTTAAAAACACGCTTTTTGTTTTAACAACGGGAATTAATTTTAAATTAATTTCTTCCACTTCTGTGTTTTCAATTTGGAAAAATGGATTCCATATTTGAAATCAGGATGTTCAAATTGTGTAAATAGGTAAATTTTATTTTTAGACATTTTGAATAATTACTTCGGTAAATATTTTATTTACCATGGATAAGGGTAAATATGGAAAATAAGGGTTAAAAAATAATATTATAATAATACTAAATTACCATAAAACGTGTCCTAGCCTTATTGGTTGATACATGTTTGACCATAGTCATCTTTGGGTCTATTTTGGGACCCCATGGAGCCACTTGTAGGTGATAGGGACACTTAATTTTAATTAAGTTAAATTAAGTACAAAAATGACATAAGCATATATCTTTTAGAAAAACAATTTTTATATAGGGTTATATATGTTGTATTTTCGACTATAAATATTCATTAGAAATCTAAAAATATTTCCTACATAATTATATTTTATTTATAATTTTTAGACTTTAAATAATTTAATTTATTTATGACACAATTATGATGCAGTAATTACCATAATAGTGAAAAATTAAAATAATTGATATTATAAATACCCCAATAAATATAATTTGAGACTTTTAATTAATTAAACTAATTTTCTAGGATAATATGACATATTCTAATTGATTTAATTGACTTTTTCTGAAGTAATAATTCTATTATGAATTTCACAAAAATCAACTATTGAATAGTGTCAAAATTGACATAAAAGAGTTTTTTTAAAACAAATATTATATTATTAATTAATATTAAATTCCTAAAAATATAAGGTTCGGCCAAGAGACTTATATCATGATATTTATATCATTAATGGACCACTTGGGGGTCTCTTTCATGTATATAGTATGTTTATTAACCATATAATATAAAAATACAAAGAGACATTGTAAAAGTGAAACTAATTAACTTAGAGTTAATACATAAAGATAAGGTTAATATAAGTACCAAAACCTATCTAAATTCTATTGGTTGAGTGGCTTTCGACCCATACCCACCTTAGAATTTAAATAATCCACTTTGGAGCCATTAGAAACCGAATATGAATTTATTATAAATTAATATTTATAGCTTTTCCAATTGTGCCCCTCACCCCTCTTATAAAAGGGAACTCCTCCTTCTCATTTCTTCACACCTTCATAGCCTTTTGGTTCGGCCAAACTCTGCCCAAATACTCTCCCAACTTCCCTCAATACAACCTAGAGGCCTTAGTTTGTTCAGAAAGCCAACCTAAGGAGCCCTTTTGATGAAATCAAAAGGAAGAACCCGAAGAAGAGGAGGTTAACCTACCCCAACCAAGGAAAAGTACAAGGTAAGGGTTATTTCACAATCTCTTCTTTATCCGAGGTTGTTTATATATAATAATTTACTGGGATCTCTTTATCATCCACATCCATGTTTCTTAAAAATGTATTTCAAAACATTTTTTCTATTTAAAAGAATATTGTTTAATTTCATGTATACCCTTGTTTGAATTTTTATAAGAGTTTTATAATGAAATATTTCCTTCGTTTTCCAAACAAGGTGTTTTTAACCTTTTCGATAGAATTAAAGTAAGAATGTTTTTTTAACATATACGGTGCGTGCGGTTATTTTCCGCCGTTATAAAATCGCGGAAGCTTCCCTTACAAGCTTATAAGAATACTTTAAAAGAAAATGTTTCATTTTATATGACTCTTAAATGATTTCAAAATAAAAAGAGATATTTCTCTAAAAAGAGTTTTGATTTCATCTATGTCAACATCCTTTGTTGGATTTTAAGCTTATTTGGAGATGATTTATTATGAAACAAAACTTCCATATTGTATTGAAAGTTTTGTGATATGTTTGACTATGGATATGTTATTTTCATGGTTTATGGATGAAGTATTTACATTTCGTATGCTAGTTTTAATATGAATGTTTATGTTATTTTTAAACCTTTTCATATGGGAATTAATTGGACTTAATATGTGATGGGTGGAGCCCGCTATAGCTCCTCGATGCATCGGTAGGTCTCATGAGAAAAACTAGTGTCTTGGCACAAATCCTTGGAAAAATCTTATTTGTAGTCTTGGACTGAGGCATTGGCTATGTGGTTATGATAGTCTGGCATTATGCATTCCATCATTATGAAAGTGGTTATTGATATTGCATGTGATTATTCGATTAGTAGAATATCCATGTGAATAAGTAAATGGGATTATTTCATTTTACATTTTCCATACTATATTGAAGTTCAAGTTTAAAAGGCTTTTGAATTAGTTATGCATTGCCTTAAATGTTTATTCTTATTTATGAAAGTTTCTGCTATATTGTTATCCTTACTGGGCATTTGTGGTCACCCCTTTTATATGTTTTATTATTTCCAGGAAGTGAAGAAGTAAATTATGAATGACCTGCAGGGATATTATGTGGGGATATGAGTGTGGAATATGGAGACAATATGTTGTTGTAGTAGTTTTTCACTTTATGATGTAATGTAAGACTTATGAATATATCTAGTGTTTCCAAGGCTACTAAACCAAACGGTCTTTCAAGATTTGATCTTTCTCTTGATCATGACAATGTTATGTAATAATGCACTGAATCTGGGTAACTGGGGTCGGGGCGTTACAGTTGGTATCAGAGGATGTTTAGTACATACCTTGGAAGCTAGATTTAGATAAACTCTGATTAGAGCACATATATTTAAGATGTACATTGAGGATTAGTATAGAAGAACTTCCTAGAATTTTGGTATTGTAGAGATTTTGTGAGATTTCTGAGCAATACATCCTTGTCTCGATACGAGCAAGTAGAGGCGCATCTGGAACAGCTGTACATAGGGATAAAACCCGAAAACACCGCTTTGAGCTAGACTCGAACGGGAACTGGTGCACAACAACGGTCCTTGCTGCACTCTTGGTTACGACACTCCCGGGGGATATGCTTAGGATAACTCTCATTTTCTTTACAAATAATTATGAAGGGTTTATGAGTATATACATCCTCAAAGAAAACAATTTTATGATTATGGATTATATCCATAAATAGTTCAATTTATGTTAAGTGTTTTATAAGTATGGGAATATGTATTTTGAATCATAAACTGATCTAGTTTATGCCATTTTTTAGAAATGGCGCCTAGTGGAAGAAATGGAAACTGTATCAATGCTAGCACTCCATGTAGGGATTTCCCTCCTGCTCAAGATAATTATAGTGGATCTAGTGATGCAACTGGTGCTAATCAGCTAATCACCATACTGGGACAACCCACTCAGGTTATGAATAATAACCTTACCCGTATAGAGCACCCTGATCCACAGCGTGGAGGATCAATGTTAGATCAATTCATGAGGCAACAACCACCAACGTTCAGTGGGAGTACAAATCCCTTAGTAGCGGAGAAATGGATATTTTCCCTAGAAAAAATATTTCAGGCTTTGGGGAGTAGTGAAAGGGAAAAATTTATCATGGCAGTTTACCTTCTCACTTATGATGCTGATCAATGGTGGTCATTGATTCAAAATACAAGGAAGATGATGAAGTATCAAATATAGAATGGATGGAGTTCAACGATCTGTTTTTAGAATAATATGTTCCTCGCGACCATCGAGAAGTTATGGAAAGGCAGTTTCTGAGTCTGAGACAAAAGGAGGATGAGAATCTCACAAAGTATGAGGCTAACTTTACAAGGTTAGAAAGGTATGCTGGAGATTATATAGATGACCCAAGAAGTAATATTGATCGTTTTTTGATGGGTTAAAACCATTTCTCTGTCGAGCATTAGTCTCACAATCCTTTTCATCATACGAAGACATTGTCTCATGTGCTATCAAGACCGAAAAGGAATTCTTTAAGTCTTATGGCTTTAAAGCAAAGCAAAAGAAAAAGAGACCTGCTGATCAAACTGGGAAAGGAAATAAGGGGAAGAAGGGAAATTTTGAATATCTATCCTGTGGAAAATGTGGTATGAAACACCCTGGTACATGATTGAAGGGAACTAGAGACTGTTACAAGTGTGGTGAAAAAGGCCACCAAGCTCGTGATTGCAAGGGGAAGAAGGAAGCTACCAATATTCAGTGCTACAATTTCAGGGAGATGGGGCATTATGCAAATGAATTTCCTAAGCGTCATGAGAACTTACCTCAGAAAAGGCCAAGGGATCAAGGCCAAGCTTATGAAATCACTACTACTAAGGTAGAAGCTCCGAAAGACATGGTGGCAGGTAATTTAATGGTTTCCTCAAGTTTAGAAAATGCATTATTTGATTCTGGATCATCGCATTGTTTCATATCTTCCCAGTTTTCTAAGAAAATTAGATATTTACAATTTGATTTGACAAGGGAGTTGTCAGTTAAAACTCTTAAGGGAAGTATCATTGCAACAATGTTTTGTGAATCAGTCCCAATTAGAGAACATAAATGTTCTTTATCTGCTGATCTCATCATCATACCTATGATTGAGTTTGATATAATCCTCGGTATGGACTGGCTTTCCGACTATGATGCGAAGATTTATTTTAAGAAGAAAGAGGTTATGATTCTTGATTATGATGATAAGGAACACCTTATCTTTAGAGAATAATCGTCACCACCTAATTCTTATTTAGATCCACCCACAGTAGCTCAACTAAATTCAATTACTGGGGAGGAAGAGAATGAAATAACATTGGGTGAGGAAAGTAATGTTCAAATAGAGTATGTACCTATTGTGAAAGAATTTTTAGATGTATTTCCGAAAGATTTACCTGGATATCCTCCAGAATGAGAAGTTGGGTTTTCCATTGATTTAATTCCTGGATCAAGGCCTACATCAAAGAACCCTTATAGAATGGCAACTGTAGAATTAGTTTAACTAAAGAAACAACTAGAGGAATTGAGTAATAAGGGATTTATTCACCCTAGTGTTTCTCTATGGGGAGCCCCTGTTATTTTTGATAAAAAGAAAGACCGATCTATGAGGTTATGTATCTACTACAGGGAGATCAATCCTATAACAATAAAGAAGAAGTATCCCCTACCACGCATTGATGATTTATTTGACCAACTTCATGGATATCAATACTTTTCAAAGATTGAACTTCGATCTGGATACCATCAGTTGTGTGTGAATACGGAAGACATTCTGAAGACAGCATTTCGAATGAGGTACGGGCATTACGAGTTTACTGTAATGCCTTTTGGATTGACTAATGCACCCTATGTATTCATGGATCTGATGAATAGTGTTTTCAAGGAGTATCTTGATGAATTTGTGGTGGTATTTATTGATGATATCGTGGTATACTCCAAAATCTATAAAGATCATGAAAATCACTTGTGCATTATCTTGAAGACTCTGAGAAGGCATGAATTATATGGGAAGTTTAGCAAGTGTGAATTCTGGCTTCAGGAGAATTCTTTTCATGGACATATTGTCTCTAAAGATGGAACCTCTGTTGATCCTTCTAAGACCAAGGCAATCCAAGAATGGCCAGCACCTACGAGTATAACTGAGGTACGTAGTTTTATTGTTTTGGCAGGTTATTATCGACGTTTCGTCCAGAATATTTCCCGAATGGCTAACCCATTAACGAAGCTCACAAGTAAAGGGGTTAAATTTGTTTGGACAAAAGAGTGTGAAAATGTTTCGAGGAACTGAAGAGAATATTAGTCAATGCTCCTATATTTACTCTACTATCGAGGAATGAAGGGTTCGTTATTTATAGTGATGCATCGAAGAAAGGACTTGGTTGTTTCCTTATGCAGAATGATAGAGTTATTGCCTATGCATCATGACAGTTGAAAATTCATGAACAAAACTATCCTACTCAGGATCTCGAGTTAGCAGCTATGATCTTTTCTTTGAAGATATGGAGGCACTACCTCTATGGTGAAAAATGTGGGATTTATACTGATCACAAGAGTTTGAAGTATATTTTCTCACAAAAAGAACTCAACATGAGGCAAATGAGATGGCTTGAATTACTCAAGGATTATAATTTCACGATACACTACCACCCGGGGAAGGCAAACAAGGTGGAAGATGCTTTGAGCATAAAAGATCATGGAGTTTTGAACAATATGAGAATTTAAAGGGATCCAATTTTCATGGATCTAGTGAAGATGGTCATGGGAATAACCAGGGAAGGAGAAACATCAATGCTTTTTCAAATGGTTGCCAAACCATCTTTACTAGAAAGTATTAAAGGTTCTCAAACCGATGATGAAGAATTTCAAAAGAAGATTAAAGCTGTGAATGATGGGAGACTAAGAGACTTTGTGTATGAAGATGGAATTCTGAAATTCAGGAAGAGACTTTGTGTTCCCGATATACCTAATCTAAAAAGGAAATTGCTGGATGATGCTCATAGTTCCAATATCTCTATACACCCTGGGAGCACCAAAATGTATAGAGATTTGAAGGAACATTTTTGCTGGGGCAATATGAAGAGGGAGATTGCTGATTTTATGTCAAGATGTATGGTTTTTCAACAAGTGAAAACTGGAAGGAAACACCCTGGAGGAGTCATGCAACCTCTTCCCATACTGGAGTGGAAATGGGAAAATATTATTATGGACTTTGTCATGTGGCTACCAAAGACTCCTAGAAGGAATGATGCAATATGGGTTATTGTTGATCGTCTTACCAAGTCAGTACATTTTCTTTCTATAAGAGAAGATCTACCACAGGAACGTCTAGCAAGACTATATATTAATGAAGTTTTGGGACTTAATGGAGACCCCTATCGATTGTTTCTGATCGTGATCCCCGTTTTACATTAAGATTCTGGGAAGAGTCTTCAGAAATCCCTGGACACTGAACTTCATTTGAGCACTTCCTACCACCCTCAGAAAGACGGAAAATCAGAACGGACTATTCAAACCTTAGAAGACATGTTGAGATCCTGCTCACTTGACTTTCATGGTATGTGGGATCAGTATTTACCTCTGGTAGAATTTTCCTATAATAATTGCTTCCATTTGAGTATTCAGATGGCACCATATGAAGTGTTATATGGAAAGAGATGTCGCACACCAACCTATTGGGATGAAGTTGGTGAATGAAAACTTGTAGGTCTAGAACTGGTGGAGGAAACGATGGAAAAGGTGAAGGTAATCCAAAATCACATCAAATCAGCTCAAAGTAGGCAGAAGAGCTATGCCGATAATCGAAGGAAGGATTTGGAATTTCAAGTCGGTGATCATGTTTTCCTGATGGTATCTCTATGGAAGGGAGTCATACGTTTTGGTATGAAAGGTAAATTGAGTCCTAGGTACATCGGACCTTTCAAAATTCTAGAATGAATTGGGGTTGTAGCTTACCAATTGGCAATGTCGCCATGTCTCTCCAAAGTTCACTATGTGTTTAACATATCTCTGCTGAGGAAATACATTCCTGACCCAATGCATGTACTCACCTATGAAGAATTAGAACTGTAACCTGATCTGTCTTATTTTGAAGAGCCCATCAAGATTATTGATACGAGAGAACAAGTACTGAGAAACCGGACGACGCGTCTGGTAAAAGTTTTGTGGAGAAACCATAAGATGGAAGATGCAACGTGGGAACCTGAGGAACTTATGATGAAGAACCACCTGAGTCTTTCCATGTGATAATTATTCTAGAAATTTCGAGGATGAAATTATTTGAAGGAGGGGAGAATTTAACAACCCATGTTTCTACAGTACGCTTCTCTTTGAATAAAGTGATAGCGTGTGTTGTACGCAACACCGAGTTCTAACACACCATAACCAATCAAACAAGCCATTACGAATAGTAATACCTACTTTTTGAAATTATATATATTTTATATTTCAAAATGGACTTCATTTTTGGATTCGGAATATCAAATTTATCCTAAGGTGAAATTTTGGTACTTTTCGGATAACTTTAATATTTTGATGAATAGTTAAAATTACTAAATTTTAATTAAAAACAACTTTTTTAATAAAAATAATAAATAGTGATAAATTAGGAATTTGAGTTGTTCTTAAAGTATATTTAGAATATATTTTTACTATTTAATACAATGTTGGCCATTGGACATAATTTTACAATTAAATCGGACATAAACAAGGGCCAATCTTTTGATAGTTATTATCTCTTAAAAACACGCTTTTTGTTTTAACAACGGGAATTAATTTTAAATTAATTTCTGCCACTTCTGTGTTTTGAATTTGGAAAAATGGATTCTATATTTGGAATCAGGATGTTCAAATTGTTTAAATTGGTAACTTTTATTTTTAGACATTTTGAATAATTACTTCGGTAAATATTTTATTTATCATGGTTAAGGGTAAATCCGGTAAATAAGGTTTAAAAAATAATATTATAATAATACTAAATTACCCTAAAACGTGTCCTAGCCTTATTTTTTGATACATGTTCGACCATAGGAATCATTTGGTCTATTTTGGGACCCCATGGAGCAACTTGTAGGTGATAGGGACACTTAATTTTAATTAAGTTAAAATAAGTACAAAAATGACCTAAGCATATATCTTTTAGAAAAACAATTTTTACATAGGATTATATATGTTGTATTTTCGACTATAAATAATCATTAGAAAGCTAAAACGATTTCCTACATAATGATATTTTATTTATAATTTTTTGACTTTAAATAATTTAATTTATTTATGACACAATTATGATGCAGTAATTTACATAATAGTGAAAAATTAAAATAATTGTTATTATAAATACCCAAATAAATATAATTTGAGACTTTTAATGAATTAAACTAATTTTATAGGATAATATGACATATTAGAATAGATTTAAATGACTTTTTTCGAAGTAATAATTCTGTTATGAGTTTCACAAAAATCAACTATTGAATAGTGTCAAAATTTTCATAAAAGAGTTTTTTTAAAACAAATATTATATTATTAATTGATATTAAATTCCTAAAAATCTAAGGATCATCCAAGAGACTTATATCATGAAATTTATCTCATTAATGGACCACTTGGGGTTTTCTTGGATGTATATAGTATGTTTATTAACCATATAATATAAAAATACAAAGAGACATTGTAAAAGTGAAACTAATTAACTTAGAGTTAATACTCAAAGATAAGGTTAATATAAGTACCCAAACCTATCTAAATTATATTGGTTGAGTGGTTTTCGATCCATACCCACCTTAAAATTTAAATAATCCACTTTGGAGCCATTAAAAACTGAATATGAATTTATTATATATTAATATTTCTAGCTTTTCCAAAGGTGCCCCTCACCCCTCTTATAAACGGGCACTCCTTCTTCTCATTTCTTCACACCTTCAAAGCCTTTTGGTTCGGCCAAAATCTGCCCAAATACTCTCCCAACTTCCCTAAATACACCCTAGAGGCCTTATTTTGATCAAAAAGACAACCTAAGGATCCCTTTTGATCAAATCAAAAGGAAGAACCCGAAGAAGAGGAGGTTAACCTACCCCAACCAAGGAAAAGTACAAGGTAAGGGTTATTTCACAATCTCTTCATTATTCGAGGCTGTTTATACATAATAATCTACTAGGATATCTTTATCATCCACATCCATGTTTCATAAAAATGTATTTCAAAACATTTTTACTATTTAAAAGAGTATGGGTTAAAGTCATTTATACACTTGTTTGACTTTTTATAAGAGTTTTATAAAGGAATATTTCCGTCATTTTCCAAACAAGGTTATTTTAACCTTTTCAACAGAATTAAGGTAAGAATGTTTTTTTAACTTATACGGAGGGTGCAGTTATTTTCTGCCATTATAAAATCGTCGAATCTTCCCTTATAAGCTTATAAGAATACTTTTAAAGAAAATTATTCATTTTATATGACTCTTAAATGATTTCAAAATAAAAATAGATATTTATCTAAAAAGTGTTTTGATTTCATCTATGTCAACATCCTTTTATGGATTTTAAACTTATTTGGAGATGATTTATTATGAAACAAAACTTCCATATTGTATTGAAGGTTTTGTGATATGTTTGACTATGGATATGTTATTTTCATGGTTTATGGATGAAGTTTTTACATTTTGTATACTAGTTTTAATACGAATGTTTATGTTATGTTTAAACCTTTTCATATGGGAATGCATTGGACATAATATGTGACGGGTGGAGCCCTCTATAGCTCCTCGATGCATCGGTAGGTCTCATGAGACAAACTAGTGTCTTGGCACAAGGCCTTGGCAAAATCTTATTTGTAGTCTTGGCACGAGGCCTTGGCTATGTGGTTATGATAGTCTGCCAGTATGCATTCCATCATTATGAAAGTGGTTATTGATGTTGAATGTGATAGTTTGATTAGTAGAATATCCATATGAATAAGTAAATTACATTATTTCATTTTACTTTTTCCATACTATGTTGAAGTTCAAGTTTAAAAGGCTTTTGTTTTAGTTATACATTGCCTTAAATGTTTATTCTTATTTATGAAAGTTTACGCTATATTGTTATCCTTACTAGGCATTTGAGCTCACCCCTTTTCTATGTTTTATTTTTCCCAGGAAGTGAATAAGTAAATTATGGAAGACCTACAGGGATATTATGTGGGGATATGAGTGTGGAATATGGAGACAATATGTTATTGTAGTATTTTTTCACTTTATGATGTAATGTAAGACTTATGAATATATCTAGTGTTTCCAAGGCTAGTAAACCAATCGGTCATTCGAGATTTGATCTTTCTCATGATCATGCCAATGTTATGTAATAATGCACCGACACTGGGTAACTGGGGTCGGAGCATTACACTCATGACATTCAATAGTTTCCACATTGATTTCATGAATTTCAAATCCCCCTAAAAAATTTAACAATGTCAGAAATCATGTTCCATAACCCATTTTCATTATGTTAAAATATATCTATTATTATATCCTTATAAGACTGATCATAGTCCATTGGTATTACCTCTGTGATTAGATTATGTGAATGATCATGTATCTACATAATCAAAATAGATACATAGAGAAAATCCTAATTTTTTAATATGATCAGCGGATGTTCTCGGTAATAAGATAATATTCTAATGTGATAAAAATTCACATTGATTATCATATACATAGTTCTAATTATTCGTTTATCTGAAAATAAAATTTTCTTATTCCATGTAGATATTTATAGAAAAAAACATTATCAACATAGGTGAACTCAAAATTAAACAAATATTCATTAGAAAATGTCTTATTTCAATGATGTGCTACTCTGATATGAGGATGAATGGGTATAGATTTTTCAACCACATAGTTATCTATATCAAGTATCAAAATATTTTGTTCCTCAAATTAATCCCCACATGTTCAATTCATACATAAGTTTCATTGATAATTTTTTAATGAATGGTATTGTTATAAGAATATTTTACCTGAGTATTTTTTTAAGCCAATATCTATATAAAATTATAGGGAAAATATAATCATATCATATAGGGATTAAATGGTCCTCCCATACTTACCATGTATTCACAGATGATATTTAGTGAAATTTCTAAACGCATTATTATATTCATGGTAAATAAAATTCTAGTACACTACTGTAAAAATTAGATGTCGATAAAAAATTATTAATATTACAGATCAATTAATACATACCACTACCATAGTGTATATATTCATGATATTATAATGTTTGAAATATTATCAAAAAGAAAGGAAAGATGGTGCTTTTATAATTTGGACCACTACTACCAATTTTATTATTTATATATCTTGGAGAGCGTCTTGTTGAAATTTATGGTGATGTATTCATATTTACGCATACAAATAGGTAATATTTGTAATAAAACAATAAAATTATATCTCATATTAATAAAATTTTGTAATACTAAAAAAAGATTAACACTCATCACTCTAAAACAGTTCATATTATCAAAACAATAATATTCATTTAAATATATATAAATATTCATATAGATCAAATAAATATATAACTATAAACTAGGATAACCATATAAAATTTTCTACTTCAATTATGGTATTGGAAGGATTCATATTCTATTCTAGAACCATATCATTCTTTCATTGTCACATTCAGTATCTCGAACCATACATAATTTTTTTGTAGTACCGGATCATCCTCTTCAACATCCATAATCATCCCATGAATTAATGGTTGTACATTCATCTATGAAATTAATATCTTTCCCAATTACATATTATTACCTTGTTTGTACTTAAACAATAAATATGTATTATATATCATAACATTTATCTATGAATAACAAGCGTAGTCCTTTTTATGAAAATCATTGGCCACCTTTGTTTACTTCTCAATGTAGTATTATATTGTTCATTAATAATCATTAATCAGTAATAACCAACTAATCTAAAAAATAAAAAAATAGTAATATATAATTTAGGTTTAATGTTTTCAATATATCAGGCCTTTCACTATTATTATAATGCCTCTATTTTTACGTAGAAAAAAAATAAACTCTATTAGTTCAAAATTATTAGGAGGATTTTTTCTCTAAACCAATCAAGTAAAAAAAAATAAACTAATAAAGAATCATTCTATAAGTAATCATGTCCCAGTCTCACCACTAACATGACATTATATATGAAAAACCCTACTCTACTATATTATTTTCTTATCATTGGTCTATTAACCAACCTTCCCTTCAGTTTGATGAAAAATTTACCACATTCATCAATCTAGAAAAAATTGGATCTCATCGATGCCAACATGGATTGTGTAGTTGATATTCTTATGAAAATTATGACCAAGAATTGTTAACATCTAAATAACCCGTGCAATATAGGGATTATAGCCATGATGGATTGTATGGGAAAATGTTTAACAATATCCATCCCTAAATGACTGATCAATATCCAGGATATTGTGATTGGAAAACAATATACTTATAAATTTTGTAGTTAGAATATTAACATAAATCAAATACAGATATTTATTCATTGTAGAATTCAACATAATAATAAAATTAACTCCCTTCTCATCATTGGAGTATGAATATATAAGAATATATTGTAACGACCCTAGTCCTAGTATCATGGGGTCAGTGTCTAATTTTTTACATTATATTAAGATACCAAGACTGAAAAATAAAATAACTAAATATTTTAACAGTATTGGTAATTTATATACATACATGGAATTTGAATTACAATATAAAACATAAAATACGGAAAGGATATTCATTGATTATTCTATTATTCCCCTTGTCGTATATCGTTATATCAATTAAAAAATAATTCTTGGTATCCCAGGGAAAATAAAAAATAATAAATGGGTGACCGTAGATGATTAGTGAGGGTAATAATATATTAAATGTTCATAATCGACATGTAATAATCAATATTTAAAGGTAAATATCAAAACTAGATTCGATTTAATCAATAACATGAGCATAATATTAAAGTAATAATTGAATATCAACTAATTCCATATAATTTTTCACATCATATTGAAACTTATTAATAGATATTAATAATAATTGATTAATCATACACGATTTGAAGAATTAAGTCATAATTGTGGAATGAATTATTATATACATATAAAACATATCATCAATTAATTTTTCTATGAAATATAATACTATTTAGTCATTTCTTAAATATGTTTATATAAATTTTTAATGCCACATCCAAATCCCAATAAATATTTTTTCATGCGACCTACCGATGTAGTGTGGGGATATTGCAGTCCCCACCCATAACGTTAAATTCCTAATTCATTACTCATATGAAATTGGTAAAATAAAATAATCGGAAAATTTTTTATTGAAAAAATAGAATTCAAAATGTTAATACATTCACTATTAGTAATCATAATCCTAAACCATCCAGTGTAATATAGGGAATTTTAATAAAATTTTACATTATAATTCAAACTAATCAAAAACAATAAAAATAAATATTATATATGATAACAATAAAACAAACCCCAATGTATCATTACCTATAATAATTTTTTATGTTATTGATAAGTATAAATAAAATATAAAGATAATTAAAAACAATGTTGGTAGAATAAACTTTTAATTTTGAATATATAATTAAATGTAAATGATTGAAAAAAATTGAAAACTATTTTATTTGAAAATAGACATTGAAACATGTAAAGTAAAATTAGAAACATATATTTTTCATGATTGTGGAGAAATCCTTTCATGTCATTCACATTAAAATAATCATTTCTTTAACATTTTTGGTAAAATCCAAACATGGATTCTTTTTAAAAAACATGAATATTATTTTTATAAAAGTCGAAGATAAAATGGTAAATTTTCATTAAGGAATCATTTTAAATATTTTTTAATCTTTTTTTAATTTTTTTTAAATGTTCGATTTGATGAAAAATATTTCCAGCCGAAGATAAAAATAAAGTAAAATTTTATAAATTTTTTTCACAATTATTATAAGTACCAAGGAGGTAAAAATGGTAATCTTATTTGAACATTATCATGAATAAATAGATTTGTATAGACTAAAATTATATCATTATAAACATATCAAATAATTCCTTCACGGTACAGTTAAACCAAAAAACGTAAATAATGATGAGATTATGAAATAAACAATTACCAGTTTCTTATTTTTTGAATCATTATCCCCATTAAATAAATAACATTTGATGAAACATTAAATAACATGAATAAAAATTAATGTATTATAATATATAAAAAAATTTAGTTCTTAAACCACTATAAATAAATAAGTCGTGAATATTCTATTTGTATCACTCGTGTAAATGTGAAATGAGAAACCCTTACAACATTACTATTCATTTAAATCATGAGCCCCAATAAATAATCGCATAAATTGAAAAATTCATGATCATTATAAAGAGGTGATTAATAATATAATATGTCAATGTTGGTGAATAAACACCCTAAAAACGAAATGTGTGGGGATTATAAATATGTCTCCCAGAAATAAAATAGATAATAGAAATATCAACCCCAGAATCTAACTTATCACATTTTTTCATTAACATCATGAATAATTATCTAATGATAACTATTTACATGCTTTAAAATAATTTTCATGTTTTTTATTCAACTTATTTCAAAAATTACCGTGCTATATATGGTTTCTTAATAAATTATGATTTTTTTCATATTTATCTTTGATTTATGTCTTGTGTGTCTTAAATTACATTGGTTGGTTGACAATGGTATGCGTATATATTTTTTAACCATATACTGATTAATAATCATGAAACAATTATCAAAATTTATTTATCAATCATGAATTATGTTTTTGAAAAATTATTCATGTTATAATCATGGAGACTTTAGGTTGTACATACACATTTACAACAATACCGTTTTTCGTTGATCATTAGGTAGAGAATGTACGAAATATTTTATCATTCTTGAAAGATGATAATAATCAAGAAAACAAATTATTTCAATGAATACCGTTATATATATCTTCCATGTGGTGATTAAAATAGATTCACATTGTTTCATATAGGTGATAGTCCACATGTACATAAACAACATTATCAATATTGAGTTTTACCATATCCTTTTAAAAAAACATCACCTTTTGAATTCAAATTATGACCCAAAAATTTTATTTCATTTCTATTTGAGTTTCATACATATCATCACATTTATTGGAAATAATATTATTGTTTGGAAGGTAAACAAATTATTTTCTTTCAAATTTACATGGTATTTATTTGTATAATGGCATTACACGATAAAGATAACATCATACCCAAACAGTGTGTGAATAACAATATTTATAAGAAGGGAATTCCCAAAAATATAAGTTATAAAAGACTCATATACATGAGTTGTTATCATAAAAACATTATGGGTGTTCATTTATATTTACACATCAAATCATATAGTATAGTAATTAACATTCCAAAATAACATTCTTAATAAAGGTTAATTTTTTTATCTTTTTTCAAATAAGATACATCAATATTTGATCATACCTCTCACCAAAAAACAATATTTTTAAATCATTAATCCCTTAGTAAATCCAAAATGATTTTCATTTACATCAAGAATATTTACTTAGAGTGATGAATTATTTATTTGATGTCAATGTTATGAAACCTTGTTTTCAATTTACAACACCTTAGGTTTAACCTAGGTTTTTCATGATAAATATCTATTTATTCTTTCATGATATTTTATAATGGGTTTGTGAATTTACACAAATATATCCCTAGAGTGTTTCAAACTAGATTTTTATATGGGCACATTGTCCTCCACTATGTGAAGATTGAGAAAATCCCAATACACATTTTTTGTGTTATTACCTTTATATACAATCATGCTAGTGTAACTTCTTGGTGTAGTTTCTAGACTGTGACATAATTTATTAGAATCAACCAACTATATCCATTAATAATAATCAAGTATATTTCAATATAACTTGACATATCCCTTGTTTTCTCACTATTTTCCCCCTCAAATTAGTTTCATTATTTTAATTTATACATTCTCTAAAACCAACTATAGTTTCACATAATTTTCATTGAATGATACCAAATATTTACAGTTTAATATTCATTATATAAAATAATGAAAAGAAGAATAAACATAAATGTCTAGTTTCTTTGGAAACATTTATATATTAAAAACATTCTCCTAAGATATATATATTATCTTCTTTTATTGTTTTAATAGCTATAAAACATTTTTGATATATCATATATAATAACTTTCCATACAACCATAGGAAATGAAACAAAGGAAAGGGTGAAATAAAATGTTTAGTAAGGGTAAAAATGTGGATATCAACATAACATGTTAATAAGGGTAGGATATCATGAAAATAACATTAGGAAACTATTCCCTATGTATGACAGATCATAAAATTTGGTCATGAATAAATCATGGAAAATCATAAGACATGAATTATAAAGTAATCAATAAAAAAACCATGATAGAATAACATTGTAATAAAAATAGGTTTTTTCATAAAAAAAAAGAAAATAATATCATTTCCATAATAGTCCTGGTTCTCTTCTAATGTCATTAAATTTGAATGGGTTGAAATCCTAATCTATCGTAGTTATCAATGTTCATACCCAATAAAATAAGTGTCAATATAGTCCCAAACATAACCGAGGTCACTCAATAT
Organism: Viscum album; assembly: GCA_963277665.1. NCBI lineage: Eukaryota > Viridiplantae > Streptophyta > Magnoliopsida > Santalales > Viscaceae > Viscum > Viscum album. The sequence goes on from OY728157.1 coordinate 637,438,955, forward strand.
TTTATTATTTTTTTATTTGATGATATTTTTATCTTTAAGCAATTAATTAGAGGGTTATATAATTCTATTTCGATCAGACTCATTTATAATGTATCCACCATTATTTTTTGTATAATGTAACCAAATTCCATTGGTAATAATATTACCTAAAACCATTGTTATAACATGATAACAATCCAATTCTTATAATTGAACCACCTTTAAAATAATGAAAATAATTCATATATGTGTCACAATATCATAAAATATTCATTATATCCTCACATCATAACCTGGGCAAGTGAAATGGGTTTGATTAATATATAATTAATTCTTCATAACATGAACCCTGAATATAAATTTTCTACAAAAAAATTATACATCATAGTCATTAACAATCCAAATAAACAATTAGAATGGTGAAATTTAATCATATCCATTTTAAAACATAACAGACATCAATGGTTTTAATCATTAATGAATAAAATTTCCATAATATGATTATTAAAAAATTATTGAGGAAAATGTCCCTTCATGTTAAAAATATATTATTTAAATTCCAAATATTTCCCAAATATTTTATACTTTATATTGTTATAAAAAATATTTTTAATCATTTAATGTATTTATTAAATAATTTAGAGGGTACAACAGTTGGAAATAAACTTCAAGTTGTACAAGCTAAAATAACGATTTGATTCGCATTTTTGGTAGATAGTCAAAGGTAAGGCACTTGAAAAATGTCAATCACCTTGTTTTTAAATATTTTTTACAAAAAATGGGATAAAAAAATTTAAACACAAATACAGGAATATTAAAATAATTGTTTGAAAACAATTTTATCAAAAATTGTTTTTTGGACTGAATATATAAATAAAGTAGAATTTCCTTAAAAATTATTCTCATTACATTGAGTAAAAAGGTGAGGAAATCGAAATTAAAACATATACACCTACGGACTCACCATCGCTGAAAATAAATTCATGATTTTATTAATAGTTATATCATAATATCTCTTCAATAGAAACATATCAATAATCAATATAGATAAATATTGAGTTTGTAACATAAAACGGTTACCATTTTTTAATATTTTGAATCATATAACCCATTAATGAAGTAACATTAAATGTATGTGTGAATATGAATAAAATTTGAAAACATAAAAATAAAATTAATTCATATGAATTATTTACACAACAAAAAATAAACATGTTGTGAATATGGAATTCTCTATACAGAGCTAAACATTAGATGAAAATCCCTTACATGCTTTTGTATCATTTCAATCGTAAGAACCATGAAAATATAAAATCAAATGAAACATTAAATATCATTATAATAAATTAATTCATGGAATTAAATTTTAAATTTTCAAAATATACCCCTCATAATATTGTATAGATGTATAATATAACATATTTTAAAAAAAAGCCAATTTGAGACCCAAATATCTTTTCTAAAGTCTCAATTTTCTTCATACATATTTGACAATAGTGTAAATTAAATATATGAATGATATATATCAATTAAAAAAATTAAAATACATACAATTCCATATATTATATAATTATAAACTTTTAACAGACGTTCATTATAAATTAATTGTGGAAAATCCATGTTTCTAGTGAAAACATTATAATTTTTTATGTATGATTTAGTTTTGTAGTTTTTATCCTTGTACATTGATCATAGTGAAATAATATCTAGTATGTTAATAATGATACTAATATCATATATATTCCTTATATATTTATTTATTTTAATCCATTAATCTTATATATAGAAAAAAAATTAACCATTCAATGAGATGGTATGTAATACGTACACATGAACACAATTTTCAGTTTTTAAAATATTGAGAGAAAAGAATAAAATATTAATTAACATATCTAGAAACATTATAATGATATATTTATATATATATATTAAATATATCATTATTACCATTATTGTCTCAATGGATTGAAAAAAGTACCACTTCACTTCATAGGGGCGGTAATCCACACATACACATAAGGAACGTTGCCGTTTTTTGATGGATTTCAAGATAAGAATGTATATTTGATATTATAACTATTGTGGTGTTATTTTAAAATATATGATATAAATAATTTAAATAAATATATATATATTTATATTTTATGGGTGGGGATTTAAAACTAATTACATCAGTTCGTATTGCAATAGTACATCCTACATACAATCGATGGGTTTCATTCCCATTTGATAGAGGAGGTGATATATATAGTTTTAGCATCCCACCCCAGATTCAAGTCAATATTTTCCCATGATGGTTGGCCACAAGACCTCAATCATTACTCCCTGAATATAATAGGATTCTAACTTACATCGATGGTCTTTGATTTGTCAATGGGGAGACTACGCCCTCATTGATCATAGTGAGCACAATTGTATGTAGTATTAATAAACATTATAATAAAGGGAAAATAAATAGATGGATGAATAGTTATATATTTTAATCATGAAAGTAAAATATTAATAAGATAAATATAAATAATATATTTTACAACATGATGATGGTATTTCACGTTTTATATGAAAACAACAATTCTGGGGCAGAGGTTATAAGCATATAGAACATGCTGGTAGAATATAAATAAACAAAAAATTGATATGACTAGAATCTAGAGAATAAGATCAGTACTCTACTCGTAAGATCTATCCCTGAAATTTTAATCAATCATTAAGGCTGGATACAACCCTTTAGCTAAACATGAAACTATAAAGTTTACTCGGGCACCAAAGGCACCTGACTATGGAATGATATATAATCACAGTAGGAAAACATCCATGGGGTCTAGTACAATGCATAATGTTCATTTTAAATTAAAAATATATCCTTAAAAATTTAAATGAAACCAAAATTAAACAATTATTTTCATTGGGCTAGTTTTTACATGGACACCCTCCTAATCTACCAACTTCATCTTGATCTGGTGTTTCATAACCACTGGAACCAATTATGGTAAACTGGGTTAGGTAACTGTGAGTACGTGGACTATCCCTATGATTTTTATTGGATGTGGAGGACATGTCCCAACATTTTAAATAATTAGGGTTCATTCTCATTTTCATAATGTTCATTTATCTATCCTCAAAATTAAATTTTAATTGATCTTTCTAAAACATAATGATACACCCTGAACACATACATGGAAATATGGTTAGTCTTTCAAAATATCAATTGATGGGATATTCAAATGACCAATTCTATGTTTTCCATATGTGGTGACCCAAGGATGAAATCCCATTTTCCCTCCATGAATGGTGAGAAAAATCATGTAAAAGTCTCTAAGTCCATACTTTGTATCACACATTGGGGCTTGAGTCCCTCTTGAGACATGGATCAACCAATATTTACTCTAGGAAAATCCATGGGATCTCCCATGGAGAACCAATTTCACTTATATAAAGTTACAATAGATAAATCATGCGGAGTCCATCTTTTTCATAGATTATTTCACTACTGACATGTTTACTAATCCTTTTAAATTTTAATAAGAAGGTACAAGAGGCTATACGAGGGGTCCTTTAGTGGGATCCCCATGTTTCACCCATGACTCTAAAGTGAAATCAATAAACATGTGTAATATTTTTTACAAGTTCAAATGAAAATCCATCACATTAAATTCTTGAATTTATAGGGTGATTGACATAACATTCATGTAATTTCAATGGAATTACCATTTAAGACATAAATAAGAACTCATAAGCACTTATCCAGTAAAATTATAGTGTTATTACACATGTATTCCATGATATATTATTTTGTAAACCCTTAAAGAATAGTTGTTTGAGCCTAAATCATGGATAGCCATTCAATTTAAAAAACTCAATCAGTTTAGGGGTCCACTTATCAAGAAACATCCCTCAATGGATGTTAAAACTATATGAGAAAAGGTTAGTTATTTCTATAATGAGGTCCCACCAAATTTTTTATATAAAACATGGCCACCAACCCATAGTGATGATTTTCTAATAGTTCGGGTCACCAATGGCAGGGTAAGGTGTCCATTTTAACTTAATTCAATGAAATATGGGATGTCGGTAAGGTCTAGACCTAGGTAAAATGTCACAATTTATGGAATTTAAAGATATAACTAAAAAGAGCCTTGTAAATATACCACATCCTCAAAAATCTTTCCTTATCTATTATCAACCATTTATTCATGCTAGGTTGGATGAAATTGAAGAAAACATCTTATTTCCCTAAAAAATGGGGCAAATGAGCTGGCACCAAAATAGTGAAATGGCTGGTACTAAGAACATGAAATATATTAGATTAGAGTAGATATCGTACTGAGATGGATTCAATTCTTCTAATAGATCTTGAATCAGAATTCTGGTGATTGAGTAACTTCAATTTATAGATTGTCTTGGGGAGATCCATAAGAGGATAAATTATAAGAACAACCACATGAGGAATAAAGTGAAAATAAAAAATAGTTAATATTTTCAAGGAGTAATTTCCCTTAAAATTATAAGGGTTTATGATTTGGACACACGGTTGTCCAAACAATGCACCAACCATGCACTAATCCCTTCTATTGAGGGGTATAACACATGATTTGGTATATATTTTATCTACCTATGTGAAATTCATGAAAAACAACTCTGTCCTGAAACCATAAAGCATTGCATGTCTGTACGCTTCATTTTTCAAGGTTTCAAACAAACATTGAGGCCTACAGGTGCACACTTACTACAACCACCTTGTTTAAGACAAATCATGTGGGATGATATTCAAAATTTCATTTAATAATGTGGCCTAGAATTTTCATCAATTTTTGGGGATCCTAGATCCAAAATCTCCTTGGACATGCCCGATATCACCTTGACTTGATTAGGTATTATTTTTAGGGTTGTTTAAAATAATTTTATCCAAAATTAAATGGTTTGTACCTTTAGAAAAAATGCATGATGGTACATAGTTTATGACATTAAAATAATAAAATATAATTTTATGGGAGAAAAGTATAATATTATATAATAATAATTGAGTAATATCTTAATGATTTGAAAGATGAAAAAATGCACATTCTTAAGAATAATAAATCTTCTTTATAAAATCTATTTAGGTTTATCCCTAAATCCTTCTTAAGATTATTTCCTAATTTATATAATTAATCTATGGTTTTTAGAGGTATATAAGTTTTTTATATGGGTAGGTATTGGTGAATCCAAAAGTAGTTGGATGTGTGAAGATGATAGTAGGGGAGGTGTAAATTTATAAGTTGAGGAAGGAAACTATATTGAAACTACCTAGAAATTTCCCAAAAATCAAGAATTATAAATTCATTCCAATTAAAAATTATACCCAGTAAAAATTGATTCCATTTTTTTGTATTTAAATGTTGAAATATGATATATTTTAGTATTTATAAAAAATTTACTTAGAATCATACTCATATATTTTTAGGTTAACACTCTGTAAACATGTTTTAACCATTACTATGATAAATAATTATTAGTTGTTTTACTTTTCATTTTTGTACATAACATATTTTTAGATTATTGATATTTTATAATACTCTTATTATTAATATTTAATTCATGTAATTGAGTTCATATCACCGAACTGATTAAAATTAATTTAAATAAAAATTAAAGATTTGAAGAAAAATTAAATTCTAATGAAAATTATTTAATTAGTATATTGAAATAAAAAATTAATCCAATGAAAATAAATCAATTAATTATTATATATTTTAAATAATCATAGATTTAATCTATATAAAAATATATAAATTTTGAAATTTCATAATTGAAAATTATGTTTTCAAAAAAAATGACAATTTACAATATTCAATGAAACATTTATCATTTTAAAAGTTATCTCAAAATATATATATAATAATATTTTTAAATAAGGATTTAAAATTTGAAATTAAAATTATCAAGTAAATTTACTATAAGGGAAAAATTATTTTATTATGAGTTCAAAAAAATTAATGAATAAATTTTGGAGTGAAATTTTATTTTCAATGCAAATGATGGATTTACTAAAAAACAAGTTCTTATTTATCAATACATTATCACTATCTAAAACCTTCTTAAGTAATTTTAAAATCGATTATATTCCTTCTCATATAACAAAATTTTCAATTAATTTTTAATTTTCATAGTAAATTATAATATTTTTATAGTGTATCATAGATCATTTAAACATGATTCTTTTTGTAGTGTAATCTATCAATGAAATAAAATTTATTTAAAATAACAAAAAATTTCAAAATTTCGAGGTGTTACAGATATGTTTACTGATGAACTGAATTGGAATTATGGAACTCATATCACACCAAATTCGAGTCAATTATTCAATATATCAATTGGAATAGAGAAATGAAGTGATATGGTATCAGCCCCTTCATTTTGTGGCTTACCATATGATATATTACATGACTTGAGGAAAAAAGTAATACATATTATATAACGTTTTATGATAATATAATATATTACATAATATTTCACTAAAAAAATTTAATTAGTATTAATACTATATATATTATTAACTTATTTCTTGAATATTTTCAGAAATATAAAAAAAACACTCCTCATAAATTTCCCAATGTAAACATATACATTCATAGCCTTTCTTCATAGCTTGGGGAAAGGAAACAATATGGTGAACTCAGATGCACGGTGGGGGTAAAAATGATATATTTTAATAGATTATTATAAGAAATAATAATTGTTTAATAAAGAATATAACGCATGATAATTAACTATTAAATTCATACACAAAGAATCATATATCATAAATCCTAATTAATATCATAAATATTTTTCATTTGAAAATATATGATACATAATAGTGGGGAATCTTATTTAAAAGGTCAAGATCCATGAGAGTATATGATATGGATAAGAAAATATCTGGGTAATTATGGATGAATCATAATCATATTAATTAATCCCTTAATTCAATAATCACTTCAAATCCCATCATTACATAATGTTTAATATCTCATTTTTGATTGGGTTAAGTCCACAACATATATTAAATTTTTGAATGCGTTCACTCATCAAAAAAATTCCATTTTTGTTGTTAGTATACTCCCTATAATATTTCATATTATCCCATTGAATATAAATAATTATGATATGAATTGGAGGGATATATTATTAATGTTACACCCCTCACATATTCAGAACTATATAAATGTGTAATAATATAATAAAAACATTCAGTAATTACTCATTGAATAATAAATTGAATATAAATAATTCTTATATATATTTAAACATCACATATTCAAAATCCATCTAGAGAAAGGAAATGGATTTTTTGATTAAAATATATCACCTGTTAATGATACGAAACATTAAATAATGATTTCATATATCAAAAATTACTTTTATAGAAAATTTGAATCATTTATGGGAAGAATTATAAAAAGTATGCTACTACTAGGATAATAATTTGTATATAAATTCATAATATATGTTTTTTTTCAAATTAACCATTAAAATTGTAATGTAGTCAAAAATTAAATTATTTTTCATAATGATAGAAGGATATATTCATTTGATATAAGTTAAAATAATATTTCATTTCTCAAATGTTTTAAATAGAATAAATAACATGTTAAAAACCATTTAAATATTTTATTGTGAAATTAGTGAAATAAATGTCACATATAGTGGAGAATGAAATTAATTATGTAATGAATCATAGTACAATGAATTCCTCAAAACCATTGAAAAACATTGATATGAATGAAAATTTTCTTTTACCCAAGAGTGAATAAATTCAATAATTATGAAAAATAATTATTTTGAAATTTTTATAAACCAAAACAGGATTACAAAATGGCAACATGATTAACATAAAAAACATAGGGAAATACCATAAATTTTGATAAAAATAAAAATATAACTCAATCTACCTTATTGAATGTTTATCATATACAATCATGGAAATAAATGAGAATGTTACATAAAAACATGTCTCAATTTATAAAATTCATATTTAATGAAAAAATAAATAAATATACAATAAGATTAGATTTACTGAAAATATATAATGAAACCATATTTGTAATTATCTTATAATATATCAGTCCCTTATAATTTCTAATAATAAATTATACCCCATGTATTCATTAAAATAACCAATGAGGTGTTATCCTATTTATTTACCATTAATGTTTTGGCCCTCTCACATTAGTCATAGATTCAAAATCACAAAAATACTCATCAGTTTTAGAGTATTTTATTTATATCTTTAAAAAACTATATAAGTGTTAATTTATTTGGGTGATAAAAAATTAATTTAATCAGTTTTAGATATCATAGTGTGTACAGATACACCAAATTGATGTTTTTAATTATAAATTGATTGAAATAGAGAATGGTAAATAATAATTCACCTATAAAAAATAATATTTATATAAAAAAATTTAATATATATTCATTCAATCAATAAATATGACCAACCCTATTTTTCTAATATATGAAAAGAATCACATCACATCATGGGGTAGGTAATTCTCACATACAATGAAATGATGTCATCATTTCTAAATATATTTAAATGAGAAATGAAAGAATTAAACTATTATGATTACTATATTTCATTATATAAATGATATTAATTTCATAATTCTAAGATAATTCTATATGATTTAGTTAAGGATAATTTATAATTAAACATTAAATAGATCTATAATTTCCATTTCCAGTTTTTTAAGATACCACTAATGACTTACAACATAAACATTCAATGATTGTTTTTGGAAGAACGAAATATCTAAAAACTAGAGATCAGATCTAGGATTTTATTTTAGAATGGATGAATAGTTTTAAAATGTTTAAAATTTTTGATGGAGTAAGGTGGGATGTACTCATTTTTATAAGTGATGGGAGTGGGACTCTTTACATATTTAAAATGATAAAATATAATAAAGTCATATTCATGTGTCTGCATCACCCTGGAAAAAAATTGTAGTTAAGATAAGGGTTTGTAAAAATTACATCATCATATAAGGACAATCCATTTTAAAGATATATTTTATGCATAATATACATGTTTAACCCTAGTAAAACCTTTTAACACATACAATGGAGACAAATAATTACCATGTTTCTTATTCATTATAAGCAGAAATGAAATTCAGTAGGAAAAAATTCTAAAACTCCATGTTAAAAATGAAAAATAAATTTTAATATATTTATGTTCTAAATTTTTTGGATATTCATTTTAAAATATTAATACAAAATATGATGAAATAATTTTCTATTGAAATTTAATTTTAAGAATAATACCAAATTTAACGCAAATCTAAGAATATTAAAAATAATTAGATGGATGTTATCTAACTAAAATTAACATATTTCCTAGATATTTCATTATCGCCGTTCAAAAAATGGTTTTGAATTTTATTTACTAATATAATGGAACATTTTTTGAATAACTCAAAATGTTCCAAAAAATTATTTAATGTTAAAATACATTAATTATTATTTCTGTCAAATTTATAAATAATAAATTCATTTTTTAGATGACTAAAAATTATTTTTTATTAAATTTAATATGGTAACAAATTTCTCTAAACAAATATATGACCTAAAAATTATAATAAACAAAATATTTGAAAACAATTCATCATTATCAATTATAATTACTATGTCAATAAGGATTTATTTAAATTATATTTCATTTATATGATATATATTGTTTATAATTTAATAATTTATAATAAGCAATCAAAAAATTTTATTTTTTCATTCCCCAAAATATATCAATCTCTATAGATTTATTAAATATATAATATGTTATAATACATTGTGGGGTGACATTATACACCCCTTATAATAATTTCACTATTGTAATTCTGTCATATTGACATGAAAAACAAATGATGCCTATACCTCATCACATTCTATATTTCACACATTGATTTGTTGAATTTATCAGTCCTCTAACAAAATTTACTAGATCAAAAGTCATCTTCCAAAACACTTTGGTTTTATTATTAAATATTTAAATTATATTACCCTTATAATAATGAGCATAGTACATTGGTATTACATCAATGGTATTTTTATGTAAATGATCGTGTATTCAGTTCCTCAAAAGGGAAATATATATATATATATAACATCATGATCTTTGAATATGAATAGTTGATGTTCTATGTGATAATATAATATTTTTATGTGATAAAGAATCTTAGTCCTTATGATATACATAGTTCACATTATTCATTTATTTGAAAATATCATTTTATTCTGTCGTGTTTATATCTATTGGAAAATATCAACATCAACTATGAATTCAAAATTTAAAGAAAAGTCATTTTAATTTTATTTGTTCAATTATAAGATATTCTTATATGCATCCAAATGGGTCTATATTTTTCTACAATTTGATTATCTTTCACAACTCTCAAAATAAGTTATTCTCAAAATTAATCCCTATATTTTCAATTCATGATCATTTATTAGTAGATGGATTTATAAGGGTCACTCTGAATTCTTGATTGAATTGTAATATTAATATAAAATTTTACTACAATAATTTTTAATTTCAATCTCCTTGGAAATTTATAGGGGAAAATATCATCGTCCCATATATGGTTTAAGTGATCCTCTATGTATTACTATGTATTTCAGGATGATATGTAGTGAACTACATAAACACTATATTATATTCTTGCCCAAGAAGATTTTAGTACACTATACAAAAAATTATATGTCAAAACAAATTATTGATAGTATCAATTGATGAGGCCATACCACTTCCTTAGGGTATGTATTCATGATATTATGATGTGTGAAATATTCTCTTGATGAAAGTAAAAACGGTGATTTCATAATTTGGTCAACTACTACTAACTAATTTCATTTATATGTATTGGGGAGTCCCCTAATGAAATTAATGGTGATGTTTCAATATTTACACATAGGTATAGGTAATAATTGTAATAAACTAATAAAATTCTATATATCAGTAATAAGTTTATGGAATACTAAACACATACATATATAATTCACTCTAACACTATTCATATTATCCAAACAAAAAAATTTATTTAAATCTATATACTTATTCCTATATATATTATAAATATAGAATTAGGAACTAGGAGATATATAATAAATATTACTCTTATATAATCATATATTAAAGAATCATACTTTATTCCTGAACATTACCATTCTCTCATTTCCACATTTGATCTCTAGTAACATACATACTTTAGTTTGAAGCACCAAATCATCCTCCTCAGCATCCTTAATCTTCACATGAATAAATGGTTCTACATTCATCTATTAAAATAATATATTTCTCCATTAAATTTGAATTCAAGGTCTATAATTTCTAAACAAATATGTATTATATATCATTAAATTTATCTAGGAAAACAAGAACAGTCCATTTTACTCAATGCCCCGACCACCTTTTCCCTTTATCATGGAAGTATTATGTTGAGAAATATTTACCATTAATCAATTCAAACAATCTAATCTAAAAAAATTAAAATCTATCTATTTGATTATATAATTCAGTTTAAATATTATAATTATATATATAACCATTCATTATAAATATAATGACTCTATTTTTTTCATTGAAAAAAACTACTCTGTTAGATCAAAATTAGGTGGTGGATTGTTTCTTCCAAACCAATCAACTAGAAGGATGATTAAACTTCTCAAGTCTCATTATTCATGTAATAACATCTTATTCAAATCACTAATGAGTCATTATATGTCAAGAAACCCTTCTCCACTATATCATTTCCTGATCATTGGTGTACTAAGCTGCCTTCACTACATTTCGATGAAATTTTCATAACATTATTTGATTTAGAGAAACATGGATCCAATACAGGTCAACATGGACTGGTAATTTTATATCATTGTTAAAATTATCAAAAGGAATTATAAGTATCTAGATAACCCATGAAAACATCAGATTTTGTTCATGACTGCTGGTATGTGCCAATGTTCAATAATAACCATCCCTGAATGATAGATCAATATAACTAATCTTCTAATCAATTGATAAAATAATCATAATTTTTTTATTAGAATAGTTACCTAATTATTTTATAGATTCATGTCCCAAATATACCTCATCGAAATAATGAAATTAACTTCATTCTAATCATTTTAATTGGAATATATAAGAAAATCATGTAGTGACCCTTATCCTTGTATCCCGGATTCAGTGTTTACCTTTTTAAATTTGTTTAATATAAAATAAATAAATCCTAAAATGACTAATTAGTTATGAATTATTGGTAAAGTAAATAAATAAATGGAATTCAAAAAAAATTAAAACGTAAATTCCACAGTGGATTTTCATTTTAAAATTCCATTATTACCCTTATTACATCTCATCATCACAATTAAAAAAATAATTCTTCATAGCCAGGGAAAAGAGAAAATAATAAATGAGTGATCTCAGACACTCAAAAGGGAAATAATTTAGAATAATTTACAAATAAATACGTAATAATAAATAAAGAAATCTATATAACTAAAACACATTCCATTTAATCAATGACTTCAGAATAATATGGATGAAAAAAATAATTATCTTATAACTCTCTATAAATAGTCACGTGATCTTGAAACATATCCATAGATATTATAAATAATCAAATAATTATATGGGAGATCAATAACTGAATTCATAATGATGGAATGAATAATTCTATACAATTCTAATATTACATCCGGGACTTTTTTTAAAAATGTAATACCATTTAGGCCTTCTTTCATGATGTGTATATAAATGGGTAATTCCTCTAACAAAACCCAATCGTTCATTTCTAAAGAGACCTACCGAAGTTGTGTTTGGATATAGTGGTCTTAACCCATCACATTCGATATCCAATGCATTCCTCATATGAAATGGGTGAAAAAATTTTCATAAACATTTTTATTGGAAAAATAGAATACAAAATGTTTATACATTCCCCATAAAAAATCATAATCCTTAATAGTCAAGAGTAATATAGTGAACTATCATGAAAGTATACATCATAAATCATACTGATCAAAACCCATCCAAAAAAATAATGTAGATGTTAAAAAACAATTATATCCCTAGTCTATCATTAGTTCAATTAATGTTTAATGTCGTTTATGAGTACAAATACTATAAAAATATAATTAGAACATTTTTTATAAAATAAATATTTCATTGTGAATATACTTTTTAATCTAAAACTTTAAATAAATGAAAAAAATTTGAAAATAATTGTTTGTAACATGTAAGATAATATTTATAAAAAATACTTGTTATGATGGTTAAAAATTAAATTCATGTCACACATGTTTAAACAATGATTCATTTCACATTTTATTTTAAAAAAACATGAATTTTTTTATAAGAACATGAAGATTATTTTCAAAAAATTAAAAGCTAATTTTTTTTAAATTTTCATTATTGAAACACTTATAAAATTCTAAAAAAATTAATATATTTTTGGAAACCATGGGTTTTGATGAAATAGTATTCCCCAACCAAGGTAGAAACAATATATGACTTCTATAATTACTATAAATATAAAAGAGATAAATTATTATACGATTTTTAGAAATTATCATAAATAAATAGATTCATAAAAAATAGATTTTTTTTCATGATATAAATATCAAATATTTTCCCCAAGGGTAAATTAAACCAAAAAATATCTCGAATAATGATGAGATTCTGAAATTAACACAGACTTATTTTTTAAATTTTGAATAATAATCTGCATGATAAAAATAACCTTATATGAAACATTATGTATCAGGAATACAAATTAATACGTGATATAACATAAAAAATGCTAGTTTGTACACCACATTAAATAAATAGGTGGTGAATATGGTGTATGATTCATGGATGTAAAAGTGAGATGAGTAACCCTTACCGCATTAATAATCATTGGATTCATAATACCAATTAAAAAATATGGTAAAATGAAAACATTACGATCATAAAATTAAGGATATTAATTATATATTACGTCAAAGGGGAAGAAAAAACACCATAAAAATGAAACATGTTGTTAATTTCCATATGTCTCCCAGAAATAAAAGAGACACTATAAATCCCATCCCTAGAGTCTGACTCATCTCATACATTCATTATCATCATGAATAATTATCTAATGTTAATTATTTTCATGATTTCAAATAGTTTTTATGTTTTTATACTTCTTATTTTAATCATTTCTATGTTATATTTGTTTACATAATCAATTATGTGTATGCCATATTTTTCTAGAATATATAAATAATGTGTCATGAAAGAAATTGGTAGGTTGAAGATGGTTAAAGTAGTAATTTTAGAGACAAATACAGAATAATAGTCATGAAATAATTATCAAATTTCTGTATCAATTATAAATTTAATGTAATCATGAATGATGATTTTGAAAAATTAATTTGGTTTAAATTAGGGAGAGGGTAGAATATATGTATACATTTGTAGTGATACATGATGCATTCCCCTCACAGGGCATAGAAAAAGTAAATTTCTATGTTTTCCTAGTAGAGTACAATGGCTAGCTAGGTTCATCTCACATGAGAAGCATTATCAGCTTGTTAACCTACTTAATCTAACTCACCTAAGAATTAATTTGTTTGTTTTATGTTTTATTTATTTAATATAATATAATAAAATAAATAAAATGAAAAAATCAATTCTAAATAACATGAAATCCTAAAAGGAATGGAATTTGAGAATAATGAAAGTTCTACCAAGAGAATTTCTAGGGAGCACCTTCATTGACCATCTTCAAATATTCTAGGTGAACACATTCCATAATTTATGGGTACACATCTATCTACCACATTAATGAATAAATATTATACTTAGTGATATCCAAGAGTACCCTCCATTCACCTCCTAAGTCAAGGGAAAATGGTTTCAGATTATGAAGTTATACTTTAGAAAACCACAATTAGGATTACACCCACTATAAATTATCCATATAATTAACTCAAAGAAGGTAAAAATCATGGTATCGAGTTCTATTACCGGATTACACCCTTGGGATATTCCATAAGTTAGTTACTCATGATAATAAGTATTATAGTTCATGATTTTTATAACAACCCTACTCTTTATTACACACTGAAACATGATTTATTACATAAACTTCACTTGACAGAACATAGAAGATCGAGAGGTCTAGTGTCTTTGGGTCTTAGGATCATTACATAACAACTTAAAAACTGAAAAAAAATATCTTTATTGAAAACTTTCTTTACATTACCATTATATTCCGCCACACATTACATTCCATGGGATAACCTGGGGTCGTGCATACGGGAAGGCAGACTTATAATTCTTAGTAAGGGAATAAAAATGGAATAACATGAGGGATAAAATACATGTTAGACAATAGGAATATCAATGGAGCACAATAGAAATATTGACTTAAAGGTATGATAAAGCATGATAATCATAACATGGAAATGTGGAAACAACACTTAACATAGAATTTAGCATGTGCCAAGGCTCATTGCACATGTAGCATGAGTAAACCCTCATTGAAAATCAAGCACGAGTAAACCCTCATTTCACTTGAATTATAATGAATCAAAACTCATGCAACATGATGTAACATTATAATATACATTACCCAATGTATTAGATCACTATCAGGGATCACCCTTCTTAAACATTTTATTTCATTCATAAGTGTGCCACATGAATCATATAACATAGAATCAATCATCCTAAAAAGTTATTCCAAGATTAAGTAATTTTTAATTAATATATTAACGTACCATTCAATATGTATATGTTCATAATGGTGAATAACCTTGATAGAGACATGGGTATGGTATTCACTACACAATTATCTTGGCTTGAAAAAATGTGGTTCAATTTCGGCAGCATAACGGTGTGACATAAGGATTCATGAAAATGGTTAATGAGATAGAAATGGGTGTATCATAATATGTAAATGAAATTATTAGTATTGGGTTCATATAGATACACGTCCCAACAAAGATAATGTAATTTTGATGCATAATACAATAGAATTATTTGGATGTAAAATAGGAGAGAAAAATCCCTCACGGAATTTCATCATGATAATGGGTGTAAATGGGGGGAATTATTGAGAGAGAAAGGGGTCTCCTATCATCCAAACAAAAAGAGATCTGTATGGTTGAGGTTAAAAATAATACCCCAACATTTATAATTGAAAACAAAATGGCATGACTACTTAAAGGAAATTGAACCAATATTAGAAAGGAAGAAATCCATTACTAGGAAGTGTGATCCCAAAAGCTTGGGAGAGGCTTTAGAGAGGATTATTGGGAGCATGGGTAACCTTTGGAAGATTCTAGAGAAATAATGGAAGGGGTTTCTCTAACTCCAAATGATTTTAGTGAAGAGGAAGTGGGAGCTTGGGTGGGTTTATATAAGAAATGAGAGGTAATTCTTTATTATTTTGGTTTGGGGCACCTCACATTAAACTAATCAAAACCACAAACCTAACCATGGTTGTTGCCCATGGATTTTCCCAAATGGTAGTGTAAAAAAATATTTTATAAGTCCAATGGCCTAAACTCATAAAATAATATGGTTGCTTATGTGGGGGTGAGTAACACTCTCTAGGAAAACCATTTAAAAAGACAAAATGTTTTATAAACCTTGAAGGGTCCACTAAAGCTTTGTAAAATAAATCAAATAATCCCAAAATCACATTAGTTTAATGGTAAAACATATATTGTCTGAAAATAATGTTTATAGTATTTTATTACATCACTATTGGGTCATTATGATGTCATAAAACAAATTATGTATCTAAAATGTATTTAATTTTTACCCAAAAATTTGAAAGTCTCAGAAAATAATGAAAAATTCACCATGGGAAAATTTTGACATCTTGATCCCAAAAATAATATTCATTTAATCTAAATAATTTTCTAAATATTTTAATTTTTACTTTTAAAATAAAAATTGACATTTATAAAAAATTTATGGGTTTCAACAAAAACAGCATTCAATCCTTAATTAAAATTACAATTTCTTTCATAAAATTTTATGATAATTTAAATTTAATAAAATTTAATTTAATAATTATAATAATAGTTTATTAAAATACTATTTAATTAAAAAATCCATTTATTCATCAAAATATATTTCTTAGTGGAATATTAACGTAAAAAACTATATGTGATTTAAAAACTATTTACAATGTAACAATAAAAATAATTTATATTCTCTATACAAGAATAATGTATATAGTCATAGTGTTATGGTCTTGTTACATAACCCCTTATAACCCAAGCATAAGACTGATGGGTTAGGTGTGCGATGGTGACAGACTCTTGGGGTGGCTCGGATAACATCGCTCAGGTGGTAATCTATATTAACTTTCACTGCTCCCATAGTCGGTTCTGATCAAGCTTAACATGTTCTAGCATGACTTGGGATTGGTCAAGAGAGAAGCCCAATGATGCCATATCCATTCCAGGCTTAGAAAAATGAGCTCGTATGGGGAAACTCTACTGAATGAGGCCTTCGCTTCCTTTGTCTGAGTAAATTGGATTTGTTAAAGCCCTATATTTATAATAATGTTGTGATAAATATTCAACGACTATATTAGAAATAATAAAAATTCTTAAGGGTATTTTCAAATCCAAAACATAAAACCAAATAAGTACATATGATTAACATTACCATAAGAAGACATTTAAATAGACCAAGAGGAATTTTCATTAGTGAATTTTTAGGTCGTTATGATCTTCCCCCTTTAAGAAATGTTTACCTTGAAATTTCCTTTTCTCACACTAAAACAGATCTAGGTAACATTTCCTCATCACTTCCTCTGATTCCTACATCACTTCTTTAAACTTGTGATATCTCCACAATACCTTGACGAGGGGCATTTTCTTATTTCGTAGAACTTTTTCTCTATGATATAAGATATTTACTAGCTTCTCCTCATAAGAAATATCATCTGCTATTTGTACTACCTCTGAAGATAGTACATTTGAATGGACTAGTATTTACTTCCTTAAGAGAGATACATGAAATACATCATGTACTTTGGCCATGGAAGGTGGAAGTGCTAGTCGATGGTCCACAGCCCCGACACAATCAAGAATCTCAAAGGGAACAATTTACCTAGGACTCAACATCCCTTTCTTTCCAAACCTCATGAACTTCTTCCTCTGAGATATGCATAGAAATATTGTGTCTCCAACTTTAAAATCAAGGTATCATTGACGGTTATCTGAATATCTCTTCTATCAAATCTAGGATACCTTGATATACTACTGAATGGTTTTTACCTTCTCTACCATTTCTTCGGACATTTCTGGTCCTAGCAGCTTATGGTCAATGACTTTATCACAATAGTTTGGCGTTATTCACCTCTTCCCATACAGAGCTTCATAAGGTTCCATTAATATTCTTGAGTGGAAATTGTTATTGTAGAAGAATTCAACCAGTGGAAGATATTGGTTCCACCCTCATTTGAAGTCCATGGAAAATGATCATAACCTATCCTCCAGTGTTTGAATAGTTCCCTCATATTGGCCAACTGTTTGAGGATGATAGGGAGTACTGAAGTTCAGTTCAGTATCCAGAGCATGTTGAAGACTCTTCCAAAACATAGAGGTGAATCTTGGATCTCGATCAGATACAATATATAGTGGAACTCCATAAATCCTTACCACTTCCCTGATATATATCTGTTCCCATTGATCCAATGATAAATCCTCCCAAATTGAAATAAAGTGTGTAGAATTTGTAAGACTATCCAAAACAACACAGATTGCATTATTGCCTTTGGATTTCTTTAAATGTCTGCTGACAAAGTATATGCTAATGTTCTCCCATTTCCATGCTGGTATGGCCAATGGTTGCATTATCCCCTTAGATTTCTACCTCTCTGCCTTCACTAGCAGACACACCATACATTTTATGTATACTCAGTGATCTCCTTCTTCATAATATCCCACTAATAATGCTCTCAGAAATATCGATATATCTTTGTGTTTCCTGGGTGAATAGATAAATTTGAACTATGTGAATCATCCAAAAGTTTCTTCTTCACCTCCAGAATTGATAAAAAACTTAGTATTTTCCCCAATCTAACAATTAATTCTTCAATAACATTAAACTCCAAGTATTTCCCTTTTCGGATAACTTTCACTTTATTCTAAGATTCTACACCGTCATTTTGATAATCCTTTAACTTTTACAAAAGTGATGGTTGAGAAATAATTTGTGAAAGGATTTATGATTTTCCCTTTTTATGATTCCTATGTACATCTTCATCACATCTAGGAATATTGTATCCTTTTCAATTCTTGTCAATGATAAAATCGTTGGGTCCTTTCTACATAGATCATCTGCCACCATGTTCTTTTTCCCAGGGGATAATGGATTGATCAGTCATAGTCTTTGATCAGTTCTAACCATCTTCGGTTGTGCATGTTCAACTCCTTCTTCGTGAATATATATGTGAGGATTTTTTGGTCCTTATATATTTCACACTTCTCCCCAGAGAGATAATGCCACCAAAATTTTAAAGTGAAGATCACCATAGCCAACTCCAGATCATGTGTTGGATAATTCTGCTCATGACCTTTCAATTGCCTTGAAGCATAGGCAATGACATTGTCATTTTTCATAAGCACACAACCCAAGACCTTATACGAAGAATTACTGAATACCACAAAAAGTTATCCACTTGTGGGTAATGTGAGCTCGAGCAAAATGATAAGCCTCCTTTTCAACTCCTTAAATCTTTTTTTTGCATTAATCACTCTAATAAAAAATTACTCTCTTTTGAATTAGCTTGGTAAGAGGGTTGGACAGTCGTGAGAAATTTCTCAAAAATCATCGATAATATCCAGCTAACCCCAAGAAGCTATGGATAATCATTATCGATGTTGGCCTCGACTATCCCTCTATTGTAGCTTTCCTAGAGGGATCCACAGATATCCCATTACTTGTGATGATATGGCCTCAGAATTAGACCTCCTTCCAACAGAACTCACACTTGATGTACTTTCCATAGAGCTTCTCCTTTCGCAAGGTCTATAGTATAGTTCTTAGATAATCCCCATGATTCTCCTTTCTTTTTGTGTATATTAGAATATCATCTATAAAGACTACCACAAATATTTCTAGGAAATCTCTAAAGACTCTATTAATCAAGTCCATGAATATTGATGGAGAATTAGTGAGTCCAAAAGGCATTACTATGAATTCATAGTTTTCATATCTTGTACGAAAAACAGTCTTGGGGATATCTTCCTTCTCTACCCTTACTTGATAATATCCCAACCAAAAATCTACCTTGGAGAAGTATTGTGCTCCACACTGCTGATCGAACAAGTCATCAATTCATGGGAGATGATACATGTTCTTCATCATGATTTTTTAAGCTCACGATAATTGATGCAAAGGCCCACTGACTCATCCTTCTTCTTGATGAAGAGGACTGGTTCACCCCATGGTGAAGAACTTTGGCATATAAACCCTTTATCCATATTCTCATGTAGTTGTTTCTTCAGATCCTCAAGCTCCAAAACAGCCCTTATATATGGATTCTTGGATATTTCCAATGCCCTAGGTATAAGATCAATTGAGAATTCAACATCTCTTCTAGGATAAAGACCATGAAATTCCTCAGGAAACACTTTAGTGAATTCCCTCACAATAAGCATGTCTTCAAGGATGGTCGCCTCACTAGAACCAACCATCTAAGCATGATACGCTTCTCATAGGGCAGTAATATCCATTCTTGAGATGATGGACCAAATGAAGATTCATCTTCCTCCGTGTACTTGTATAGAATCAGGGGTTGATTCTCCATAAGAAGAGTGATTTCCCTCTCACATAAATTTATGTTGGCTCTATATAATGAAATCCAACCCATGCCAAGAATTGAATCAAATTCCACCATTGGGAGTATGATGAGGTTATCCGGGAAGTTCAATCCACTGATTGATATAGGGGAGGAGTTAAATGTATGCGATGTAATGATTCCCCCATTTTCCATACTCACCAACATCATTACTTCCAAGATTTGTGGTGGTGTTGGGATTGATATACTAAACATTTGGGATATAAAATAATGAGTATAGCCTAAATCGGAATGTATGTTCTCTATTTTTGTATGAATGACTATTATACATGTCACCACTTCATTGTCAGGGTTCACTTCGCAGTAGTGATGGTAAAAGATGGTCCTTGCTTCCTGGGAGGTTGTTGGTTGCCTCCGAAAAACCATGTATTAGGGAACTGGTTTTCAAGATACCCTAGTTCTTTGTAGTTCAACCAATGAACAATGCATTGAATGTCAAACAGAGCATTCCCTCCTCTGTCACAACGGTAGGTTTTTCTTGTCAGTAGTTAATGGCTAGGTTCCCTTCTCCTCCACACCTGAAGCATTTCCTCACCCCCTTTAGGAAATTTCAGGGGTACATCTTTCTGCACCTTCGGAAAGTGGGGTACTAGATTTTCTTTTCACTATTGGATTAATCCCTCATACCACTATAATTGAAGTCCACCTTATACTTCGTATCCCCATGATACCCTTGAGGTTCCCCGATCTCCATTTCAACCTTGAGGTCTCATTAGACAATTTCCCCATAACTGTTGAAGTCGTGGATCGCCAGGGGGTTTCTGCAGGCTTGGTTTCATCCATCCAAAGAAGCGGTCAACCTTACATTATGGGTTAATGACAAAGCCAGAATTGTATCGTGCAAGCCTTATGAATTTTTCCTCGTATGCTCTGACAGATTCATCATCTTTTTTCTTGAGGGAATGGAATTCCCTTTCCATATTAATCCGGAGGGTGCACGGAAAATATTTATCAAAAAACATTTTCTAGAAATCCTTCCATTCTAATGCTCAATCTCCTCATCAGGATTCATATTTTTGATCAATTTTCTCCATTGATCGACTTCACCCCCCATATGATAAGAATCCAGAAGAACCTTTTCTTGTTCGAAACATTGAAGGATGGAAAATATCGTTTCAATGGAGTTGATCCATTGTTCAGTGATTGATGGATCAGATGATCCATTAAAAGTAGGAGGCATTTGTCTCATAAAGACCTTGATAGTGAATTGTTATTGATTAAGGGAGTTAATCATTTATCTTGACCGATGTATCTATTCAATTCTTGAGTTAACTGAGAGGGAATTGTGCAAAGTTCGTGATTCATGCTCCCATCAGATTGGGAATCTCATTAGAACAGTCATCAAATTGGTCTTCACATCTAGTGTTATCCCAAATCCTCCTATTACTAGCCATTGGAAGGAATAAAAGGAATGTTAGGGGTAACACATAAAGGGTAATCCCAAAAGAGATGACTTATAAATAGATTTTATTTCCTTAACTTATGGATCTATAAGCTTCAATCTATGTTATCCATGATCTAATTTCTGACATATATTATGAAGGGGAAATTTTTTTATTCCCTTAACAATTGTTCATAATAAGATTGTGAATTTACCAATGCATATCCCCCAGGAGTGTTGTAACCAAGAGTGCAGCAAGGCATGTTGTCATGTACTGGGATACTTGAGATGAAGCCCAAAATTCTTTGTCGGGGTTTTCACCCCTAGGTACATCTATTCCAGAGCCACTTCTACCTACTCGTATCTAGATAGGGATGTATTTTCATGATTAACCACTTACTCAATACTCACAAAAATGTATGGATGCTTTTATTATTCTTAGTCTTGTCCCTAAGGCTTTAAATATGGTTTCATTACCATAATCCTAAAAAATAACGAAACCTATTCTCTGATACCAACTGTAAGAACCATGCACTTTATTACACACTAAAACATGATTTATTATAGAAACATTACTTGATAAAATATAGAATATCGAGAGGTCTAGTGTCTATAGTTCTAAGGATCATTAAACCAAAACTTAAAACATGAAACACAACATCTTTATAGAAAACATCCTTTACATGACAACTACATTCCCTCATACTTAGATTTTCATGGGATAACTTGAAGACATGCATAATGAAAGGGTGTCCTATAAAGCCCGATAAGGTAATAAACATGGAATAACATGGGGGATAAAATACATGTTAGACAATAGGCATATAAATGGAGCACAAGGGAAACATGAACATAAAGGCATGATAAATTATGATAATCATAACATGGAAATGTGGAAACACCGCTTATCATTGAATATAGCAAGAGCCAGGGCTCATTGCACATGGATCTAGTGTAAACCCTCATTGTACATGAAGAAAAAGTAAACCCTAATTCCTATTTAATTATCATGAGTCATCACTCATTGCACATGATGTATCATGATACTATACTTTACCCAATGCATTGAAGAGCTATCAGGGTTCACCCTTCTTAAACATTTCATTTCATGCATAAGGGTGTCATATGGATCATATGACATGTAATCAATCAACATCATAAGTTATTACACAATTAAGTAATGTGGAATAAATACTAGAAAGTACCATTGATTATTTATATGTTCATAAAGGTGAATAACCTTGATTGATACATGGGTATGGTATTCACTACGCAATGATCTTGGCTTGGAAAAATGTTGTGAAATTTCAGCAGCATAACAACATGACATAAGGATTCATGAAAATGGTTGATGAGAGAGAAATGAGTGTCTCATAATATGTACATGAAATCTAATGTAAGTGGGTCATATAGATACATTTCCTATCAAACGTAATAGAATTTAGATTAATAATACAAAATAATTACTTGGATATAAAAGAGGAGTGAGAAATCCCTCACGGAATTTTGGAATGGTAACAGATGTACATGATTGGAATTAATGAGATAGAAATGGGTCTCCCATAATCCTAAAATAAAGAGGGAAGTATGGGGGAGGTGCCAAATCATGCCCCAACATATTTAATTTAAAACAAAAGGGCATAATAACTTAATGAAAATTGGAAAAAATGAAAAAGGAAGAAATCCCTTACCTAGAAGTGTGATCCCAGAAGATTGGGAGAGGCTTGAGAGAGGCTTCTTGAGATCATGGGGCACCTCAGGAGTATTCTAAAGAGGGGAGGTCAGGGGTTGGGAAAACTACAAAGGCTTTGAGTGAAGAGGAAGAGGGAGTCTAGGTGGGTTTATATAAGAAAGGAAAGGGAATTCTTTATTATTTAGGTTTGGGACACCTCACAATAAACTAATCAAAACCACAAACCAGCCCACAGTTTTTGCCCATGATTTCTACCAAAGGGGAGTGGAAAAATATATTTTATAAGGCCAATGGCCAAACTTCTTAAAATAATAGGGTTTCATATGTGGAGATGAGTCACGCTCTTAATGAAAACAATTTAAAAAGACAAAATCTTTTATAAGCCTTGAAGGGTCCACTAAAGCATTGTAAAATAAATAAATCAAACCCAAAATCACATTATTTTAATGGGAAAACATATATTGGTCGAACATAATGTTTATAGTATTTTATTACATCACTATTGGGACATTATGATGTCATTAAACACATTATATATTTAAACAGTATTTAATGTTTACCCAAAAATTCTATTGTCCTAGATAATTATGAAAAATTCACATTTGGATAATTTTAACATCCTGATTCCAAAAATAATATTCATTTTCTCTAAATAATTTTTTAAATATTTGAATTTTTACATTTAAAATAAAAACCAACATTTATAAAAAATTCATGGGTTTTGACGAAAACAACATTCAAACCATAATAAAATTAAAATTTCATTTATAAAATTATATGATAATTTATATTTAATGAAAATTAATTTAAAAATAATAATAATAATTTATTAAAATTTTATTTAATCCAAAAATACATTAATTCATCAAAATATATTTCTTAGTATAATATTAATTAAAAATTATTTGTTCTTTAAAAATTATTTTCAAAGTTACCATAAAAATAATGTATTTTCTATATACAAGAATAATGTAAATATTCATAGTGCTAGGGTGTCGTTACATAACACCTTATAACTCTTATATAATATAGAAGGGTAAGGTTTGAGATTGTGACAGACACTTAGTGTGTCTTGGATAATATCTCTCAGGTGTTAATCTCTATTAACTTCAACTTTTCCCATAGTCGGTTCCACCCAAGCATTATGTGTTCTAGCTCGGATAGGGCTTGGTCAAGAGTGAATACCAATGACTCCACTTACTTTCCGACCTCTGAAAAATGGGCTTCATATGGTGTAAGTCTACAATATGAGGCCATAACCTCCTTTGCTTGAGTAAATTGGATTTTTTAAATGCCTATATTTATACTAATCATGTGATCACTATTCAACGACTATATTAGCAACGTTCAAAAATTATAACTGTATTTTAAAATCCTAAACATAAAACCCAATAAGTGCATACATTTTACATAACCATAATAAGACATTTAAATAGACCATGAGGAAGTTTCATTAATTAATTTTTGGGTAGTTACAATTGTAATATGATATGAATAAAATAAAAGAATAAGAAGAATGGGAGAAAAATAAGGGTGAATAATATAGACACAAAAATGAAAAAAAAAATCATGAATTTATTTGAAATATAACTTAAAATTGAAAACTAAAACAAAAATATATAGAAATGATTAATGTAGGATAAGAAAATTGGGATATTTGTGGAAAGCCTCCTTCATTGGAGATCTCCTCCTTAGTGCCTCGGATGGAATGGAATGGAATGATTTGGGAATGAAGATCTCTACTCCTTTTATATAGCACAATATTTCCATTAAAATATTTCATGTTTTTCACCACTAAATTTAAATATTAAAAATTTTATCCTTCATAAAATTTGTTTATAAATTTATTTTTTTCTTTCACCGACGAAATTTCAGCATAATTGGCCATAGGATAAAGGAGTTATAGAAAAAATACTAAGGTTAAGTTTTTCTAGATGAGAATTACCAAATTATACATTAAAATTATAATGTACAATAGAACAGTTAATCAGTGGAAACTCCATATATTTCATTAGATAAACGTGACTATGTGTCCTATTTCAAATCCATTTCAAATCCCCTCAATTAGAGGTTTTTTCCATAAATTATCTTTCCATTACAGATGTGGGGTCTACACTATCCTCCCTAAAAATTTTCCAATTTCAATAATTTTTTTTGGGAAACATTTTTTTAGGATCATTTAATGGTCCTTGAGAGAATTTTGAAGAATCTAAATCAAGGAGCCATAAAAAATAATCACTAACACTGGACTAATATTATAAATGTTTTTCCCAAATTACTATTGTAATAATTATATGTCAACATTACAGAATAATCCAATTTTTATATTTTATCTCAAAACACACCATTAATCCATAATTGTTTCAAATAATATCAAATGGATAAATCGGGAGGGTTTAGATAATTTAAATGTGTATATAATATGTGTAAAATACTATCTCAATCCATCCCCCACACTTCAACAAATATTGTACTAAAATAATATCAACATAGAATTCAGAGGAAACCAATGTTACCAATATTCAAATATCAATGTAATGAAATCCAAAAATTCTCAATGTCAATTATATATTTCAAAATTTAACCTAATATTTCAATTTAATTTCTTATTTTTTGAAGGAAAAATAAATTCATTTATATTACTTTTCCCCCTTCTAAAATGATGTAACTTATCCTTTTATTCATCCAATCCCATAATTAATTATTGTTAAACATGTCATGTCATGATTTACCTCAAATGAATATTTTCTATCATATCTCCTGATACAATTCTGGTTGACTTATTCTCATATCATGAGAACATGATCCTTATCTATATTTTTGTAAATGAACTACTTTATCCACTTTGTAGAGACAAAAGTCAAAAAAAATTAGAAAGGATATAATTAAAGATTCAAATGACTTTAAGGCTTATGTTTGGTAGGATGTGATGGTAAAAAAGTAAAGATCAAGGTGGAAGTCTATCTACTAATGCATAAACCATGATATTCAAAGTAATATTTTAATTACCTTATCCCCATAAATTTATATCAACCCCCATATTTTGAAAAATTATATAGTATATATTTTGATCATTTTAAGCATAATGAATGATTTGTGCCCTCTCTGGAATATATTTTTTCTTATTTTTAATTTTTACCATTTTCGAAGAACCTTTTAAATTTTATTATTTTTTAATAGTTATTATTTATAATAAACTTTACATCCACCACCCATGTACTATGGAAATCATTGGTATGGTAACATTTCTTTTTGGTTTACCCAAATCACAATCCATTTTTCTCATTTTTATTATTATTATTTTTTTCATTTGCATTTTTTTATATTCATGGGGGGAAACAGCTGAGTAGAACGAATGATTCCAAATCCTTTTACAATTACCTTAACAATAACCCACAAACTACTTATTTACATTTCATATCAATCCATTTACCATGATTCCCATTACCCCCACACATTGACATTAAAATATCTTGAAATTACTAAGAATATGGTTGGAATGGAAAAAATGTGTTAAAACATGGTATATTCCTAACCAGTTCATTCATGGTCACTATGGGATAAATAAGTATTGGTGTAAATTTGGGCTTTCAAGTATAAGTGGGGTTTAAATGGTTGTCGTTATCACTGTAAATGTATTTTTTTCACAGTCATAGCTTTGAAAAGCAAAATTTCATGTTTTAACAGGTGGCATGTCCCGTGATCACTCGTGAAATATGATCAAGAATATAATTGGAAGTACATGGTTTATAAATCCTCTCAGTAATGAAACATATGATTTGGGATAATCACTCTGTGGATGATTGATAATAACAAATCAATTCACAAGAATATCATCAAAATCAATGTAGTGAAAATGGTTGGTGAATTTTATTTACATGAATCAATTAATTCTTTCAAATCATGATCCCTCACATTAATATCCATGATTCAAGTTAATCATTAAATTATACCATTCAATTTCATTTATAATAAAATCTAAAAAATGGAATCACATGATTCCTAATAAACTTCTATCACATAGATAATTCATGTAAAATGTGAATTCCAGTGTGGGAATGAAATTTTCATTAAATATCATTACCTGTTTTTTTTAAATGTGGGGAGTTTAAAAGATAAAAAATAAAATTATGCTCCCTTTTGAAATGAATCTTAATCTACTTTTGTCATTGATTGATAATTCCTTCTTCATTCATGAAACTATAAAAAAAATACTAAATTAAGAATGAGGTTCAATACATTAATGCTTAAAAAAGTAATCATGGAGTGGGATACATTCTATAATAATCCGAAAAATTAAATTGAAATATTTATTCTTAATATTTAAATTTAATGTACTAGAAATAATGTGAAGGATAAATCATGGTATGATTCCCTTAGTGGGCCCTGAATTTTTACTACCTCGAGAGGGTAGTAAAACCTGTTATCCAAAGTATGATTATGAGTAAATTTTTGTAGATTTTAACCACCACATTTGTCATCTCCCAGCATGTCATTATTTATTGGTGGTGAGAAATTATCCTTGGATAGAGTATACCTAATCCAAACTCTTTAAAATTATGTACATATTTAATGGTGTGGTTGGATGAAGTATGGATCATCTTCTTCTTTGGTTTCTACTCATGAAACCTTCTTCTTCTTTTCACGTGTGGGAACAACATGGGTTGTATGGATTTAATGTTTAAAGAGAAATTAAGCAGGTAGTTTTTCTTGGCTAAAATTTAAATATGTATTATAATAATATTGTCCTTTAAAATGATCATCCTTTGACTTGATTTACTCGAGCTTAGCTTCTTGGACTTCATCATGGTCTTACTTATTTGTATTGTTTGTAAAAATTATGGAGTTCCATGTATTACTCAATAGGTTCATGGTCTTTCTCCATATCATCATCAAGGTGATAATAAAAGTTATCTAAATATATAAAATCAAAATATAAAAGAGTGATTGAAAATAATTTTTAAATAAAATAAAATGATTTTGAGTTCAAGAAGGATTTAACTCCAAGAGTAGGTTTGGTTTCAATGTCTTCTTTTGTGTTGAGTGCCTCTTGGAGTTGATTATGAGTGGATAGAGGTGGGTAATTAGGTTCCTACATATGTTATTAAATTTCAAGGAATAGTGGTGAAATTTCATCCGCCATTAGCTCAGGTTCGTGGGAAAAATGGGAGATCATTTGTTTCATCACAAACATTCCAAAATTCTCTGAGATATTATTAATCTCCCATGTGTTGTGCAGGCTCTGGTTTATCTTGGATAACATGGATAAATTTGGATAGCCTTTCTATTTGTCCCTCTATCCCTTTTATAGATCCGTTGAGTTTCTTTACTTGAGTGATTTTATAATCTATAAAAATATACTCTTGTTGATGTTCCACCTATTAGTACTCATTCCATGTAGAGTAATTGCAGCTTGGATGTGTCATAGAAACATTATTCTTTTATGGATTCATTATATATTTGGAAAATAATGAAAACTACTTGAAATGTGAATATATTAAAAAGTATTGAAAAAAATTATTAGATCCCTAGAAATGGTGCCAGATTTCACGCATTCTTATCATAGGTAACCGAGATAGAAAATTTATATGTTTTCACAGTGCAGAACAATTACTGACAAGGGGTGTCTAACTTGAGGAGATTGCTCAGTTTTTTCACCCAATTTAGCTAATTCACTTAATAAATAATTATTATTTTTTGTTTTATTTTTTATATAATAAATTGAGTTTATGAAAATAAATGAAATAAAATATTCATTTATAAATAACATCATATCCTAAATAGAATAGAGTTTAAGAAAAAGGAAACCCCCTTGGGGGAATTTTTTGGGAGAACATTCATTGAACATCATGAAATATCTGTAGTGAACACACTAAATAGTATATGTGCACACCTCAATTTACCCAAGTTATTAATGAAACACCTACTTATCAATCGCCAATAGTACCCACTAATCACCTCCTCACATGGGGTAAAATGGTTACAGATTAATAAGATTAACTTTATTCAACCACAATGAGGATTACACTCACTATAAATTATCTGGATAATTAACTCAATGAAGATAAAGAATGTGGTCTAATGTTCAAGAACATGATTACTCCCTAGGTATATTACTCGATTTATTTACTCATGATCATGAGTATTATCATTTATGATTTTATGACGAGAATAAGAAAATAATGATGAAGAAGAATGGAAGAAAAATAAGAGTGAAGAAAATGATCACACAAAAAACAATGTATGAATTTACTAGAAATAAAAAATTAAATTTTAAAATAAAAATTAAATAAATAATATGTATGAATAATAATAAAAAGGGGTAGATTTTTTTCCAGCCTACCTCGATAGAGATATCCTCCTGGGTGCCTCGTATAGAATGGAGTAGAATGACTCTGGATGGAGTAGCTCTCTTCTTTTTAAAATACAGAATCTTTCACCCAAATTTTTTCATTTTCTTGACCCATTAATTGGTTGATTCACAAGTTTTATCCTTCATAAACTTTTTTAGTAATGTCATCTACATTCACCCAAAAAATTTAATCATAATCGGCCATCAATCATAGGACTTATCTAATAAATACTGAGATTGACCTATCTGGATGAGAATTCAAAAATTCATCTTTAAATTTATAACACCCAAAGACCACATTAAGGACTAAATGAATACATAAAATTAATTAAAGAAACGTGCATATGTGTCCTATGTCAAATCCATTTCGAATCCCTATCATTGGAGGTGTTTTTCGTGATGTATGCTTCTGTTACAGTGGTGGGGTCCATGTTGTCTTCCCAAAAAAATTTCCACCATGAATGATTTTTTTGGGATTTATTTTTTTCTCTTAATATCTTAGTCTTGAAGAAGAATTTTAAAAAAATAAATTAAAGGACCATAAAATAAAGAATCACTCATATTGGATTAATAATGAAAAGGTTATTCCCAAAATACCCTTGTAATAAAAATCTGTCAAAATTCCAGAATTAACCAACATTTTCATTTTATATCAAAAATCACCATTAATCAAAAAATTGTAAATAATCTCAAATTGATAAATTTGTAGTGCTTAAATAATTTAAATTAATTTATAAAATGAGGAAAATATTATCATTATCATTACCATTATTCAATGATCGTTAGGTGATAAATGTAGAAAACATTTTATCCTTATAGAATTAGTATAATAATATAAATTCAAATTTATTTCCTTGAATATACTTATCTATATCATCCATGTGATGATGAAAATAGAGTTGTGTTGCTCTATAATGGCAATAATCCATATATACATGAATGAAGTTATCATATTTCAATGAGGGAATAGTGGAAAAAATAAAATATTATCATTTTACATGGAAAAATATGTCATGAAAATAAAAATAATTTATAATATATGAATTATAATTGTTAACTGTATCCTTATCAACTTCCATGTATAGTTTTATTTAATTAAGCATCACATCACATGCCAAGGTGGCAGTCTATTGTACACATGATCGACGTTGTTATATCCCATATAAAATTGAATGTATTAAAGTACATATTTAATCATTATTATAGAGTTATAATTAATTTATAAATATCATTTATATAAATATATATACATTAATTCGATAATCATACCCATCCATGATAAGTTGTAATTGAAAATGAATGTCATCAGTTCTCGAGGTGGTAGCATTCTCTACACATGAATGATGACTTTATCACCCATTTGTGGAAAGTAGAGATAGTTGAAGGTCATACTCATAACATAAATTCATATTAGTATATATAATATACATTATTTTTATAAAAACCTGGTTTAATATAAATTTATGTTTTTCAATTCATAAATAATATAAAAATACATTTTGAAGAATTATTCCGCTTATTCAGGTGTCCTAATTGAGTCTGAAACAAAATACTTCATAGGACCTATTTATTCCCAAAATAATTAAACTAATATGATAGGAGTGGATTTTAAAATTTATTTATTCAGGTAATATCCATACTAAAATTCTTTCTGAATATGATAGTATAAGAGGTAGGTTTTTATTGGTGAGGTGAATTGAAGACTTGTAATATTTGAAAAATAAAATGGTATGCCCGTATTTTTTACATTACAAAAT
The DNA here is from genome assembly GCA_963277665.1 of Viscum album. NCBI lineage: Eukaryota > Viridiplantae > Streptophyta > Magnoliopsida > Santalales > Viscaceae > Viscum > Viscum album. Next base: position 637,470,993 of record OY728157.1, read on the forward strand.
GGTCCAAACTAGATTACTGTAGATTTTGAGACATTATATGGTCAAAATATTTTAATAAAATATATTTTAGGAAAGTTTTTATGCCATTTTAACCATTATTTGTTATCATTAACACAAGATAAGTGATTTTTACCATACATATGGTAATTAATTATTTCTGTTTTCATTATTGATTTTTGAAAATAAAAGTATATTTCACTTATTAGATAATATGAAAAATCCTTATTCTAAATATGGAATCCATTTTTCCAAATTCCACAGATATATATTTAGATTTAAAATTTTAAATTAATCATGCAGGCATGATGACAAAGACGGTTTTTAAATCGAAAAAGTTCAAAAGATTATAATGTTTTAATATCAAAATTAAAGATGAAAATTATTCAAATGAATTAAATTTTATTAATAGTTTTACAGTTGAAATAATTTTTCTTTGAAAATATCTAAAAATATTTTATTCTTATTAATTTTTTAAAAAATGTTGTGTCAATTGTTATTCATAATTATAACTAATCATCGAAAAATAAAATATTTGAGAAAAAGCCCAAAATTTCACCGTATGATAATATTGAAATGTAGAACCAAATAATTAGTATGATTATTAAGATAAAATTTGTAAAAGTTCTTAAGATTAATTATATATTATGTTTACAAGAAATTATCAAAACAATATTTAGAAGAAAAAAAATAGAATGTATTCATTTTCATTTTAAGTGATTCTTATATTATTTAAAATGAGTATAAAGTAAATGAATTCTTTTACCTTATTAAAACATATAATTATTATAATTTAGTTAGTATTATTCATACAATCCAATATAATCTATTGTTTATAATGGTGTACAATATTATGGTCCATTTAGACTTGGGGTTACATGTTCTGCAAGCTATCTAAGATATTAAATTTATTGAAATGTATTTAATTGGTTGTTAATGAAAAAAAATTCATTCCTAATACTATATATAATATTATGTTCATATTTTATAATTTTGGAGTGTTACATTATACCACCTTAAATAATATTTTTACGATTAATTTAATCTTGATCTTTATAATCATGCGTAGTTCATTTGGATATACCATTATTGAACATTGCACATCATAAAAGGGTTAATAAAAAATCATCTTCATGAAGTATGAAGGTAGATATGACGTTTATCTATAATAACAAAAAAATATGTTTCTAAATAGGAGAAAATTTGTGAGAAATTAAAACATGGACTTGGAAGATAAAACTATTATACAAGGGTCAGTAGATAGTAATAGAGATCAATGATAAAAAAAGTGAGTTATCTAGAGAAGGTTGATTACCAAAAAAACCGAAAAATATTTGAGGATTTTTGGGGCCATTTGATTCATAAAAAAATTATGATATAGGATATTTTTTTCAAAGATCCTTTCCCTATATATGATTAATTATACAAGTACTTGATGGAGAACATAAATAAATATATTAACATGATATATTACTATAGGAGTGATTTTTTCCTTTTAATGTGGTTAGATACATTTTACATCATCTCCTACTACAAGAAATTAATATAAAATATGAAATTGTTTCATTATAAATAACAAAAGTAATCTATTAATGGATCATTATATACAGAAAAGATGGATAATTCATTTCATTTATATATAGTTATTATTATAAACAAATGTATAGTACATGTTATCCAATATTCATAAATCTTCATATAATAATGTGACACATTAATCACTAATATATCATTAAAAGTTCATCTTATAAAATTTCATAAATGGTAAACCATTTTCCCATTCCAAAATTTTGTTGTCCAAAACATTATAAATAATATCTCTAAATATCCAAAATGAATTTATCATTAATCATCCAAACAACATGAAGAATATCTTAATAATCACATACCAAACCTATAAATACCTTAATCATGAATTTTTATGAATCATATTGTCAAACTGATTCAAAATAAATCATTATTGAAAATATTCTTTCTTAACTATTTGTTAAATAAAGAAAAAATTATTGTATATATTCCTTAAATCCAAAAAATGATGTTAAATCAATCAATTATTGCATAAATAACTTTTTAATAAATCATTAATCAGTTACATGGTTGTCAGTACTATCTAATTTAAATAATCTATATCATTCATATCATTATCTAATCATCGTCATCTCAACATCTGGATCATATTACGGGATAACATTCCATCAATCATGTCTCTTCTATGAAGTTAAACATTCCACTAATTCAATTATATTGGTCATTATCACAGTTCAACAAATGATTTTAAATCATTAATGAAATATAACTATAGTAAAATATACACCCATTTCATAATTCCCCTAATCAGGATTTCATTGATAAAATACTATAATGACATAGTACATTATTCCAAACTCAAGAACAATAATCATACCACTATTGGTTCTAGGTTGTGTGGATGAGTGTGATGGGTCATACCAAACTTTCCTTTTGTCCATGATCAATGATCAATCTGAGATTTACAAAATGATAAATGTCATTCTCTGCAGAATCTACTCAATGAAGATATACATGGGAGATAAAATGGGTAACAGGATAGGGGATCAACACATATTATTTATAACTAGATTAATAAAATAAATAATAACCTTAATGAAATTACTACTTTTTTGATGGATATGACAACAGATTTGCATTGTCCCATCATTGCATTATAGTAATCAAAGTAGATTCCCTCTAACTGTGATACACACATGTTCCAAAAATATTTGAACTTCCTCATAGGAATATCTTTGTGCTTTTAAATCATATCATAGCACTTTCACTATCCACCTTTGATCTCCTTGATAGCCAATCCAAAATATTCTCCTTGGTTCTCTCTTGACCAAAGAGTTGGAGCTAGAAGAAAATTACTCTCCATTCATGGGAGCATTCTTGGAGAAACGATCTCTCTAGGATTTGAGAGAATTTTTTAAATCCACTGAGAAAATACAAACTAATGAATTGTCTTGTTGATAAAATGATTTAATTTTGTTTATATATCACTAGGTTTAAATAAATAATACCACTAGTTCACTTTATTATTAATTTAGTACCATTTGAACCCCATGACATTAATAATAATAATTTTATTATCTCCCTACATGCGCTTCACTTGGGAACTAAATTATATATTATTTTATCAAATAATACTCATTATTTATTATTTATCACCAGACCATTAAAAAAGGTTATACATTCCACTATAATATTCATTGGACTTGAATAATGACTATTTATTTATTAAATAAATGCCACCACATTATTCCTTTGTAAACATAAAATATTATATTCACTACATTGAAAATAAAAAAAATATGCGATCAAGAATACATAAATAATTATTAAACTACATTTGGGGATAATATTTATTCAACTAGTTAAATAATAAATTCTAATAAAATATTATTTAACTGAGATTTTGGATATACTTAGTGTGTGAACCTCTAGGACTCATTCTCAGTTTCATTTGTAGAATCAGTCTAAAGTATAAGGTTAGCATATAGAAACCTTCCAATATCAAAATAAAGAAAGAGTTAATATTTTGACAACATGATTCCTCTTAAAAAATAATTCTCTATAATATATTCCCATTATCCTGATATCGCAAATCAAGCATGTTCCATGCTGGTTCAACCATTTCATGTACTTGATGTCACTTTCATTGACATCCTAAAATTTTAACTTTCATATTGTACTCTATGGACATGAATCTATTTATTATATATCATTTTCTTCAAAGGGTCTGAGATCTCGACTTCTTTTAAAGGACAAAAGAGAAAAATTCCTTCATGCATTATTCATTAATGCAATATTACTCGTGACACAACCAACATATCCTACTTTGTTTTGGATATGTGTTTTTATGGTTTTCATCAATACATCAAATTACACGTCTCAAAATAAACATTAATAATATTAATAAATTATAATGACCATTGCACACCTCTACAAATAGGGTCATCTAATGACACATATAAATGTTGATTTCCAACTGGTGGGTCTCAATCTCATAATATCCTCTTTAATATTACCAATAAAATACACCATGATAAGTTACCTCAAAACCTTATGATTATCCAATCCTAATATCCTTTATTATTTGTGATCTTAAAATGATATCATCTGGTTATATGGCATATATTTAAGAATAGTGTCGTTGCACTTCCTTGTTCTCATCATAACAAGGAACTACTATGACATTTAAATGTTTTAGTTACTCTTATGACATTATCACATACTATGTCACGTATAAAAAATCATGATGTTATAAAGAGTTTATTAATATTAAAAACCCTGAATAAGGGTTTTCATATAGTATAGGTAATTTGGTTCTAGGGCACCAAATCCAATAGACTCCTGCTAGAACTAGAGTGAACTTCTAACAACCATCTATCCAGTTTCTCTCACATGAAAAACATTCTTTAGATGAGATTGGAATTTATCCATGGGGTCCTCTACATTCTCTTCCATGGGTACTATGCTTACTTCAACTTCATCCCTATGACAAAAAACCCTAAATATATAATACATACTATGTATGTTATTGGTCTTTTGGTGTGACCTTGACTCTTTTTGTAGATCCCCCACTGCAGTATTATCAAAACACAATGTGATAGGGTCATTACTGCTAAGTACCAAATTATGCAGCTGGAAAAAATTCAGAATCCCAATGGATTCCTTGGATAAATCATAATATGCTACATACTTTAAATACACTATATAATCTATGACAACTTGCTTCTTTGAACTCTTCTAGATCATAGCTCCTCCATTGAGATAGAAAACACATCTCGATTGTCACTTCAGATCCTTATAATTTATCATAAAACTAACATCACTATAATGACTTATAAATATCTTCTTGTCTCCGGCATACACTATGAACATATCATTTGTTTCAGTCACATAAGTATAGGCTTAATGGAAGCCCAATGATATTATCCTAGATCTATTTGATATCATCATGACATCTTCCACCCATAGGAAACATCATTTATAGTAAATAATATGGAATACATGATTGATCATATTAATGAAGTGTATGGGATCATGTTCTTTCTATATTTATCTTATTTTGTATGAGGGAACATTTTCATAGAATAATGTAAACCATTTGGCAATGGAACCAATCCCCTTTTGGATCGCACCCAACTAAATCTTGTTAGTATCTAATAAACATATATACTTTTACTAAATCCAATCACCATATTGGTACTATCTTGAAGTAAATTAATCCCTGGAATATAGGCCACGTCACATATTTTCTTCATGGAAAAATAGTCATCTAACCAGCCATTAACTGACTTTAAGAATTGTTTTCCATTTCCAATGAGAAATATTTGATAAACATATAATACTAGTATAACAATGAAATTTCCACTAAACCTATTTTAAATAGACGACTCACATTTCTTCTTAATAAAACAAAATTCATTTATCAGTTCACCAAATTTAATGTTCTATGACCTAGATGCTTGCATCAATCTATAAATGGATCTATGAAACTCCCAAATATTGTGGCATCACTTGGAGTCATAAACACTTCTGGGTTTGTCATATAGACTTCATCATAATGTTTCACATTAAGGAATGATGTTTTTAAATCCATCTAACAAATAAAATAATCATGGTAAGCTATTATAGATAGTATAATTTTTATGGATTTAAAAAAGTAAATTTGTGACATGGTTTCATCATAGTCAATTACATGATGTTGTTTAAACCCTCTAGCCATTATCCTTGATTTATTAGTATATACTCTAACTTACTTGTCAAAGTTTCTATTGAATAACCATTTTTCATCCAATAATCTTTACTTTAACTACTTTATTGGAAAAATCCAACAATTGGTCATGATACATGTAGTAAATTTTATAAATCCAAGATTTCTACCAATATGCCGCTATTGTGTTCTCTACTAACCCATTATCGCATATTGGTTTATAATTGTCAATGAATAATGAGTCACCATATTCAGTAAATAGAGAAGAATATCTCTCTGGTTTTCTATCCTCTCTTACACTCTAACATGGTACTTTCTTTTGGAACTACTTATTCCATGGGGACCTACGGAATATGTTCTTTGAGAAACTCTTTTTTATCTTGAGCATCAAATTCATCGACATCAATCATGATCCCACTATACATTTTAATAATGTTTTCCCTCTCAAGAAATTTGTATTTCCTGGTGATGGTCACTTTCTTTTCTAAGGGTTTTTGTAGGTATTATCATTATGTTTCCTTGTGATATCCTATAAAGATATACTTTTTGTGCACCATGTTTCTATTTTGTTTCCTGAGAAGTCCATAACAAACAACTCACAACCCAATAATAGTGTGTGTGAAAAAATTAGGTTCCTTACACTCTATAGGTCGAAGGGAATTCCGTTTTTCTCTGTAGTCGGTACCTGGTTTAATGTGTATGTCATAGTTTATTATTCATATACCTGAATGGATAATGGATGATTAGCATGACTCATCATCAACCATATCTTATCTTATAAGGTATTTTTCATATTTTCATTAATAATATTCCACTATGGTGTGTATGGTAGAGTGAGTTGATATATAATATTAGAATATCATGGAAATTTGATGAATTCTTGATTAATATACTCACAACATAGATCCAATTGAAGATTCGTTATCTTATTTCCATGATGATCTCTTACTTAATTCTTGAATTCTTTTATTTTATCAAAGTAATCAGACTTACACCTCATCATGTATATAAATACATATATATGAAGTCACTAGTAATAGTTATGAATTAATAATATCCACCTATAGTTTATAATGGAAATTATTGACACGCATTAGTGTGTACAAATCCTATAAGTTCAATATCCCTTTAACAATGTCCACCAAATGGCAGTTTGGTCATTTTTTCATGTAAAATAGCATGAAATATTTTATGAAGTTTTTTTTCAAAATATGATATATTACCATCTTGATAGAGATTTTACAAGTGCTTCTTATTTTCATGAAAATTACGGTGACCCTAGAGCTGAGTGTTATATGATTTGTGTGAACATGATTTATTATTAGTTTATAACACTAGGTTTTCCTATTTTAATACATAAAGGAATTTATATAAATATGTCATTACATAACAATTGTTTTCCTTATGAAAGAAAAAAAATTATTTCCAACCATGAAATTAAACCCTTATTCATCTAGGATTGATATAATATTCTATTGTGGGTTACTATAGGTATGTAAAAAATCATCTAAAACCATAAGCAATCATGTTAAGAATAAAGGTTGGATTTCACAATTGGTTAGATCATTTTGACTCAAACTATTATACTCTCTCAGATCCACCACCCATTTGGAAATATTTTAGAATCTACATGTTTCATGCATTTGGATACGGATTTGAGAAGCACAATCTTTATCTAATATTCAATCTATATATATGGAAGTATTTTAGTAGATAATGAATGAACCTTTAGCATCTACTGGATTATTGGTGTTGTTCTCTTCTAGTGTCTAGGCATTCCACACACAAAACATATTGCCTCCATTTCCTTGTATTGCCTCTTAATCATCCTCTTCTTGTATGAATGGTTCCTGGGAGCTTTAGATAGTTTATATTTCATGATCCCCTTATCCATGTTCTTTATTTTGTTATTAACCATATGAATCGTATGATTATCATTTTAAATGTCCTTTTCTACATAGTGAATTGTTGTAATAAGATCTAAAATACATTACTGATTATTTATCCTGTTGTAATGGAAAATAAAACGGAAGATGGTCTTGGACAATGATGAAATTATGAGATCTTTATGGAACTCATAAGTGAATTTAATCTACATGATTTTTATGAATTAAATACAGAAACTAAGATTGAATACATGATAACCAGCAGGCCCAGACTCTTCAAGAATAGTTTTTAATAATGATTTGGAGATCTCATACCTCTCTTGTATTGCCTTCTATTGCTAGAGATCCTGAAGGCGAGGCATCATTCTATATGCATCCATGTCCTCATGTTGCTTAAAAATATCATTTAAAATATATGATAGCATAAAACATTGTACATCTAGGAATTCATTCAACTATTTCTTATAGAGTGATAAGTCTTCATCACCAAACTCATTTCCAGTCGCTTCAGGAAAATTTTCTTCCAGCATAGAACGATGATGGGTTGGAACCTTTTCCATTCACAGAAATTTGTGAGAGTGAAAAAGATTTATTTCACATGTATGGATCACAATGATATATTTGATGTCATTTTTTTAGTGTCTCTAAAAATGAGATAAGAATTATTTTTGTACATTATTAGATATAATTTAAACAAGTTAATAAATATAAAACTTATTATTATCCCAATATTTTATTGAAAACCATTAGTTATTAGCATTGGTTTCAGAATATATTGTTTCTTGGACATCCTACTGAAAGGACACCTATTCCCTTCTCAATACACCATCATTCATTGGTCGAGCATCTTGAATGGTTTTGGGTAGGCATTATAAATTCAAACTGCATTAATTCAAAATTCCATGATATGTTTAGTGGACTGTCTGATCCTTAAATCCTAAAATTAGATTTCCTTAACCTTTTTATCTTAGTTACACCATCTCTTATTTTGGCAGTCAAACCATGATGTGAACTATGTTAAGACGACTAAAAACATCATGTTAGGATTCCGCAATAATTGAATTTCCTCCAACATTGGATTGTCAACCACATTAAATTGTGGTTTGATTTTAACTGATGTAGTGGAAGCTTACACTGAGGTAATATATATCATTGAATCATTTTTTTATTTTATGTATAAATAAACCATTATTTTATTAATTACATGATTTTTAATATTATGTGGATTAATATTAGGGGAAAACCATTACTTAGATATTATTTACTGAGAAGACAACTTATTTTAGTTCTATATTTGATGTAGGCTAATTAAATAAAATTATGTGCTCGCAAAAAACATTTGTAATGAAATAACCATGCAGCTAGACAAAAATAAAATAATAAATTGTTTTGATCATGAGCGTTTACTAATGGTCATTTTATCTATAATTTGATAAACTAACAACTACCCATGGGGAAAACACCATGAACCAGTTATGGTTTGTGATGCAGCTTTCCACAGGTATACAACTGTATCAATCATGGATTAGTTTCTTGTTAGCCCCAAAATTGAAACAACTCCACCAGTTTGGGAGCTTCATCCATTACATATGTTTTTAATCTCATGTCGTATAGGGGAAAGGGTTTATATAAAATAAACCATGGAAAAACAAGCCCTATATAATATGATTAAATAAGGAAAAAAGTACAAAAATTTAATTTAATAATCTATAAAATGAAACCAAACATATATAAATGTCTGGTCTATGATCATGACCATCCACATGAATGGAATATATTAATAATATAATTAAACTACATTTAATTAATAATTATTTCTAATATAATATCAATTGTTATCGAATAAATTAATTATCATCTTTATTGAATCAATTCATTTATCACAATTCTCATATGAATTTCCTTGAAAATTTCATCTATTATAATTGTAAACAAATATAAAAAAAATTATATTAAATTAACTATGTACACAAACATACCTTGGAGGCAACATGTTGAATAATCGTCTAATTCTACTTAACCTGAATTATATACTTATATTTTTTAATATTATGACATATAGAATAAATGATTTATCATATACTTTCATGAAAAGTACTATCAACATAATGATTTCATGAATTACATGATTTTTCGATCACGTGTTACGATTCAATGCATGTATAGTTTCAACTGAAAAACGAATCATACAAGATATGATGATCTGAACATACATTGATATTAATTAGAGATATATACATATATATTTCAAAAACACTATAACTAGGAGTGTCCTATCATCTTAATTACCACATGAATGTACACGTCGATAAGATTTACATAGTATTAAAAATAAATTTTGAATCAACATAATTTGGTATAAGTACTTGATGTTTATAAGTTATCTACAGAACATGAATGTCTCTCATCATGTATCTAAGAAAGACTACTAGGGAATATCTAGGTAAATGTTTCCATATAAAACGAGAATATAGGTTGTGTATAGACGACAACATGGTGTGTTAACTCCGAGTTACATGATCAGCAATCATGTAGGTTGTGAATGGTAGTACATGGTCCTTCTATGACTCAAAGGGACTAAATGTTGTGCATATGGGATACACGACATGTAATCATGCTAAATGTGTACCAGGGTAGCCCGGTCCACCCACAGTGTAAGAATTAACTACCCCATCGGTAATCAATATACACAGTTTGAGTAATTTCCAAAATAATTCTTGGTTCATTGAACACAAGTACATGGAATGTAACTCTAAATACATGGAATGTTATCATGTGTGGTCCAGATAGAATACTTATCACCTATAGATTAGTTCCTTGATTTTATTTTATTAATTAAATTGATCATCTTGATTTGATCAACATGAAATGAAGGACGAAGAAGAATATATTGTAATTCAAATTAAAAGAATGAATAAAAATGAATTGAAAAACTAAAATAAAAAATGGGTTAATCAATTAATGATGTGTATATAATTATATATAATCTATTGACTACTTAGATGCCACCTATAGGATATGGATGCAGCAGAAGCATGTGATGGGTCGTTCAAAACATTTCATTTTTTCGAGGATTGATTTCCAATCTGATGTTTACACAACGATAAACATTGTGATCTATGTAATTTAATCAATGTATAAATACCAGGGATATAAATCCAAAACCAAAAGACATGATCATGACATATAATTTATAATTAGTTTTGTTAAATATTGAATTTTATTTATGAAATTGTTTCTTCATTGATCAATCAGACAAAATATATTCAATTTTTCTTCATTTCATTGTAGGTATCGAAGTAGATTCCCTTTAGTGGTGATACAAAAATGTTCAAAAAATCATGAAACATTTTTATTGTAATTTATGGGTGCTATCATGGTAGTTCCTTGTGATTTCTTTTTGTTCAATTGATCGCCTTCAAAATTTCTTCGAAAGTCTTCTCCTATATTTATCATGACTCAAGAGTTATATGTGGAGGATGATCGCTCCCCATTCAGGGGAGAATTCAGGGAAAAGGGGGTTCTCTTTGTCTTTAGGAGATTATACAAATATGTTGATCACAACCAAACAAATGCATTTTCTTATTGAGAAAATAAAATATAAGGGTTTATATATCACTAGGGTTATTATAATGTAATTTCACAAGTGACCTTTATTATTTATTTAATCATTTCGGAACCCCTTGTAATATAACAATAATATTCTTATTATTTCTCCACATGGGTATAATGATATAATGAAATTAAATATTATTTAGTGAAATAATATTAAATATTAATTATTTCTCATCGGTCCATTAAACGCGATCCACCATTCCTCCATAATATTAATTGGGACTTGAATATTGAGTATATTTTTATTAACTATATACCACTACATTATTTTCCAATAAATATATTAATATTATATTTCATAAATAGAAAATCCATACTTACATGCGATCAATAATACAAAAATAATTATCAAACCACATCTAAGAATACAATTTATTCAACTTGTTAAATAATAAATATAGTAATATATTACTTTATAGGTATTTTGGATAAATGTAGTGTGTTAACCTTTAGGCCTATTTCTTAATGGAATTAGAAGAAGAATTATAAAGATAATGGTTAGCATATATCAACACCCCAAGGAACCCATAATGAAAAAATTTAATGACTCAATGACATGATACATCATATTAACTATTACTTTGTAATATAATTCCTTTATCACTATATCTCAAGTCATGAACATTGAATGCTAGTGACATCAAACTATATTCACAATGTCTCTTTCTTTGACTTCCAAGAAATTGAACGTAACTATTTTACCCCATGGACATTGATTTATTTAGGCAACATCATTTACATCAAAGGGCCCGAGATACCAAATTCCATCAATGAATAGAAGGGAAAAATAATTTCTTGAATTATTTATTAATTCAATATTACTCATGATATAGCAAATATACCATACCTCACTAAGAACATTTTCCTATCGTAGCATTCATCAATAAATCACATTACTTGAATAATAATAGTTATAATTAATAGTCATAATGTATAAGGACAAATAAACATGTTTGTAGATAGGAACATCCAATAACACATATAAATGTGCATTTTTTAATGGAATGTCTCATTTTCATAATATCCTACTAGATATTACCAGGGGTGTACACCATGAGAAGGTTCCTCAACATCCTGTGAGTCTCCACCCCTAATATCTTGTATCATTTGTTTCCAAAAATTTATATCATCCGGCTATATAACATATATTTAAGAATATTTTCATTAAACATCTTGTTATCATCATAACATGAAACTTTTATGACTATCCATTGTGATAGATACTCTTTGGACATTATCACATACAATGTTACGTAGAAGATAAATGATGATGTAATAATGAGTTTATTAATATACAAAATAAGGAATACTTGTTATTATAAAGTATACAGATGTTTTTTCTATGAAACCAACAACAATAAAAACTCCATCTATGGTGATATCATCAACATGATCAAGAAACATTTTTTAATATTGAGGAATATTCCATTGATGAATGGTTTATCATTTTTTGTAGTGCCCAATATAATTAAAGATAAATAATTTTTCATTGTAAACATTCTTCATTTCATTGAAATCATGTGTATGTTTTCATTTATCTCCAAAATATTAGAATCTCTCTTTCCCTTTAATAACATACAGGGGTATTTCATTCTACAATTATCACATATGGAAAATACTTCTTTACCTTATTTCGATTATACAACATTATATCTTCTTTACAATTATTATTTGATTTCAATTCAATTCCATAATACATAGATTATTCATTAAAAATATCATTAAAACGTGATATTATATCATCAAATTATGAGAATGTTTGGAATCCTAGCTTCTTTTAAAATATTATGTTAATATAATAAAATAAAATTATATTTCATTGTCCTTGGATTATGTGAAATTATGAAGATTATATAATTTTCACTAGTCTCCATTTCAAGGAAATGAATTCTAGTAGATTAGTGCATAACATTGTGGAACATAATTTATATTCCTATAAATACTAAAAAATATATTGAAAATTTGAACATATGTGGACAGATAATATCAAATTCAAATACATTGTTTCATTTGGGATATATTTATATTGAAATCATTTAAAATAATTTTTAATTAATATGATAATTAAACAAAGAATATCCCATATTAGTGTCCAAATATTTGTGTAGTAAGTCTCATTTTCAAACAGCATGCGGTGATTAGGTCAATAATATTGTTCATTTTTTGGATTTAGTACCCCCCATGGTACACCTATTCCAAAATAACATCCACCTATAGAATCTAAATAAGGACTTATTTTTAGGAAAAACTAGATAATCCCTAACATATCCCACATTTAAGATGTTCTTATATACTTATCTGTAATGTATATCATATTGTTATGGTCTTTAATTTATTTTTTCCGAACTCTATATCCCAAGGATTCTATTAGGATTCCTATAATACAAACTATAATGATCTTGACCCCAATGGTTGAAATCCATTATCTATATTGTTACATGAGAATATTATTCGATTAATTCCATCCTAATGTAATGATTATATTTAAATAATTGAAAAAAAAGATCAATAAATTTAATTCAAATTATATTTTTAAACATAATATTCAGAAATTATTTTCTTTTATTATTAAATATTCTCTTTAGTGTATCCTTACAAATTAACGATAAAAAAATTATGGTATTTGGGAAAAAATAATACATAATAAATGGGTGATCTCGTAAACTCTTCAAGGGTACATTTATTAAATAATAAATAAATAAATATCAAATAAAAAATATAAAAAGGTAAATAACTAAAACACATTCAATTTAATTAGTAACATAAGAATAATTTGGATGGAATAAATACTTAATAAATAATTCTATATAATCTTTCACATGAGCTTGAAGCAAAACCATGTACAATATAACGAATTAAATAATCACATGGTATATAAATAACCTAAAATATATTGAAAGAGTTCATAATTATAGAAATATAAAATTTATCATTGCTTACTCATTCAAATAATTTTATATAATTGGAAATTCCATTGGCCACAACCCAATATAGTTTGTCTCATGAGACCTACCGATGCATCAAGGGGCTATAGAAAACCACAACCGTCACATAAAAATTCCAATTAATTCCTCATATAAAAGGGTTCAAAGAAAATAAACATTAATATTCATATTAAAAATGATGCATATTAAATGATAATATGTTCACAAATAAATTAACATAATCATAAAACGTCTAATTTAATACATTGAACAGAAATAAAATATTTTATATTCAGTAAAATTAATCATAAACCATCTAAATAAAGAATAAGTATGATATGATTTCAACATATCCCCATTTAATCATAACATAAATAGAGTGTTTATGAATTTTATGGGTATAAATCTCATAGAAATATAATTACTAATATTTTTTCAGAGAACTACATTTTCACTTAGAAGATATTTTTAAAATTAAAATTTTAATCAAAATATGAAAAAAATATTATTTTGACGTTAATCTTCGGAAATTTGTTTTATAATATATAAAACAATGAATGGTAATGATGGTGTAATTTTTTATATAAGACTTTTTAAAATAATGATTCTATTTTAATATTCAAAAAATTACTAAGAAATAATTTTTTTCAAAATGACATGAAGATTTCATTCAAAATATTTTTTAAATTTTTAGAAATGAATAAAAATATCTTAACTTAATAATATTTTATATGGTAAATCCATTTTGACTTTTTTTTACAAAACATGGGGTTTCATGAGAAAGTATTTCTAAACGAAGACAGAAATAATGTCCAATTTTCATAAAATATTTTTTTTACCAATTCAAAGTAAGAAAGAGTGGAAATTTTGTACTTTTTTTTGAAAACGTTAATCGATAAAAATGGAAAACAAAATATATTGTTTTAGTATAGAAATAACAAATTCCTCCATGGGATACTTAAACCAAAAAATAAGCCCTAATACAATTGAGATTGTGAAATAAACCCTTAAAACTTTTGAAAACATTCGAATTAAAATTCCCATGGAATAAACCACATCAAAAGATACATTAATTTCCATGAAGATAAATTAATTAATCATATAAAATACAAAAAGTTGTAGTATTACCCCACAAAAAATAAATAAGTAGTGATTATGTTGTATTTTTCACAAAATAAAATGTGATAAAAAAACTCTTTCACTTTTGTAATCATTTAAATAATAATCCCCAATAAAAAATAAAATCAACTTAAACATTTAATATCCTTAAATGGTGGTTATTATTTATATATCATGTAAAATGGTAAGTATATACACCACAAAAATAAATGAGTGGTTAATTTGAATTGTCTTCTTCAATTAAATAAGAGACTAGAAATCTCATACAATGAGTTCAAATCATCCTATATGTTCTTTCATATCCTAAATAATAAAAATATGTGACTAATTTAATTTTTTAAGATCTATTTTTATATTTTATATATTTTATATTTTATTTATTTGATGGTAGAATGCATGAAAAATAATCCCCAAAAGGTGGGATTTTAAAAAATTCACCCCGATGATCGATATGACTTTGTCATCATTGGTGGAATGCAACTCGAATTCTTATATATTATATCATGTGAGGAATATAAAATATAAAATAATAACCATAAAATACCAAGTTATATCTGAATACAAACATGATGTCTTTTATTTATCAGTTATTGCTACAGTAAAAATCTGAAGTTGAACTCCTCTTGATCATACACACATGATTTAAGAAATGTTGGGAGTTTCGATCATGGAAAATTGAGTTCTAGTATAGAGATCTTACAACAGCTTCAATGCTCTAATGATCAATGTCTGACATAGAATGTTATGCATGTTAGATAGTTTGATCCTACCCCTAGGATCTAGTGCCTCTCTCTTTATAGTTCGGGGGAGATAGTAATAGAGCGAGAAGATATGAATAGTAATTGGTGATAACATCTCCAATTATTTGTATAGTATTAATTAAATTACCTTAGAATAGAACCATGGACCTTGAATAATTTTATACACTATAAATAAGATTATGACTATTGTACTGATTCCTAAATTTTTATTATCATGTTCATGTAATATAATAAATATATTAATTGATAAAATCAGTACATTAACTCCACTCGCCATTCCTTCAAATATTAAATGTAATTTGACTATTTTAACCTATCATTCCTTTAAATAACATTTTCCATGTATTTACATAAAAACATGTAAATAAATTTAATAAATAAATTTAATGCTAGTTATTCTTAACATTAATAATATGAATTTATTTATTTTCCTTAGATAAATCCTGGACCCAATGTTGGGGCACACAATGTCCAATATATATGTTCAACAAAATAGGATAGATTCTTGAAAATACTATTGTGTGAGACTGTCTATGTCGTTATCTCAATTGTAGCTAATACCATTCATAGACCAAGAGTGGGATCTAGAAACCCATAATGGCCCCTAAATTGATATGGATAGTCAATGAAATGAAAACCAACCTATGAACATGAACTATGTTTCATAGTATCTTTATCTATAATATCTCATAAAGAATTTAGACAACCTATATCATTTTATGTTTCTTACATTCTTATTTTCTAATCTAACAAGATAGATTTTTCCTCTACTTTCATTTCCCTGTTATTATAAAGGTATAAACATCCTTATAAAAATGGATATAGATATATTACCTCTTTATCCTATAAGTAAAAAATACATTACTAACCATTCAACCAATTAAATACAAAAAATGAAGCACCAATCAAAAAATACCACTCCATGATTTCATTATCATGTTTTTTCATGAATCTATGTATGTGATAAAATGAGACACAATGGAAATGGTATAAGGATATGAAAATATTAAACATGTATTTAGATATGAAGATTCACTGACACCTGAAATTATTTGAGTATCTATTTGTTGGACTATCCACATGATCTCACTAATCGAGATAACCGTGGGAGAACTTCAAAAGAAAAAGTCTCAATGTTTATGTTCCTCTGACACCTAATAGTAAAACATTTATTATTTTCATTCAGTAAGATGTTTCTAGACCATATGAAATTTTTATTATTATTAACGACATGGTATCTCAATAATTTAATAATATACTAGGACCTTATATAACCTTTTGATAATAAAATTAAACTAAGGACTATACCATTAAATAGTGGATGTAGAAATATCTACACTTTAATTATAAGAATCAAACTTGTACTAGTAATTGTATACACGATATAGTAATCAAAAGTATAGTATAGTTTGGTCTTGGGAAATCACTATTAAAAAACTACCACATTAACTAGATACATCCTGATAACCATAACTATTAGCTGTCACTTGATTAGAATCATGTATCTGGTGAGTCTTGATCTGAGTTTCTAGGTATTCCACCATTCCTCTATGTTCCTATTAGGCTATTTTCATCCTCACTTCCTTGAGATACATCTCATGAGATGGTAACTACAATTATACCCCTTTTTTCATGTGTTATAACATGACTTATTAGATAGTATGAATATCATATTTTACATTATTATAATACTTTACTTACAGGGTGTAATTCCATGAACTGGAAAAGTAGTTTAATTTTACTGCTTCTTAGCTACCTAAGATGCTTCCACATACTCGGTATTTGTAGGTATGGCTTCCACTAGATCATAAGATCATCTCTTTCTCAACATGTTATCATTACTGTGATATTAGATCACAATGATATAAGGAATAAAAATTGGTTTCTCCTAAAAACTAGCATCATTTCCTCCCCACATACCAGGTATATATATTTTTTACTTACCAAATTACAATCAGCTAGTTATGACTTCTTTACTTGAAGGTCTCCAAGATATAGCTGAAATTTACATAATATAATGTATATCTAGGTAATATAAATTCTTATACATGTTATGGAATATGTGTTCGATCCATCTCATAAGAGAATGGAATTCACTGACCACATTAATCACCTCTCATGTCTTAAACATGCATCCTTGAGAGATTATTCCATGTGACATTGGAAACAAATATTCCCTTGAATTGTTCTAACTTGGATTTTTCTATACCATGTCCTTATATGTATGTTTGAAAAGAGTCCAAGAACCCATTAGATCCACCATGGTAGAACATGTTCCCTATAACATATGTTGCCACATTAAATCAATCACTATATAATATGTTCTTCGATTCATTTCTTAATTAACATTAATATGATTTTATATTTTTTTCATATGTTACCAACTAATTTTCAACTCAAAACTATAGTACTCCTAATAAACTCTTGTAGACATAATTAAAATATTCATTCTAAAGGAATATTCTATGATATTGATGCTTAATTCAATCCTAAATTATATTTCCATAGCATGCATATAATATTTTAATTTTGTGACATGACCATCCCTTTCGTGTTACGTTGTATATACACCATCCACCATTGGTAGTCATGACATATAATGCATAATATAATGATCCTTGAAAGTAGCTATGAAATGTAAAAATCCAATTGACTTTGTATTGACATCTTTGTATAACCAATAATGCTTTTTTGATAATTCACTTATACAATTCATTTATCATCTCACTTGAATACCCTCCGTAGTTTTTGAAATTATAAGCCCCTTTTCACATTGATACATAGAATTCATTATTGAATTTTAATTAATATCACCAGTCTTTGAAACATTTTATATACTAAATAATTATAATAATTATCATCCATATTGAATATTTTATAACCATTTTCATTGAATTCAAAATACATTATTATGGTTTTAACCATCTTACATTGTCTTTGTATCTAGAACATTCATGGTCCACAGGCACTTTTGGAACTAGTTTATATTACATATATATGTGCATCCATGGAATTGAATAATCCCAAGTAAACCATTCTACAATTGTCAGTAATATATATGAGAAACCTTTAATTTAAATGTAGTCTATCACCTTACTACCACATTTCTTTCATAGGGATTTATGTAATATCCTAAGAAAATTTTTGGAAAACTACATTAGATGCAGAATGTGTTTCTATTTTGGAATGATTTTTTATAACTTATCAATATATTTTCATCTAAAGACATGTCTAATGAAATAATGGATTTATATCATATAATATATCAAATGATATCAATATTCACTATATTTATCATTTTGTTATTGAATATCATTGTTATTTTTGAACCATGTCAAGATATTTGATGGTATTTTTTATAGGTTACAACATCGATTCTAATTAAATTATAACTACTATGTTTAAAATGTGAATGTATGGATTCATCCAAGATACATTTTGTTGATAAATATCAACATGTATGACATCATCGCCAATCTTCTAGGTTAACATAAATGTTATGATGTATATAAGGTAACATACATTTAGGAATGACTCAATGAAACATTTTGTTGAAAAATTTTAGCATGTATGATTTTATCATCGATAGTCCATGTTAACATCAATTCCATAATTTATATATGGTAATGTGAATTTAGAAATTACTCCACACAACATTATTATGATCGATGAATGATTGGTCAAGATATTCTTCAGCGTGTCAGCCCAAAGAATCTCATATCTTATCACCATGAATATATCATACTTCACTCTATCATTCCTTAATGACTTAAAGTAAAAATATAATGTATATATACCTATTTCTCACCAAATAGTATTTTAAAATATCATGGTAAAAAAATTCTGAAATAATTTTGGTTATCTTTTATTTTTAATGGTTTCATATTCCAAACTAAAAATGTTGTTAATACCAAAGGTGTATACATTAACAATCCTAAAAACCAAAATGGGTATCTAATTGATTTTGACTTATATCCTTACATGGAAAATAATTATCTTTCCACAACTGGGTATGAAAGTCTTATATATATATATATATTCATCAGGTATTTACTATGATTCATGTATTACTAATGTATTGGTTGTATATTAAACACCACAAAAAAACATCCATTCATGAACCTGGAATAATTTCTCTATGTATCCAAATGACATGTGGGATGAATTTTTTTGTTATAGTCAATATCTTTACATGAATCATTCACCTGGAAATATATAAGTTTTTTATTACTCACAACTGAATTAGGAATCACCCTTTCTTAGACACATGAATAATGAACCTTACTTATTGTAATGTTTCTATATTTACATGGTTATAATATATAAATACACATTTTTATTGGAATATTGAACATAATACCCAACTTAGATGATTTAAAAATTACTATCATATTCATCAATATGCCTAAACAAGTAGCATAATGTTTATTAATTAGTTTAATTTGTTGTGAATATACTTCAATTGTTTCATTTCATGACATGGAAATAAAAAAACTCATGTTGATTTCCTCTTTCATTGAAGAATGTTGTGAATGTTACTTTGGAATTACTTTTCAATGACCTATTCTCCTTGTCATTCAATTTTTTCACCATAATAATTAAATTTTTTCAATCTTTTCTATTGTTATTTCCATGAAGAAACTACCAAAATAGGTAATTATGTGTTTACTCATTACTATTTATTTTGTAACCTAAAATTATAATTGAGTAAATAGAATAAAATAATATGTGAAATGTATCCATTGAAAGATCATTATCCATCTATCAATTTACACATGTACAGTTTAATAAACATATTCATAGATTGCTTCACTTTCTTCTTGAAAACTTCGTGGAAATGGGACTACATGTCATATCAACCATGTCATGATGTAGGGATGCAACTTGAATCATAAATTAGTTTTTTAATTGTAAAATAACCATCATATTCTAAACTCTTGTGTCCCATGTAATAATGTTTTCCACCGCCGATTCCTGATATAGTATAACAGGTACTGGGGACACTAGTACCTTGAATTTATTAAATCATTTTATTGTGCGCAAGTGCCTATACAATTATTGGAAACTCATTACATTGTAAATATTTAATTTTTCGATTTTTTTTTGTAGTAATTCTTATGGAATAAATTTTAATTTATTATAAAATCGAAATTTTATAATATTAATAATTTTTATCAAGATTAAAAATTCATATATTTTGATTAATTAAATATATTATTATCTGTCTCCGACTATTTTATCGAATACTTGGCACTATCAATCGTAAAATCCTAATACTCAATCAAATGAGTATTCTGGATGAAATGATAAATTAAAATACTAAAATACTCTAAAATAATTGGATACACCACTACTCAGATGGTTCTTGGTACGTGTTTTGGTATACAATCGTATTAATTTAAAATTCATTGATCTGTTGAGTGATTCCCCAGATTCTAAAATCTTAATGTGATTTACTCAACACTTTCCTCTAAAATGATATAAATTTTTCTTTGGATAATCCTTATTAAAACTTTAGATATGTCTACCCAACACTCTCATAATAACTCCTCAGTAATAATACACACCCTCGTCTTCTACATTAAGTGCACCTCGAACACCTGGTATTGTTCAAAGTTGAATAATGGAACACAGTTATGAATTAATATTTATTTGAGGGTTATATATTTTTATATAACAAAAAAATAATTTCATATTTCATAAGAATATTGTATGTGATCATGCTCACATTTAACTATGCAATAAATGAAAAAATCCATCATGACACATGTTCATTTTACCTATGCATTAATGATTATTATTTTATGTGATTGCGCATAAAGTAAATATTCAAAAAATAATAGACCATGAAAAAATGAAACGATTATGTGTTCATGAGATAATTTTATAGGTAGATCCAAATAGTGAATAATGGATTATCATATACCCTAGGGGTAATACATTGAGTCTCATCGGTTGTGACTTGATATAAAGTATCTACCCATCTAATGAATCAATCCCTTATCTAGTGTGTCTCCATAGCTTAGTGCAAAGAGTGTCACATGATCATCTCCTAATTATACAACATTACTCCCTCGTGTATGAGGGGAACTCGAGTGTATAATATGAATCTCTAAAAATGGACATGCATGCCCCTATACATTTAATGTTGAAGACTACTCCCATATCTCCATTTATTAATTAAATTTACTAACTATTATAATAAATTAGAAAATAAATAAATAAAACACTAGACATGTATTTGTCAGTTCAAGGATCATTACCAGAAAATACACTTTAAACATGTTTATTAAAATAAATACAGAAACAAAAATTAAACAATTATTAAAATATAGTCGAGTGAATTTTATTTAATTAAAATTCAATTTTATTTTAATTGTATAATTTTTTCATTGCATATCATCAATTAATTAAATTTTAAAACCAAAAAATATATTAATTAATTAATATAAATTAACAAAAAATAATTTATTTTTACACAATGTAATAAATTTTATAATATGAAACCAAATATTAATATTTAATTTGTTAAATTTAAAAAAAATTAGACAATTTAGTATGAATACACTTTTATTACTTAAAATTACTTGGCCCCGAAAAACCTCATGCAGGGCATGTGTGGGTCAGGCCGAACCTGTGCAGGGCCATTTTAGGCAATGAAGACCTTAAACATGGCTATTTTAGTCTAAATAGGCTTGCCCAAACCCGTTCTGGGATACGACGGCTGGCTCGAACCTCATGATGGTAATATCTGATCCTACTCAAAACAAAAAATGGTACCTACTAGTTAATAAAACTATTCACCCGCAGATCTGGTAGTAGGGAGGCTAAAAGATGACTTTATGGGATAGAAACGGTCGGGAGGACCCTTGGTAGGGGCTCTGGTGCGATGGGAGGTGCTCTGGCAGTGGTGGTATGAAATGGAGCCACACAACCATGGTTGTATGATAACGTTGACGGAACCATAAATCATGATAAACCATATCAGGAATGTCCATATCATAAGGAGTGTGGTAGAGAGGGAAGGTCACACGATTAGGGTAGGATCTTCAAAAGGATCTCACCACCAGCATGTCCAGGGTCATATTAAGGAGGCGGAGGCCTGAGAGAAGCATTGGGTGGATGGGATGATGATGGTGTTCCGTCATCATCATGGTGCTAGGTATATGCTCGGTGGGATTGGGTCACCTAAACTATGGAGGTGAGAGAATAGTCAAACTGTGGAGGGACTGATGACGGTGGATGCACTACTTTATCTCTAATGACGGTTTATCCCTTGGTAGTTCACGGCTAGAAGAACTAGAAATAGAGAGGATCCCAGATTAGAGGGATCACAATAGATGTAGATGAGTTCATAAAAAGATGGTGCCCCAAAAGGGATCCATGTAACAACTAGGCCCTGCTGATATCACATCCACCCCACCTTAACATGGTTTCCAGGTACTGGTCGGCCACGTACCACCACATGCCACATAGACACATGGTCCCCACCCTAGGTCCCACCCACATTCCAGATCATGTCATCTAAATAATGATAGTCCCCACATTCCAACACATGTCCATTCCAGTATTCCTTGTCCTCTCTCTCTCAAACCTTGGGAAACATTCTAAAAGGTCACCCATCCTGAACACTACTCCAGACATGGCACACTTTACATTGGATTTCAAACTAGAAGGGCTCCTGAAAAAAAAGGTTTTCCTTGTTGAGATGAGTCATATAATTTAGTTATTTAACCATTTATCATCATGGTTTGTTAAAATCACCCCCCCCCCAGAGTATAACATACTTATTGTGGGCCCTAAATCTCAACCTAGTCAGTGTGCTGCACTTAAAGATGGGTACCACCTATGATAAAAAAATGTTGCAAATGGGCCCCGATGATTGTACAACCACCTCGCCTAAACATGTTTGTTGGGTAATAGCTAGCCCGATACCAACTGTTTCCATAAAGACATGTGACCCCCACCCTAGGGCCTACCCACATGCATGAACGAGTTATATGACTATTGAAAACCCCCATAGAACAACACATGTTCTTTCCAGTGTGCTCTGTTATCCCTCACAAAAACCATGGGAAACATCCCAAAAGGTCACACATCCTAATCAATACTATAGGCTATACACGCTTAACTGTGGATTTCTAACCAGGAATGCTCTTGAAAAGAATGGTGCGCCTTATTGAAATCAGTTATATCATTTAGTCATTTAACCATTTATCATCCAGGGGTGTAATAGTCACCCCCCCCCCATTTAGAGCATAATATCCTCATTATGGGCCCTTCATCTCAACCTAGGTAATGAGTTTCACATGAGGGTGGGTACAACCTCTGATATCACATGTAAAAAATGGGCCCCACAGATAGCACAACCAACCCACCTTAACATGGACATCGAGTAGTTTCCAATATGTATAACCCTTTTTCACAAAAACATGTGGTCCCCCCATAGGGCCCACCCAGATACCAGAATGGGTTATCTGACTAATAAAAATCATCATAGGCCAACACATGTCCTTTCTTGTGTGTCTTTTCTCACTCACAAAAACCCTAGAAAACTTCTATAAAGGACACCCATCCTAATCCCTATTCCATTCCTAGATCATTTAACTTTGGAGTTCTACCCCGACTGTCTCCCCAAAAATACAGTTTCACCTTGTTGACATTAATCGTATCATTTAGTCATTTAACCCTTTATCATCCTAGGATGTTAGATTCCCCACCAATGAACCCTTTGAATTTTATTTATTTATTGATTTTTTACTTTTTCTTCTGAAAAAAATGGCTGTAAATTTTCACGGCTTCTCAGAAAAATGTATTTCCACATTTTTCATATTATATTTTCTTGTAAAAATTAAAAAATCAAAAAAAATTCCAAAACCTATCACTTAGGTTATAAAGATAATAATATTATTATTATAAAATTATAATAATTTTTTTTATTATTATACCTCATCAAAACACACTTTTCTAGGGATATTCAATTTGTTCAGTGTTCAACTTCATCAGTAATCCCTTTTTATTATTATAAAATATATTTTAGAATTATGTGTTCTGCAAAATTTACCCAATAATGAGTTCTTTCAATTCATATTTAAAAGTTCAAATTACCTTAAAGTGTCCAACTGATGTTGGATTTAATCATTGTTAGGGGAGTTGGAACCATATCATCTCCTTCTATGAAGTTCATTTGAAATTTAGTTTTTTTTGGATTAAAACCAAAAAACCTCACTCCGATACCAATCGATGGTATTAGGTATGTAGGGAAAGCCCCAAAATTTTTATTATAAAAATTTTCCACCAATAATCGACATTACTTATTCCTCAATAGAGGAACTCTACCCGATTTCCTCCCAAGGAACTTCTGTGATGAAAACTAAGAAAAAAAATAATAACCATAACATAATTGTTTAGATATGATTCCCTGATCGGTGTCTTCCCATCATCCGTGATCATTAATTAAAAAATTCACAACTAAATTATTCCAAATCATTCACGCATGATTTATGAAATATTGGATGTTCCTATCATTGAAATTCAAGTGCCAGCAAGGAGATCCACCAACAACTTCGATGATATGATGATCACTACATCACCATACTTGCGATGGATGATAGATATCTTTATTTGAGATCTAGGATCCTGAGCCTCTCTCTCAAAAATATGGGGGAGAGAATAAAAGAGAGAGAGAGAGAGAGAGAAAGAGATGTTTTGTATAGTAATTTATGAGAACCTCTCATCATCTATTTATAGTGTTTGATAAATTATTTATAAATGGAACCATGAGCCTTGAATTATTCTACAAAAGATAATCAATATTATAACTACATTTCTTAGAAAAAAAATTACAACTTTCTTACAATATAATAAATATATTACATGATAATAACGGAGCCATTAACTAGAACCATTGTACCCAAAAATTAGAAATGAACAATTAATATTTTAGAATAATATTCATTCAAATAATAATTTCCATGAATTTACATAAAAACTAGTAAATAAATTTAATTAGTAAGTTTAATTAAAATTATTATTAAGATGAATAATTTTAATTAATTTCATATTATGGTGATTGTATCTCCTTGGAAAAATTTAGTACCCCAGTGGTGTGTCCCACCATGTCTAATATATCTATTTAACTGAATGGGGAATACTCATGAATACACTATTGTGTGTGACCCAATAGGGCCTTATTTCGAGATTAGTGAAAACCATTCATAGAACAAGAGATGGATCTAGGAACCCATAATGTATTCTAAAGAGACAAGGATACATAAAAAAATGATAACAAACATACGAACACACACATTATAATATAATCTATTTTTATTTAATATACCATAAAGCACGACGCACACTCATGTTATCGTCCATTTATTTATTTATTATTTGTTTATCTAATGGCCTAGTTTCACTGTTGAACAACATTGCGATGGTGTAATGATGGTAATATCATTCAAATAAACATGTCTTGAGATATATTATTCCTTAACCTAAAAATGAAAAATACTTTCTTGACCATTTAACCAATTCCATACCCCTAAGGATTTACACGACAAATGCTACCTCGTTATGATTTCATTATAGTGGTTTTTACCATGAATCAAAGTACACTATCAAATAGAACACATTGTAAATGATCAAAATTCTAGAGACCATTACACATATTCATATATATGAACATCCAATGACAATAAAAACATGTGGTGTTCTTATTGCTGGGTCTATCATCGTTATCTCACTATTTGAGACCACCAAGTGTGATCTTTCTGAGAGGTGTCTAAATTCGTATGACCCACATGGACTAATAGTCATAGATATATTGTGTCCAGTCATAATGATGTTTCTAGAAAATATGACCATTGGTTAATATTAATATCATTATATCTTGAGGTTCTCATTCTATTCAAGGATCTTCTATAATTGTTTGATAAAAAAATCAATATATGGACATTACAATTAAATAGTTGACATAGAAATATATATATTATAATTTTATCAATGAATCATGTATAAATGACTATTTAAAAAATATGGAAATAAAATTTACAATATATTAGGGTCTAAGGAACCCACAATTCAATCATTATTACCATGTTATATGTGATTTCTTAATCAATTTAGTTTACATTGAATGTTTCAACGAAATGTTGATTACATGTTAAATATTAATTTGGTATGATGAATTTGGTCAATGAAATAATTATTTAAAAAAATAATTATAATAATGATGAAAAACTGATCAAATTTATAAATAAATTATAATTTTAAAACTAATCATGATTTATGGATATTAAAAATGAACCACATTACAATCATGGAGATGCTGGTTGTATGTACACATGAGTAATGTTTAAATTTTTTCACATTCATTATGGAAAGGAGGAAAGTATGATTTTACCCTTACATATTGATCATTATATAATAAACATATTATAATTTCTATAATTATTAATTTATATATCACCATAGTGACGATTAAATTTGACTCACATCGCTTTGTGAAGGAGGTAGTGCACATGTAAATGAACATTGTTATTATCATACGGTGAGTGAAAAGATAAAAATTAAATTGGTGTATAATATTTTAAGAATGATAAATGTTTGTTGAATATAATAATTAGTAAATTTATATAACATATATTCATTAAATTTACCATTATCACCTTTAATGTAAATTTTTTCTGAATGATTAATCACATCACTTCGTGAGGAGCTAGTCCACTGTACACAAGATAAATTATTTTATAACCATTTATATTGAATTTAAATAGGAATATATGATATACTAACACCAGATGAATAATTATGTCATATATATCATATAGATTCATTATATCCATCGTAATACCCACATGTGGGATGTGGTAATGAAAAAAAGAATGACATCAGTTCATGAGGAGGTAGTCTTTCGTAAACAAAAATGATGATTTAATAACCCATTTGATGAATGTGTATATGTTTGTAGGTCATGAATATAAATTATAAGCATCTTATTATATGGAATATAATGCAGTTATTATGTCATTAGGGTTTAGTAAAAATAAATGGTATTAGAAGAACAAATGAAATAGAAAAGATCATTGATGAATTTTACTTATACATTGGGTATCCCCATTAGGGTTGAACCATAATACCTCATATGATCTATTTAAACAAAAAATAAGGATCATAGAATGATATTTGAAATGTTTTGAAGTCATTTGGGAAGGGATTAGATGAACAAAAAATCATTAAAGGTGTGATTAATAGAGGGTAGGGTTTCCCTTTAAAGGTGAGGTTAGTGGCACACATGTAATATTTAAAAAAAATTACCCATGGTCTTCATCAAAAAAAAGATAAAATATATAGTATTCAGATGACTATGAAATTAGAAAGTTAAAATACAGCCATAAAATATATTTATAAATATTTTTACATCATTTAATCTTATATATTTTTAGTTTAACTCCTAGTAAACCCCATGGTGGTGCATTTTATGATATTATTTATAATCAATTTGTGGACTAATTTAACCATTCTTCCTCATAAAAAAAATTCCCCCCCATGGTGGTTCATTATTTTTTTTGAAACCCTTATCAAAATTCTACATTAGTTTATTCATAAATTCCTATGACTCAATTTGTGTGACAAAATAAGGTTTCTCATTAATTGGTGTAGCTCAACATATGAGATCTATTAAAAATTAATCTTCCTAACTGAGTTTATGACATGTATACTATTTATATAATACATCGTTGTATTCATATATAATTATCACATCAAAATGTTAATCCTTATCACAATTCAGTTGAGATAAATAACCCTCATGAATTTGTATTTAGAAAAATATAATAAACATAGTTTTTTTAGGATTATATTTATCCTTGGTTCGATAGAAACTTATATATTGATTTGGAATATTAAGCATGAATTATGATACTCTGAAATTCATATAATCTATAAATAAATATAATACAATAAATGACTAAAATAAAAAACTAGAGGGAGAATCACAGTAATTGGAGGAAGAAAAATCCTAAAAAAAATTAATTAGATTGATGCAATAGGATTAAAATTCAATAATTTTACCATTAAGGGTTTTTGTCAAAAATTATACATTTAATAATTGATGATATGGATTTGTGTTCCCAGTGAATTTTTAGGATATAGATAAATTATAATGAATATAATTAAATAAGAAACATACCTATATGATCATACATGTCATCACCTCAAATTTTTTACTCTAACATCCATCCCACACAAAAACCAAAATACGGAGTGTTATCACTATTATTGGAAAATTTAACTGAGTACTTAAAAATCCTAGAAAACCATTCTTATGATATCCTAAATTATTAAACCTTTAATAAAAATATGATTCTTTTAGGTTAACCCAATATCGCTATAAAATTTTTATAGGTAGTATTGTTCTATAATCTCATATTACTCTAAACACAATCTCCAATTTTAAATAACACTGCTCTAATAACAAAATAGGTGACTATTGAGTCCACAAATACATCATGAACAATATAATGTATGTTGTTTCCATGTAAAGGGTAAAAGTGGGACCAAATTACCATCTCCGAAATAATGAATGACTTTTCAAGATACATTCATAATGTTCACACAACACTAATTATTATTAGACAATTTATGTATGTGTAAAAGACAACTCCAAATTCCAAATTCTAAAAATATGTCTCGAAAGCTATAAAAAAGGCCAATAGTAACCTGAAACTTTTTGATAGTGTGGGAAAACGAAAAAAAGTGAGTCATATATGGAAGGAGACCTGAACCAATGAATATTGAAGGCCATCCTTCACTGATGAGGTCATGGGTGTCATGTAACCTAGTGTAATGGATATGGTCTTACAACAGTATGGTTCCCTCGCTCATTCATGAGACATACCATGTGTACATGATAAGGATTATATAGGGAAAATTTATTATGTAATATAAAAAATTACTATAAATAAAACATCAACCAAACATATTGTGACATGATTTTGTAATTTCAAAAGAAACTATCTTGTATAGTAAACCATCTATTTCATGATTCTTGGTCTATGAGAAAGTCCCATTGATTCATATAGGTTGATAAATTGTGTGAAACACATAACATATTTCATAAATAACATAATATTATTATAGATATGAACAAACACAACTTATATTAATTTCCATACGGGACCATTCATGATGTAATTCCTTCATGAAACTCCAAGCCTCACACTACACCAAATGATTTATGAAGAAAGGACATCACAATTTATGTACTTTAATTATTATAGAGCCCATGTATAATGTAAATATAAATATGGACGCAACTAATTTTTTTTATGTCACATCATCTAACTTTGTGACCTGTTTCCTCCCACTGTCAAAAAAATTTCGAGATATATTGAGTTCTCAAGATACCTACATCCAATTAAACAAGGTTTATATGTGAAAACTTCATTATTGTGAGTGTGTTATAGATAATTATGCCTAGAAACATTCATAAAAAATATTATTGTTATACTTATTTTTTATTCTCCTAAGAATGTTTTTCTTCTTCTCCAAACCGTAGCACGATTCCAAAATTGAGCAGTCTATATGCCCTTTTCTCTCTAAATGGACATGAATTATCAATACTTTAGCTCTTGTATTGATTATGTGAATTAATTCCAACCATCATTCCTATTGAAAATTGCATTTTGGAACCATGGATCCTTCTTTCATGAACCCATAAATATGGATTCAAAACTCCATGCATAATTACCAAAACAACATTACAGCTATAAGAATATGTACAATCTAAATATAATGTTCTTATTCTGTGACGTTAAATGTCATGAAAACATTCCGGTAACATGAATTTAAAATATATACATATCCTCTGTGATGATAACAGGATGCATAATGTAATGAGTATTAGAAGATACATCCATCTATGTAGACACGTCTTTGTTTAATCCCCACAACATACCTTGTTTTCACTACATTCATGATACAATATGGTTACCAAATGATGTTAAACTATATGTTCTTCTCATATCAGTTAGAAATAAACTCTAGAATTAAAATACATAGGTTTTGATCCCTATATCCTAACAGGGTATATATGATTCATATTTTTTGATCATTCCCAACACAACCACAAATATATCTAACACAATGGGCGTGGAAATTCTAGTGATTAATTACATTTCAAGATTATACCAAACATCTCACCATATAAATCAAGGGTACCCACTATACTATACACTTGTTATGTGATTAAAATAGGAACCTTCCCAAGTACATGATGAGAGTATATATAAATAACCCCCGCAAGACATAAAAATTTTGATCATTTATTCATCGATGAATATATGCAGGACTATTTTCACTAGACACTAAATATGTGTATCTTCCTCACTCAACATTAAACATATGTCCCATATTGATGTATTGGAAATGTATAACGACCCATACTTTACATACATTGTTAATACTTCGAAATTGAAGCACACTTATTACAACATATGACAAAACCACAAAGGACCGTATAGGTATAGTGTCTTTAGAAACTGGGAAACATAAACAACTGGTTCATAAATCTTGTACAGTGTCTCCCATTTATTTCATCATATCTAGGGTCCCTTTTAGAATATTCTACTTAATATCCATCTTCCTGACCTGGGGAAAAGAAAACATAAAAGGGTGAGCTCAAATGCTCAGCAAGGGCAAATAAAGGAAATAAAAATCATATCATATCATTATGAAAATCAAAACCTGCAAAAGAGATCATAATATCTTAACATGGAATAAATCATAGAAGTGAAAATTAGATCCCCATAATCATAACATAAAACTTGAAACTTTGTGGCATGCACACATAATCATGGAAAATCATTTCTTGTTAGTCATGACTCATTTGCAAGACTATCTTAGTGGACAAAGTCCCTTTCTGAACCGAGTTCACTCCTCGTTTCAGTCATGTATCACTGAACCGAAATAACCTTCCGTTCCAGCCATGTCTATCTCATGAGATATAAAATCATTACCCAATGCATTGGAGGGAGATATAGGTCCCACCCATCTTATAATGAATCCTTTCTTATGTGTGCCACATAATCATAAAACATACATCATCGCATAACACATGTAACAAAAATGGGATTCTTGAAACATCATGACATCATAAATAAATTCATATAAGATAAAGGAATTCATAAACATAATTCCATCACAACATAGTCAAATCAATGTAAAAATATGGATAGAAACAGAACCCTTTATTATCTTAGATGGAAAATAATTTGGACAAAACACTTGAATTGAATTCTTGAGGAAAATATCCTTTCTTCTTCAAAATCAATTTCTTTTCACAAAACATCATGCAATTTTAAATGAAAGTGATTTTATTGAAAATAGTCATGAAATATTTTAGAGGAATCTTCATGAAAATAAGGCTTTATAAAACAGTAGAAATCCGTTCGTGCCGTATAAGTTAAAAAACATTCTTCGTACTTTTGTCGGAAAAGTCAAAAAGTACCTCGTACGAAAAACGACAAAAGAGTCCTTTCATACGTTTTACTAAAAACTCACCGAAGGGTAAAAATGGATTTAAACAATTATAGGTGGATGGAAATAATATTACATATTGAGTAAACATGGATGTGGATGATAAAATACACCCCAGTAAATACTTACGAATAAACAATCTCGGATAAAAATGAGATTGTGATATTTCCCTTACCTTAGGTCCGATTTGCTTTGTTCGTGTCTGAAGCTCCTGTATAATGGTTTAAATAATGTTATTTACTTATTCCAGAATCATACATATTGATATGAGATCATATATGGTCATATTATTAGCTTCTTGTTAGTAATATTTCATTGTTACTTGTTACTCGGGTCTTTATAACTTTTTGTTCGTATGCGTGTTTTGTCGAATAAATTCTTATTCTTATCTTTAGGTTATAGATAATTCAATTCCAGTATGGTATTAGTGTAGTATATACCATATTAATTCATTCAATTCATTTATATAATCATTATGAAATGAAGATCATGTAGAACGAGTCGCATCACATCATGGAGACGGTATTCCGTACGTACGCACGAGTGATGATATCGTTCCTATGATCGTGGAATTGTATTGGAGTATATATATATTATTTCAGTATCAATATTACTTCATAATAATTATATATAGTTACTCATTACACCATTATACCCATCCTTGTAAGGTGATGGTGGAAAATAGATTACACCACGGCGTGGAGACGGTATTCCGTACGTACGCACGCGCGGTGATTTCATTTTTCCTTAGGATGGATAGAAGGTGAATTAGGGTTGTTTCATATTTATAATAACATATCAGTATGTAAGTAATACTGATGTTATTACTTTATCATGAAACAACTAAAGAAGAAGAAGTTGAAGAAGAAAGAAATTGAAAAGATCGGTAATGGATATTATCTCTTCTTTGGAACGCCTCTTTGAATCCTCCACTTAAGGAACTAAGATTGGTCTTTGGATAAGACCAGGACCTCTAGGATTATTCTAGGGAAGTGGAGAGGATAAAATGGCAGGGGTTGGCCGAGCTTGAGTTCTCAAATTGGTGTGAGGAGGAGGGGGAGGAGGTGCCCTTTTATAAGGGAGGAGAGGGGCACCTTAGGAATATCTCAAAATATTATTTTATATTAAAGTCAAAATCGGTTTATAATGGTTCCAAAGGGTATTATTTCGAAGCTAAAGTGGGTATGGGTCGAAATACTATTAACCAATAGGATTTAGACAAGTTTAGGGAATTATTTTAACCTTATCAATTAGATTTAACTCTAAGTTAATTAATTTAACTTTTACCGTGTCTTTTTGTTTTCTTTCACTATATGGTTAATACACTTACTATAACATGCCAAAAGAACCCCAAATTGTTTATTATTAATATATATATCCTTATCTAAGTCATTTGGCCGAACCTTAGATTTTTAGGAATACAATAACAATTAATAATATAATATTTGATTTAAAAACTATTTTGTGTCAATTTTGACACTATTTGATATATGATTTTTGTGAAAGTCATAACAGAATTATATGTTCGAACCAAGTTGATTGAATCAACACTACTATATAATAGTAACCTATAAAATTAGTGTAATTCATAAAAAGTCTCAAATTACATTTATTTTGGTGTTTATAACATCAATTATGTCAATATTTCATTAATAAAATAATTACTGCATCATCATTGTGTCATAAATAAATTAAATTATTTAATGTCTAAAAATTACAAATAAAATACCCTTATGTAGGAAATCTTTTTGGCTTTCTAATTAATATTTATAGTCGAATTTATCTTCTGTATAACCCCATATTAAAAATGATTTACTTATTAAACTTTGATTTTAACTATTTTAACCCTTCTTTAAATAAATTAATAATAAATGTCCTAATCTAATCCAAGTGGGCCTAAATGGTCATATTTTATTCCTAAGTTTGTTTTTGGTCGAATTACACTTGTCCAATAGAATTAGTACATGTGTTAGGGTAATATTAATATCATATTTACCCTTAGTTACCCTATTTACTATTAACCGTGGTAAAAATCGTAAAAAGTTACTATTCACCAAAAAAATTATTTTTATCTCATTGAACCACATTTTACTTACTGATATCAACCGTGTCTGTCGGATTTTCGAAATTCCATTCACAGAAGCGGTAAAATTAAGTTTTATGCAAAATTCAGTTTTTAACCTACCACTTAGTGGTTTCACTATTCATCAAAAATTGAAAGTTTTCAGAAAAATACCAAAATTTCACCCTAGGCTAATTTCGATATTCTGAGTCCAAAAATGAAGTCCATTTTGAAAAATAAAATTTATAAAATTTCAAAAAGTGGTTATTACTATTCATAACGGCTAGTTTTAATAGCATATTGTTGTTTAGTGAAACTCGGTATTGCGTACGACGCAAGCTATCGAGGAAGGTCGCGATTGCGTGTAGAGCAAGCCAAGCAAGTGTTGTGTAGAAAAAGATTCCTTTGATGATTTATATAACATAAAAGTCTCGGGTGTTACATTCTACCCCCCTTAAAAAGAATTTCTCCCTCTAAATTCGTCACTTTGCAACAAACAAATGAGGATACTTCTCCCTCATCATATCCTCAAGCTCCCATGTATCTTCTTCAAGTTGGTTGTTTCTCCATAAAACTTTCACCAAGCGAGTGGTCTTGTTTCGTAGGACTTTTTCGCTACGATCCAGAATCTCTATCGGCTGTTCTTCATAAGAAAGATCTTGCTCCAGCGGTACAACTTCTGAGCTGAGTACATGTGAAGGATCTCGTATGTACTTTCTCAGGAGAGATACATGGAACACATCGTGAACTTGAGAGAGATTCGGTGGAAGTGCCAATCGGTAAGCTACCTTCCCAACACGATCCAGTATTTCAAAAGGACCGATATATCTAGGGATCAACTTCCCCTTCTTTCCAAATCTCATAACCCTCTTCCAGGGAGATATTCGTAAGAACACTTTATCGCCCACTTCAAACTCTAGGTCTTTTCTTCGGTTGTCGGCATAACTTTTCTGTCGACTCTGAGCTGCTCTTATGTGTTGTTGAATAGATCTAACCTTTTCTGCCATTTCATCAACGAGATCAGGTCCTAATAGCTTTCTTTCCCCAACTTCATCCCAGCAAGTTGGAGTCCTGCATTTCTTTCCATAGAGAGCTTCATAAGGAGCCATCTGAATACTGGAGTGAAAGCTATTATTATAAGAAAATTCCACCAAAGGTAGGTGTTGATCCCAACCTCCTTTGAAATCCATAGAGCAAGCTCTCAACATATCATCTAGGGTTTGAATTGTTCTCTCAGACTGACCGTCTGTCTGGGGATGATAAGCAGTGCTGAAACTCAACTCTGTATCCAGAGTATGCTGAAGACTTCGCCAAAACTTCGAGGTAAATCTCGGATCTCGATCAGATATAATAGAAAGTGGTACTCCATGCAATCTTACCACTTCCTTTACATATATCCTGGCAAGCTGATCTAGAGAGAAATCCTCTCTAATAGCAATGAAGTGTGCAGACTTTGTAAGACGATCAACTATGACCCAGATAGCATTATTGCCTTTGGATGTTTTAGGAAGTCCTGTGACAAAGTCCATAGTGATGTTTTCCCATTTCCATTCGGGTATGGGTAATGGTTGTAACATCCCCTTAGACTTCTGTCTCTCAGCTTTAACTTGTTGACAAACCAAGCATCGAGAGACATATTCAGCAACATCTCTTTTCATGCCGTCCCACCAGAAGTACTCTTTCAGGTCCCTATACATCTTCGTGCTTCCAGGATGAATAGAGAATGAAGAACTATGAGCCTCATGCAGCAGCTCTTTCTTTAATTCGGGGATGGGAGGAACACAAACCCGATTCCTGAACTTTATTATCCCATCACAATCAAGGATGAATTCAGGAACATTTCTCACCTTCTTTTGTAACTCGACATCTTCTTTCTGTGCCTCTTTAATCTTCACATGTATAGATGGTTGAACATTCATTTGAGAAAGATAAGATTTTTCCCCTTCCATTATAATTCCAAGATCCATCCTTTGTAAATCCATAAATATTGGATCTTTTGTGATCCTCATCATGGATAAACTAGCATGGTCTTGTCGAGTTAATGCATCTGCCACCTTGTTTGCTTTCCCAGGGTGGTAATGGATTGAGCAGTCATAATCCTTAATCAGCTCCAACCATCTTCTTTGACGCATATTCAACTCCTTTTGTGTGAAAATATACTTTAAACTTTTATGATCAGTATAAACATCACACCTTTCACCATAAAGGTAATGCCTCCAAATCTTTAATGCAAAGATTTCTGCAGCCAACTCCAAATCATATGTTGGGTAATTTTGCTCATGGATTTTCAACTGTCGTGAGGCATAAGCTATCACCATATCATTTTGCATAAGAACACACCCCAATCCCTTCTTGGATGCATCACTATAGATCACAAACCTTTCTCCACTACAAGGCAGTGTGATCACAGGTGCACTGGATAACCTTCTTTTCAACTCCTTGAAATTCTCTTCACATTCCTCTGTCCAGACAAACTTAACTCCCTTCCGAGTCAACTTGGTGATTGGATTAGATAATCGTGAAAATTCTTTTACAAAACGTCGATAATATCCAGCCAAACCAAGAAAACTTTGGATCTCAGTTACTGTTGTTGGTCTTGACCATCTTTCGATAACCTCTGTTTTTGCTGGATCTACAGATATCCCCTCTTTTGAGATTATATGACCCAAAAATGCAACTTTTTGAAGCCAAAATTCACACTTGGTAAATTTGGCATAAAGCTGCTCCTTTCTCAGGGTCTTCAATATAATTCTCAAGTGATCTTCATGCTCTTCCTTGCTCTTTGAATAGACAAGAATATCGTCTATAAAGACTACCACAAATTGATCAAGATAGTCTCTAAAGACTCTATTCATTAGATCCATGAAGATAGTAGGGGCATTAGTAAGACCAAATGGCATCACTATAAATTCATAGTGTCCATACCTTGTACGGAAAGCCGTCTTTGGTATATCCTCCCTTTTGACCCTTAATTGATGATACCCTGAACGAAGATCAATCTTGGAAAAGTATTGAGCTCCGCGTAGTTGGTCAAATAAGTCATCAATGCGTGGGAGAGGATATTTGTTCTTGATAGTGATCTTGTTAAGTTCTCGATATTCAATGCAAAGTCTCATTGATCCATCTTTCTTCTTAACAAATAGAACAGGTGCTCCCCAAGGTGACGCACTAGGGCGTATGAATCCCTTATCAAGATTCTCTTGCAGTTGCTTCTTCAATTCCTGCAACTCAATTGGGGCCATTCTATAAGGTGTCTTTGAAATAGGCAAAGCACCCGGTACGAGTTCTATTGAAAACTCAACTTCACGATTTGGTGGAAGACCCGGCAATTCCTCCGGAAAGACATCATCAAACTCTCGTACAATGGGAATATTCTTAATCGTGAGTTTCTCACCAACCATTTCAGATAAATAACCTTCATTTAGTGGAATCAATACCCATAAGATGGAAGAAATTTCCACTGGAAGGTTATGTTCATCCTTGCATTGATAGATGATCGTAGATTGATCTAGAATATGAAATGTGACTTCCCTTCTTTGGAAATTGATATAAGATCCATGTAGAGAAAGCCAATCCATGCCAAGAATCACATCAAATTCCACTAAAGGAAGGATCACAAGATTTGCAGGAAGCACTTTCCCACAAACTTCGATCGGAGAAGAATTATAAACTTTTGATGCGATTGATGTGGCATTAGGTGTTGTCACAGCTAACTCAACATCTAATTGTTGAGGTAATACGGTGATACCCTTAGAAAAGTCTTCAGAAATAAAAGAGTGGGTGGATCCAGAATCAAATAAAACATTTTCTACTTTAGAGAGGATGGTAAGTGTACCTTTCACCACATCGTTATCGTACTCCACATCGATGATAGAAATTGCATGTGACTTTCCTTTGTCTTTAGCCTTAAGAGTTTGTTGACGTCGACCATCATCATCAACCCTTGGATTTGGGCATTGATTGGCATAATGCCCCATCTCCTTGCACTTGAAACATTGAATTGTAGTAGGTTCATTCTGTGTATCCCTTCCTTTGTTTGCATCATTAG
This sequence comes from Viscum album, assembly GCA_963277665.1. Lineage (NCBI taxonomy): Eukaryota > Viridiplantae > Streptophyta > Magnoliopsida > Santalales > Viscaceae > Viscum > Viscum album. The sequence continues at coordinate 637,509,675 of OY728157.1, forward strand.
ACATCTTCTTCCCATTATCGCGGCATTCAAATGCCCGATGACCTTCCTTTCCACATTTAAAACATTTACTTGTCCCTTTAAGACAACTCCCTCCATGTTTCTTTCCACACTTTGAGCATAAGGGAAAGTTCATCTTCTTTTCCGTGTGCTCTTTAGATTTTTCTTTGAATTCCATCTTCCTCTTCTTATCAAACCCATGTGACTGATGGGTTACTCCAATCTCCATATCGACTTTGAGAGCACATCGAACGATTTCCTCGTAGCTATTGAAGTCCCTTATGGCTAACGCCCTTCGAAGACTTGGTTTTAAGCCACTAAAGAATCGATCGATCTTACTCCCAGGTTGGATAATAATACCAGAAGCGTACCTTGCAAGTCTTGTAAAATTTGCTTCATAGGTACTAACAGATTCATCATCCCTTTGCTTCAGTTCAAGGAACTCTTTCTCCATCTTTGTTCGGAGAATACGAGGGAAGTACTTATTGAAAAATAAGTTCTTGAACTCGTCCCATTCCATAGACTCAATTTCATCCCTTTGCCTCATATTCTTAACAAGATTCCACCATTGATCCGCATCTCCTTCCAAACGATACACTGCTAGGATGACTTTATCATGCTCAGAACATTGAAGAACTGAAAATATCTTTTCAGTAGTACTAATCCATTGTTCAGCAACTAATGGATCAGTAGACCCGCTGAAAGAAGGTGGACGCTGCCTCATGAAGGATTCAACAGAATGTTGCTCCCTCCTTTGCTCGTTTGGAAATCCTGCATGATTCATAACTTGAGAAAGTTGTGTGAGCATGGCTACAAGATTTTTCATTCCAGCTCCCATATCGTTTGGTTGCTCAGGGGGACAATCATTGCATTACCCATCGCATTCCGCATTAACACGGTTCCTTCGGGTTCCATCCATTAACTAAAACCAAGAAGAATAGTGTGAGCAACACTAATTATAATAGGAAACCACATAATTCAAGAATAAAATTTTCATGCTTATGGTCTTATCCTAGGTTATTCAAGGCCATTTCTAAAACACTAAGATTGTGTTCTATGCTTTGACTTATCCTTAGGGTTCTTACTAAGGCTTTCATGTAGAGACCTGTATCTTGACGTACATGGACATTACATTACTTTTGCGGAATACTTAGTACATTACAAAAACACACACACAAGGACCGTAATAGTTTAGTGTCTTTGGAAACTCGGACTATAATCTTCTAATCGTGGTGAAAGTTCTTCAAAATCTCCCATAAAGATCTTCCCTTTTTTTTTACCTAAAACCTTTCTTTATATCCTGGGGAAAAGAAAACATAAAAGGGTGAGCTCAAATGCTCAGTAAGGGTAAACAAAATAAATATCAATCACATCATATTCATAAGAACATAACATTTTGGAAATCATAACATGCAAAAGAGAGCATAATTTCATAATCATGGGATAAATCATGGCAGTGAAAAAGTAATCCCAATAATCATAACTTAAAACATGAAACTTTGTGGCATACACACATAATCATAGAGAATCATTTCTTGTTAGTCAAGACTAATTGCCAAGACTATCTTAGTGGACAAAGTCCCTTTCTGGATCGAGTAACCCTCGTTTCAGTCCTGTTTCACTGAACCGGTATAACCTACCATTTCAGCCATGTCTATCTCATGAGATATAAAATCTTTACCCAATGCATTGGAGGGAGATATAGGTCCCACCCATCTCATAATGATACCATTCTTATGTGTGCCACAAAATCATAAATCATACATCATTGCATAACCCATGTAATAAAAATGGGATTCTTAAACAACATGACATCATAAAACAATTCATATAAGATAAAGGAATTCATAAAAATATTTCCATCACAACATAATCAAACCAATGTAATAATAGGGATAAAAACAGAACCCTTTTATTATCTTAGATGGAAAATAATTTTGATAAAATACTTGAACTCCATTTTTGAGGAAAATATCCTTTCTTCTTCCAAAACATTTTTCCTTTCATAACATGTCATACGAATTTAAAATAAAAGAAGTTGATTTAAAAATAAACTTTAAAACTTGTAAAGGAAGTTTCTTGGAAATAATGTGTAAAAATCCATTCATGTCGTATAAGTTAAAAAAAACATTCTTTGTACTTTTTTCGGAAAAGTCAAAAAGTACCTCGTACGAAAAACGACAAAAGATTCCTTTCATATTCTTTACTAAAAACTCACCGAAGGGTAAAATTGGATTTAAAAAAATTTTAGGTGGATGGAAGTAATATTACATATTTATGAAACATGGATGTGGATGATAAAATACACCCCAATAAATACTTACGAATAAACAATCTCGGATAAAAATGAGATTGTGATATTTCCCTTACCTTATGTCCGACTTGCTTTGTAAGTGTCCGAACCTCCTGTATAATGATTTAAATCATGTTATTGACTTATTCCAGAATCATATTCATTGTTATGATATCATATATGGTCATATTATTAGCTTCTTGTTAATAATATTTCATTGTTACTTGTTACTCGAGTCTTTATAACTTTTTGTTCTTATGCGTGTTTTGTCGAATAAATTCTTATTCTTATCTTTAGGTTATAGATAATTCATTTACAGAATGGTATTAGTGTAGTATATACCATATTCATTCATTCAATTCATTTATATAATCATTATGAAATGAATATCATGTAGAACGAGTCGCATCACATCGTGGAGACGGTATTCCGTACGTACGCACGAGTGATGATATCGTTCCTATGATTGTGGAATTGTATTGGAGTATATATATATTATTTCAGTATCAATATTACTTCATAATAATCATATATAGTTACTCATTACACCATTATACCCATCCTTGTAAGGTGATGGTGGAAAATAGATTACACCACGGCGTGGAGACGATATTCCGTACGTACGCACGCGCGGTGATTTCATTTTTCCGTAGGATGGATAGAAGGTGAATTAGGGTTGTTTCATATTTATAATAACATATCAGTATGTAAGTAATACTGATGTTATTACTTTATCATGAAACAACTAAAGAAGAAGAAGTTGAAGAAGAAAGAAATTGAAAAGATCGGTAATGGATATTACCTCTTATTTGGAACGCCTCTTTGAATCCTCCACTTAAGGAACTAAGATCGGTCTTTGGATAAGACCAGGACCTCTAGGATTATTCTAGGGAAGTGGAGAGGAGAAAATGTCCGGGGTTGGCCGAGCTTGAGTGCTCAAATTGGTGTGAGGAGGAGGGGGAGGAGGTGCCCTTTTATAAGGGAGGAGAGGGGCACCTTAGGAATATCTCAAAATATTATTTTATATTAAAGTCAAAATCGGTTTATAATGGATCCAAAGGGTCTTATTTCGAAGCTAAAGTGGGGATGGGTCGAAATCCTATCAACCAATAGGATTTAGACAAGTTTAGGGTATTATTTTAACCTTATCAATTAGATTTAACTCTAAGTTAATTAATTTAACTTTTACCGTGTCTTTTTGTTTTCTTTCACTATATGGTTAATACACTTACTATAACATGCCAAACGAACCCCAAATTGTTTATTATTAATATATATATCCTTATCTAAGTCATTTGGCCGAACCTTAGCTTTTTAGGAATAAAATAACAATTAATAATATAATATTTGATTTAAAACCTATTTTGTGTCAATTTTGACACTTTTTGATATATGATTTTTGTGAAAGTTATAACAGAATTATATGTTCTAACCAAGTTGATTAAATCAACACTAATATATCATAGTAACCTATAAAATTAGTGTAATTCATAAAAAGTCTCAAATTACATTCATTTGAGTATTTATAACATCAATTATGTTAATATTTCCTTAAAAGGGTAATTACTGCATCATCGTTGTGTCATAAATAAATTAATTTATTTAAAGTCTAAAAATTATAAATAAAATATCATTATGTAGGAAATCTTTTTATCTTTCTAATGAATATTTATAGTCGAATTTATCTTATGTATAACCCCATATTAAAAATGTTTTAGTGAATAAACATTGATTTTAACTCTTTTAACTTTTCTTTGAATTAAATAATAATAAATGTCCTAATCTAATCCAAGTGGGCCTAAATGGTCATATTTTATTCCTAAGTTTGTTTTTGGTCGAAATACACTTGTCCAATAGGATTAGGACATGTTTTAGGGTAATATTAATATCATATTTACCCTTAGTTACCCTATTTACTATTAACCGCGGTAAAAAAAAGTAAAAAGTTATTATTCACCAAAAATTATTTTCATCTCATTGAACCACATTTTACTTACTGACATCAACCGTGTCTCTCGGATTTTTGAAATTCCATTCACAGAAGCGGTAAAATTATGTTTTATGAAAAATTCAGTTTTTTAACTACCACTTAGTAGTATCACTATTAATCAAAAAATGACGGTTTTCAGAAAAATGCCAAAATTTCATCCTAAGCTATATTTCATATTCCGAATTCAAAAATGAAGTCTATTTTACCAAATTCATAACATAGAAGTTGCATTAATTAATTTTATAATTAAATCCCGCTGTTAAAACAAATAGCGTGTTTTTAAGAAACAATATCTATCAAAAGATTGACACTTGTTTATGTCTGGTTTAAATGTGCAATTACATCCAATGACCAACATTGTATTAAATTGTAAAAATATATTCTAAATATACTTTAAAACTACTCCAATTAATAATTTATCAATATTAATTATTTCGATTAAAAAATTTGTTTTTTAATTATAATTTAGTAATTTTCACTATTCATCAGAATATGAAAGATATCCGAAATGTACCAAAATTTCACCTTAGGCTAAATTCGATACTCCGAATCCAAAAATGAAGTTCATTTTGAAAAATAAGATTTACAGAATTTCAAAAAGTGGTTATTACTATTCATAACGACTATTTTTAATAATATTTTAATAGAATATCGTTGTTTAGTGAAACTCGGTATTGCGTATTACACACGCTATCGAGGAAGGTCGCGATTGCGTGTAATGCAAGGCAAGTCAAGGATGCGTGTTGTGCAAGCTCCTTTTGGTGTAGCGTACAACACAAGACATTAATTAAAAAGAATATTTTTTATAAAATCTTGGGCTGTTACATTCAACCCCCCTTAAAATGAATTTCGCCCTCGAAATTCGTCGGGGTTATAAATGGTTTACTATTTGAAATTTTCTTTAATAGAAACCCACATCGTAAAAAGGAATATCAAAACCAATCTTTAAAAACAAAAGTATGAAACGTAACGGTTACCCAAATAAACTAATCATTGGGTTTCCACATAGGTGAAAATATGGATATGGAAGAGAAATCTCACCATCATGTTCTGATGGAGAGTGGTAGAGAACATGGATATGGAAAAGCCAATAATCACAAATCCATAAATTTGTGACGATATAAGGTACCATCCGATTCATCAGGTATAAGATCACTTAGGACAACATTTTTGGTTTTCAAGATCATTTCCCTAAAGTTGAAAATTTGAATTGGAATAAATACTTTCTTTATTTTGGTACAATCTCACTATTGTTCGTGCCTAGAACAATTTCCACTTCATCTCTTAAATGAAGTTGAATTTGTTATTCGTGAAGTGTTAGCAGATCATGTGATAGAATGACGGGTCATTCCATCTGTCTCAAACAAAAGGTTAGCAAAAATTATATACATAAGTCGATCTATAGTGAGATTAATCATATATAGTTCCTAAAATGGACTTATACTTCATATATCATACTTCTTAATATAATAAAACTAGTTTCTACTAAACAGGGACTTCCTGTAGGCCAGTGGTAGGCGATAAAGGCCAGTCGCACTTCGGTTGTGGGTTCGATTCCCACAGCCTTGTCCGAAGCGATGGGCCACTACTAGAAAAGCAGGTATTTGCGACGGGCTATTTGCGACAGGATCCCGTCGCAAATAGCCCGTTGCTGAAAACGCCGTCGCAACTAAACTTATTTGCGACGGGACCGTCGCTAAAGCCTTTTTTTGCGACGGGCATTCTCCCCGTCGCAAATAGTATTCCGTATTTTTGTAAAAAACTTTTTAAACAGTTATTGCGACGGGCCCGTCGCAAATACCTTTTGCGACGGTTCCGTCGCAAATACTCTTTTAAAAAAAAATAAAAAACTATTAATAATACTAGTATTTGCGACGGGCATAGTATCCCGTCGCAAATACTATAAAAAAATAAAAAAAAATTATTAATAAAATATTTTAATTAATATAATAATAGAATTATAATTTACAAATGAAAATAATAAATTATTTTAATTACTATAATAATAGTAGAATTATAATTCAAAAATAAAAATAATAGAATATTAATAAATAATTTAATTAATATAATAATATTATAATTATAATTCATAAATAAAAAAAATATTAATAAGTTATTTTAATTAATATAAAAATAATAGAACTATTTTACATTCAAATATTAAAATAATTCAAGTATTACAAAAAAATAATTAAATTATAATATTATAAAATTTTAATATATATATAAAATTTTATTATATAAATAAAATTTTAATATATATATAAAATTTAATATTATAAAATATAAACATTATTATTATTCATATTAATATTGTTATTTAAAAATATAATATTATTAATATTTTATAATGAGACAGAAACTACGAATAGAAAAAAAATATTTTGATTTCACAAATTTTATAACAGAAATACAAACTCTAATCTGTAGGAGGGGGGGAGGGGGGGAGGTGGGGGATCTGCAGATGGTGGTGGAGGAAACTCCATCCCTAAAGCAAATGATGGATGCACTCTATCAAAATGTTTCTAAAGGCCCAGTCGAACATTTCTAGCTTCTAAAGCATATGATGGATGCACTCTATCAAAATGTTTCCCTGAATCACAATCGGTGGAAAGGCCCAGTCGAACATTTCTAGCTTCTAAAGCAAATGATGGATGCACTCTATCAAAATGTTTCCATAAATCACCATCGGCTGGATGATTCAAGCTTTTATCGGTTGAAATATTCTCTTTATGCCATGACATCATTGTCCCTGTATTCTTAGACATGAATAAACGCTGAAGTCTGGATGTAAGTGGAAAATATCTCAACTGTTTTACAGGAATCAAACCAGACTTCCCGTGTTGTCCTTCTTTATATCTCAGTTGCCCATATGTGGGACAACTATCCAACGACTCATTTTCCCCTGAATATAAAATGTAGTCATTTGAACATGCATGAATCTTCTGACAAGTAAGTCCCAAATTTTGAACCAACCTCTTACTTTCATAGTAATTTGCAGGTAAAACATTTCCTTCGGGTAACAGTGTTTTCAGCAATGAAAATATCTGGTCAAAACATGTGTTTGACATTCCTTTATCTGATTTGATAGCCATAAATTTTTCAACTGCTTCTAATTTGCTCATCTTGCAGCCAGGATATAATGCATGCTCAGCAGACTTCAACAACTCATAAAATTCAGACGGTCCCAACTCAGGATTTGAAGCTATATCAGCCGGAGTTTCTGTATGTTGAATAGATGAACCTGCAACATCATGTACTAAATCTTGAAACCGGGATGGATCTGGAATCAAGTTGGTATCACCTGCTCTGGAACTGCGTTCACCATGTTGATACCAAAAAACATAATCTGCTTGAAAACCAAAACGCAAGAGATGTTCCCCCACTTTGTCAAACGTGTCAAACGTTCTCAAGGCACATTTTCTACAAGGGCATTTTATCTTTCCTTCTGAAACAAATTCTGAATTTGATGCCGCAAATGATAAAAAAATCTCCACACCCTCTATATATACTGGATTTAAACCAGAACCATTTGGATTTCTACGTTGATTTATCCATATGCGGTCATCTAATAATGACTGTTGACGACCTCGTTGTTCCATATTTTTCTATAAAATATAAAAGCATTACTGGTTTTGAATAATTTGTTAGAAAAAACACTCAAGCAAGGATTGAATATATTGAGAATAAAGAAAAACCTGTTACAAATATTGATAATTTTAATATTATATTGATTTTTTATTTCTTTTAATAATACTAATATAATTTTTTTTATAAATATTAATTATATAATAATAACATCATTACATTATTAGTATATTTTATTATTAATATTAAAATAATATAATTTTTTATATTATATACAATTCTCCTTTCATCTGTGTGTTTCACATTCTGTCTCCACATGTAATATTGACATTCACTTTCACCTCCCCATTGGCGAGTAGGTTGATAATTTTGAAAAAGAATGCCAATATTACATGTGGAGACAAAAAAACACAGAAGAAAAGAGAATTGTATATAATATAGAAAATTATATTATTTTAATATTAATAATAAAATATACAAATAATGTAATAAGGTAATTATTCCTAATTATTCCTAATTATTCCTAATTATTACAATCTATTACAATTTATTACTAATTGTTACTAATTATTACAATTTATTACTAATTATTACAATTTATTGCTAATTATTACTATTTATTACTAATTTAGCAATACATAGCAATACTTAGCAAAAGGAAAACTGCTTGAATAATGAAAGGAAATTTGGTAATCATCGTTGTGGAGATGATTATAAATTTTCCCTTCATTATCCAAGCAGATTTTGTTTACTAATTATTAGTAATAAAAAAAATTATCAATATTTACGAAAAAACAATATTAATATTATTAAAATAATAACAAAAATTAAAAAATATTAAAATTATCAATATTCATAGCAGACTTTGTTCTATTATTAACATGTTCAAATCTTAAAGGGTCGCCAATTGTCAGGTCATGCGCAATAAAAAGTTTGTGTCAGCCATGTCTAATGTAAACTCTATAATTGTCCTTGCATGGTTGATCACTTCGCAAGTAATGTTGCAATCAGACAAACCAAGTCATTCCCTTCTTATCTATAAGAATTATCTCACATGAACCTTTACATAGATCATTCTTCCTTAAAAATTTGAGGGGATATCATTATTTTTCCCTTAAATTTTCAAGGAAGAATGGTCTATGTAAAGGTTCATGTGAGATTATTCTTATAGATAAGAAGGGAATGACTTGGTTTGTCTGATTGCAACATTACTTTTGGCAATTATTGGTAATTATTAGTAATTATTACTAATTATTACAAATTATTGGTAATTATTGGTAATTATTCCTAATTATTACTAATTATTCCTAATTATTACAAATTATTCCTAATTATTACTAATTATTACTAATTATTCCTAATTATTACAAATTATTGGTAATTATTACAAATTATTACTAATTATTGTTAATTATTGGTAATTATTCCAAATTATTGGTAATTATTCCAAGTTATTGGTAATTATTCCAAATTATAGGTAATTATTCCTAATTATAGGTAATTATTCTTAATTATTGCTAATTATTCTTAATTATTGCTAATTATTCCTAATTATTGCTAATTATTACTAATTATTGCTAATTATTGCTAATTATTGGTAATTATTACTAATTATTGGTAATTATTGCTAATTATTGATAATTATTACTAATTATTCCTAATTATTACTAATTATTGATAATTATTGCTAATTATTCCTAATTATTACTAATTATTCCTAATTATTACTAATTATTACTAATTATTCCTAATTATTTGCAATTATTTGCAATTATTGGTAATTATTACCAATTATTCCTAATTATTACTAATTATTACTAATTATTACTAATTATTCCTAATTATTCCTAATTATTACTAATTATTCCTAATTATTTGCAATTATTCCTAATTATTTGCAATTATTGATAATTATTACTAATTATTGGAAATTATTGGTAATTATTGGTAATTATTACTAATTATTACAAATTATTGGTAATTATTGGTAATTATTCCTAATTATTACTAATTATTCCTAATTATTACTAATTATTACTAATTATTACTAATTATTCCTAATTATTACAAATTATTGGTAATTATTACAAATTATTACTAATTATTGGTAATTATTGGTAATTATTCCAATTTATTGGTAATTATTCCAAATTATTGGTAATTATTCCAAATTATTGGTAATTATTCCTAATTATTGGTAATTATTCCTAATTATTGCTAATTATTGCTAATTATTGGTAATTATTGCTAATTATTGGTAATTATTACTAATTATTGATAATTATTACTAATTATTCCTAATTATTACTAATTATTCCTAATTATTACTAATTATTCCTAATTATTACTAATTATTCCTAATTATTACTAATTATTCCTAATTATTACTAATTATTACTAATTATTCCTAATTATTCCTAATTATTCCTAATTATTTGCAATTATTGGTAATTATTGGCAATTATTGGCAATTATTACTAATTATTACTAATTATTGTTAATTATTGGTAATTATTCCAAATTATAGGTAATTATTACTATTTATTGTTAATTATTACTAATTATTACTATTTATTGTTAATTATTACTAATTATTACTAATTATTCCTAATTATTACTAATTATTGGTAATTATTACTAATTATTACTAATTATTACTAATTATTACTAATTATTGGTAATTATTACTAATTATTAATATTTATTCTTAATTATTAAAAATTATTACAAATTATTCCTAATTACCATTAACTATGAACAATACTAATAATTTAAATTTATTAAGTAAGAAAACAATATAAACATAATTAAATTACAACTAATCAAAAATAATTGAAATTAATACAAAATTAAAAATAAATATTAAATTAAAATGAACATAAATACCTTGAAAATTGATGAGCTCTGATCGTTCTTCAAAACTTTAATAACAGCTCCGAAGAAAAAAATTAAACTGAACAAAAACTCAAATTTAGAAATAGAAATTTTAGAGCAGAAGAAGGTGGAGAATGAGAATGATTTGAGAAAAACGGATGGGGGTATTTATAGGTTAGATTATTAGCGACGGGATTCCCGTCGCAAATAGTATTATTTGCGACGGGCACCGTCGGAAATACCTTCGCCCGCATTTATTACGGTCAACCGGTAAATAGTTATTTGCGACGGGACCCGTTGCAAATAACATACTATTTGCGACGGAAATACTTTCCCGTCGCAAATACCTTTTACTGCCGCCGGTTATTTGCGACGGGAATACTTTCCCGTCGCAAATACCTTTTACCGCCGCCGGTTATTTGCGACGGGGAAAGACTTCCCCGTCGCAAATAGTTTTCCCCGGATTTGGCGCCAAAGCCCGGGAAAACTATTTGCAACGGGATAGGCTTCCCCGTCGCAAATAAGTTTTTAACGGGACTATTTGCGACGGTAATAAATCCCGTCGCAAATAACCCGTCGCAAATACTCATTTTTCCCGTAGTGGGCTGTCGTCCGTCCTGCAGGTTGTCCTTTTTATAAAACTATATTACTATAACATCCCATCAATAATATCGAAAAAACTTATATCCTTTAACAATACTAACTTATGTCCAACATAATCCATTCCAATCATTAGGCTTATCCATAATACTGCAGTCCATTCTCATAACATAGTGAAAACGATTACCATAGATTTAATACCATCGTTGATCCCCATATATCATAAGATATATCTTGTTGGTCACATTCCAAACATTCAAAGGCCTTAATCTTGTACTCTCTTGAATACCCATTGAACATTAGTGAAAACTTGCATGCAGTTAAAAGTTAACACTTTTCACATACCGAAATCCTCAAAATTCTATATACTCAAACCATGATATCACTTAGTCCTTATATCAATCATGAGCTCATGAATACTGTTAAACATTTCATTTTCTCGTTTTCCCTTCATTATGCGCATAATATCTCAATCACTTTGAATACCACATTAGACCAATACATAAATATTCCAATATTCCATGATACAACATTATTTTGGAATCCCATTACATAAAAACTTAATCATTCCACCACATCGTTGTCATATTCAACATTTCCAATAGTGATCGCATGTGACTTCCCTTTGTCCTTTGCCTTGAGCGGTTGCTCATCTCGATCATCACTAACCCTTGGATTAGGGCATTTATTGGCATAATGTCCCATCTCCTTGCACTTGAAGCATTGAAGTGTTGGTTGTGCGTTCTCTGCAGTGTTTGCTTTATTCACATCATTAGAAACCCTTTTTCCATTACTTCGACACTCAGCTGCTCGATGACCTTCTTTTCCACACTTAAAACATTTTCTAGTCCCTTTAAGACAATCTCCACCATGCTTCTTTCCACACTTTGTGCATAAGGAAACATTCATCTTCTTTTCACCATTATTCTGAGATTTCTCCTTGAACTCCATCTTTCGTTTCTTGTCAAAACCATGAGATGGATATGTAACACCAACTTCCATTTCAACCTTGATAGCACAACGCACAATTTCTTCATAGCTACTGAAGTCTCTTATAGCTAATGCCCTTCGAAGACTTGGTTTTAAGCCACTGAAAAATCGATCAACTTTACTTTCAGGTTGGATGATAATGCCAGATGCATACCTTGCAAGTCTTGTAAAATTCGCTTCGTATATACCAACAGATTCATCATCCTTTTGCTTTAGTTCAAGAAACTCCTTCTCCATCTTTGTTCGAAGAATACGGGGGAAGTACTTACTGAAAAATAAGTTCTTGAACTCGTCCCATTCCATGGACTCAATTTCATCCCTTTGCCTCGTATTCTTAATAAGATTCCACCATTGATCAGCATCACCTTCCAAACGATACACTGCTAAGATGACTTTATCATGTTCAGAACATTGAAGAACTGAAAATATCTTTTCAGTGGTACTGATCCATTGTTCAGCAACAAGTGGATCAGAAGACCCACTGAAAGAAGGTGGACGTTGCCTCATGAAGGACTCAATAGAATATTGTTCCCTTCTCTGCTCATTTGGAAGTCCAGAATGATTCATAGCTTGTGTAAGTATAGCAATAAGATTTTGCACTCCATCTCCCATAACATTTGTTTGTTCAGGAGTACAATCATTGCATTGTCCATTGCATTGATCAACACGGTTCCTTCGGGTTCTAGCCATTGTCTAAAACCCAAAAAGAATAGTGTGAGAGGCAAAAATCATGCTAGGGAAAACAACATAATAAAGGGGGAGTACCTTCAATATCTATCATCTTAGGTTTAATTATATGATCGTTAGCGTAATTCTAGTACTATAACCTATACGTATACTTAACCTTAGGGACATCCCTAGACATACCTTAGAAATATCTCTAGGGATCTCACTAAAGTTCTCACATCCTAGTTTCAAAGGTTGACTAAACCTTTCCTCTGATACCAACTGTAGAGACCCGTATCTTGACGTACATAGACATTAAATTACTTTTCCGGAATACTTAGTACATTACAAAAACACACACATAAGGACTGTAATAGTTTAGTGTCTTTGGAAACTCGGACTATAATCTTCTAATCGTGGTGAAAGATCTTCAAAATCTCCCATAAAGATCTTCCCTTTTTTTTACCTAAAACCTTTCTTTATATCCTGGGGAAAAGAAAACATAAAAGGGTGAGCTCAAATGCTCAGTAAGGGTAAACAAAATAAATATCAATCACATCATATTCATAAGAACATAACATTTTGGAAATCATAACCTGCAAAAGAGAGCATAATTTCATAATCATGGGATAAATCATGCCAGTGAAAAAGTAATCCCAATAATCATAACTTAAAACATGAAACTTTGTGTCATACACACATAATCATAGAGAATCATTTCTTGTTAGTCAAGACTAATTTCCAAGACTATCTTAGTGGACAAAGTCCCTTTCTGAATCGAGTAACCCTCGTTTCAGTCCTGTTTCACTGAACCGGTATAACCTACCATTTCAGCCATGTCTATCTCATGAGATATAAAATCTTTACCCAATGCATTGGAGGGAGATATAGGTCCCACCCATCTCATAATGATACTATTCTTATGTGTGCCACAAAATCATAAATCATACATCATTGCATAACCCATGTAATAAAAATGGGATTCTTAAACAACATGACATCATAAAACAATTCATATAAGATAAAGGAATTCATAAAAATATTTCCATCACAACATAATCAAACCAATGTAATAATAGGGATAAAAACAGAACCCTTTTATTATCTTATATGGAAAATAATTTTGATAAAATACTTGAACTCCATTTTTGAGGAAAATATCCTTTCTTCTTCAAAAACATTTTTTCCTTTCATAACATGTCATAAAAATTTAAAATAAAAGAAGTTGATTTAAAAATAAACTTTAAAACTTGTAAAGGAAGTTTCTTGGAAATAATGTGTAAAAATCCATTCATGTCGTATAAGTTAAAAAAAACATTCTTTGTACTTTTGTCAGAAAAGTCAAAAAGTACCTCGTACGAAAAACGACAAAAGATTCCTTTCATATTCTTTACTAAAATCTCACCGAAGGGTAAAATTGGATTTAAAAAAATTGTAGGTGGATGGAAGTAATATTACATATTGATGAAACATGGATGTGGATGATAAAATACACCCCAGTAAATACTTACGAATAAACAATCTCGGATAAAAATGAGATTGTGATATTTCCCTTACCTTATGTCCGACTTACTTTGTAAGTGTCCGAACCTCCTGTATAATGATTTAAATCATGTTATTGACTTATTCCAGAATCATATTCATTGTTATGATATCATATATGGTCATATTATTAGCTTCTTGTTAGTAATATTTCATTGTTACTTGTTACTCGGGTCTTTATAACTTTTTGTTCTTATGCGTGTTTTGTCAAATAAATTCTTATTCTTATCTTTAGGTTATAGATAATTCATTTACAGAATGGTATTAGTGTAGTATATACCATATTCATTCATTCAATTCATTTATATAATCATTATTAAATGAAAATCATGTAGAACGAGTCGCATCACATCGTGGAGACGGTATTCCGTACGTACGCACGAGTGATGATATCGTTCCTATGATCGTGGAATTGTATTGGAGTATATATATATTATTTCAGTATCAATATTACTTCATAATAATCATATATAGTTACTCATTACACCATTATACCCATCCTTGTAAGGTGATGGTGGAAAATAGATTACACCACGGCGTGGAGACGGTATTCCGTACGTACGCACGCGCGGTGATTTCATTTTTCCGTAGGATGGATAGAAGGTGAATTAGGGTTGTTTCATATTTATAATAACATATCAGTATGTAAGTAATACTGATGTTATTACTTTATCATGAAACAACTAAAGAAGAAGAAGTTGAAGAAGAAAGAAATTGAAAAGATCGGTAATGGATATTACCTCTTCTTTGGAACGCCTCTTTGAATCCTCCACTTAAGGAACTAAGATTGGTCTTTGGAGAATACCAGGACCTCTAGGATTATTCTAGGGAAGTGTAGAGGAGAAAATGGCAGGGGTTGGCCGAGCTTGAGTGCTCAAATTGGTGTGGGGAGGAGGGGGAGGAGGTGCCCTTTTATAAGGGAGGAGAGGGGCACCTTAGGAATATCTCAAAATATTATTTTATATTAAAGTCAAAATCGGTTTATAATGGTTCCAATGGGTCTTATTTCGAAGCTAAAGTGGGGATTGGTCGAAACCCTATCAACCAATAGGATTTAGGCAATTTTAGGGTATTATTTTAACCTTATCAATTAGATTTAACTCTAAGTTAATTAATTTAACTTTTACCGTGTCTTTTTGTTTTCTTTCACTATATGGTTAATACACTTACTATAACATGCCAAACGAACCCCAAATTGTTTATTATTAATATATATATCCTTATCTAAGTCATTTGGCCGAACCTTAGATTTTTAGGAATAAAATAACAATTAATAATATAATATTTGATTTAAAAACTATTTTGTGTCAATTTTGACACTATTTGATATATGATTTTTGTGAAAGTCATAACAGAATTATATGTTCGAACCAAGTTGATTAAAGCAACACTAATATATCATAGTAACCTATAAAATTAGTGGAATTCATAAAAAGTCTCAAATTACATTCATTTGAGTATTTATAACATCAATTATGTTAATATTTCCTTAAAAGGGTAATTACTGCATCATCGTTGTGTCATAAATAAATTAATTTATTTAAAGTCTAAAAATTATAAATAAAATATCATTATGTAGGAAATCTTTTTATCTTTCTAATGAATATTTATAGTCGAATTTATCTTATGTATAACCCCATATTAAAAATGTTTTAGTGAATAAACTTTGATTTTAACTCTTTTAACTCTTCTTTGAATTAAATAATAATAAATGTCCTAATCTAATACAAGTGGGCCTAAATTGTCATATTTTATTCCTAAGATTGTTTTTGGTCGAAATACACTTGTCCAATAGGATTAGTACATGTGTTAGGGTAATATTAATATCATATTTACCCTTAGTTACCCTATTTACTATTAACCGCGGTAAAAAAAAGTAAAAAGTTACTATTCATCAAAAATTATTTTCATCTCATTGAACCACATTTTACTTACTGACATCAACCGTGTCTCTCGGATTTTTGAAATTCCATTCACAGAAGCGGTAAAATTAAGTTTTATGAAAAATTCAGTTTTTTAACTACCACTTAGTAGTTTCACTATTCATCAAAAAATGAAGGTTTTCAGAAAAATTCCAAAATTTCATCCTAAGCTATATTTCATATTCCGAATTCAAAAATGAAGTCTATTTTACCAAATTCATAACATAGAAGTTGCATTAATTAATTTTATAATTAAATCCCGCTGTTAAAACAAATAGCGTGTTTTTAAGAAACAATATCTATCAAAAGATTGACACTTGTTTATGTCTGGTTTAAATGTGCAATTACATCCAATGACCAACAATGTATTAAATTGTAAAAATATATTCTAAATATACTTTAAAACTACTCCAATTAATAATTTATCACTATTAATTATTTCGATTAAAAAAGTTGTTTTTTAATTATAATTTAGTAATTTTCACTATTCATCAGAATATGAAAGTTATCTGAAATGTACCAAAATTTCACCTTAGGCTAAATTCGATACTCCGAATCCAAAAATGAAGTTCATTTTGAAAAATAAGATTTACAGAATTTCAAAAAGTGGTTATTACTATTCAAAACGACTATTTTTAATAATATTTTAATAGAATATCGTTGTTTAGTGAAACTCGGTATTGCGTATTACACACGCTATCGAGGAAGGTCGTGATTGCGTGTAATGTAAGGAAAGTCAAGGATGCGTGTTGTGCAAGCTCCTTTTGGTGTAGCGTACAACACAAGACATTAATTAAAAAGAATATTTTTTATAAAATCTTGGGCTGTTACATTTCACATCCTAGTTTCCAAAGGTTGACTATACCTTTCCTTTGATACCAACTATAACGAACCATACTTTACATACATTGTTAATACTTCGAAATTGAAGCACACTTATTACAACATATGACAAAACCACAAAGGACCGTATAGGTATAGTGTCTTTAGAAACTGGGAAACATAAACAACTGGTTCATAAATCTTCTACAGTGTCTCCCATTTATTTCATCATATCTAGGGTCCCTTTTAGCATATTCTACTTAATATCCATCTTCCTGACCTGGGGAAAAGAAAACATAAAAGGGTGAGCTCAAATGCTCAGCAAGGGCAAATAAAGGAAATAAAAATCATATCATATCTTTATGAAAATCAAAACCTGCAAAAGAGATCATAATATCTTAACATGGAATAAATCATAGAAGTGAAAATGAGATCCCCATAATCATAACATAAAACTTGAAACTTTGTGGCATGCACACATAATCATGGAAAATCATTTCTTGTTAGTCATGACTCATTGCCAATACTATCTTAGTGGACAAAGTCCCTTTCTGAACCGAGTTCACTCCTCGTTTCAGTCCTGTATCACTGAACCGAAATAACCTTCCGTTCCAGCCATGTCTATCTAATGAGATATAAAATCATTACCCAATGCATTGGAGGGAGATATAGGTCCCACCCATCTTATAATGAATCCTTTCTTATTGTGCCACATAATCATAAAACATACATCATCGCATAACACATGTAACAAAAATGGGATTCATGAAACATCATGACATCATAAATCAATTCATATAAGATAAAGGAATTCATAAACATAATTCCATCACAACATAGTCAAATCAATGTAAAAATATGGATAGAAACATAACCCTTTATTATCTTAGATGGAAAATAATTTTGATAAAACACTTGAATTGAATTCTTGAGGAAAATATCCTTTCTTCTTCAAAATCAATTTCTTTTCACAAAACATCATGCAATTTTAAAAGAAATAGATTTTATTGAAAATAGTCATGAAATCTTTTAGAGTAAGCTTCATGAAAATAAGGCTTTATAAAACAGTAGAAATCCGTTCGTGCCGTATAAGTTAAAAAAAACATTCTTCGTACTTTTGTCGGAAAAGTCAAAAAGTACCTCGTACGAAAAACGACAAAAGATTCCTTTCATACGTATTACTAAAAACTCACCAAAGGGTAAAAATGGATTTAAACAATTTTAGGTGGATGTAAATAATATTACATATTGAGTAAACATGGATGTGGATGATAAAATACACCCCAGTAAATACTTACGAATAAACAATCTCGGATAAAAATGAGATTGTGATATTTCCCTTACCTTAGGTCCGATTTGCTTTGTTCGTGTCTGAAGATCCTGTATAATGGTTTAAATAATGTTATTTACTTATTCCAGAATCATACATATTGATATGAGATCATATATGGTCATATTATTAGCTTCTTGTTAGTAATATTTCATTGTTACTTGTTACTCGGGTCTTTATAACTTTTTGTTCTTATGCGTGTTTTGTCGAATAAATTCTTATTCTTATCTTTAGGTTATAGATAATTCATTTCCAGAATGGTATTAGTGTAGTATATACCATATTCATTCATTCAATTCATTTATATAATCATTATGAAATGAAGATCATGTAGAACGAGTCGCATCACATCGTGGAGACGGTATTCCGTACATACGCACGAGTGATGATATCGTTCCTATGATCATGGAATTGTATTGGAGTATATATATATTATTTCAGTATCAATATTACTTCATAATAATCATATATAGTTACTCATTACACCATTATACCCATCCTTGTAAGGTGATGGTGGAAAATAGATTACACCACGGCGTGGAGACGGTATTCCGTACGTACGCACGCGCGGTGATTTCATTTTTCCGTAGGATGGATAAAAGGTGAATTAGGGTTGTTTCATATTTATAATAACATATCAGTATTTAATTAATACTTATGTTATTACTTTATCATGAAACAACTAAATAAGAAGAAGTTGAAGAAGAAAGAAATTGAAAAGATCGGTAATGGATATTACCTCTTCTTTGGAACGCCTCTTTGAATCCTCCACTTAAGGAACTAAGATTGGTCTTTGGAGAATACCAGGACCTCTAGGATTATTCTAGGGAAGTGGAGAGGAGAAAATGGAAGGGGTTGGCCGAGCTTGAGTGCTCAAATTGGTGTGAGGAGGAGGGGGAGGAGGTGCCCTTTTATAAGGGAGGAGAGGGGCACCTTAGGAATATCTCAAAATATTATTTTATATTAAAGTCAAAATCGGTTTATAATGGTTCCAAAGGGTCTTATTTCGAAGCTAAAGTGGGGATGGGTCGAAATCCTATAAACCAATAGGATTTAGGCAAGTTTAGGGTATTATTTTAACCTTATCAATTAGATTTATCTCTAAGTTAATTAATTTAACTTTTACCGTGTCTTTTTGTTTTCTTTAACTATATGGTTAATACACTAACTATAACATGCCAAAAGAACCCCAAATTGTTTATTATTAATATATATATCCTTATCTAAGTCATTTGGCCGAACCTTAGATTTTTAGGAATAAAATAACAATTAATAATATAATATTTGATTTAAAAACTATTTTGTGTCAATTTTGACACTATTTGATATATGATTTTTTGTGAAAGTCATAACAGAATTATATGTTCGAACCAAGTTGATTGAATCAACACTAATATATCATAGTAAACTATAAAATTAGAGGAATTCATAAAAAGTCTCAAATTACATTTATTTTGGTGTTTATAACATCAATTATGTCAATATTTCATTAATAAGATAATTACTGCATCATCATTGTGTCATAAATAAATTAAATTATTTAATGTCTAAAAATTACAAATAAAATACCCTTATGTAGGAAATCTTTTTATCTTTCTAGTGAATATTTATAGTCGAATTTATCTTATGTATAACCCCATATTAAAAATGATTTACTTATTAAACTTTGATTTTAACTATTTTAACCCTTCTTTAAATAAATTAGTAATAAATGTCCTAATCTAATCCAAGTGGGCCTAAATGGTCATATTTTATTCCTAAGTTTGTTTTTGGTCGAATTACACTTGTCAAATAGAATTATGACATGTGTTAGGGTAATATTAATATCATATTTACCCTTAGTTACCCTATTTACTATTAACCACGGTAAAAATCGTAAAAAGTTACTATTCACCAAAAAATTATTTTTATCTCATTGAACCACATTTTACTTACTGATATCAACCGTTTCTGTCGGATTTTCGAAATTCCATTCACAGAAGCGGTAAAATTAAGTTTTATGCAAAATTCAGTTTTTAACCTACCACATAGTGGTTTCACTATTCATCAAAAATTGAAAGTTTTCAGAAAAATACCAAAATTTCACCCTAGGCTAATTTCAATATTCTGAGTCCAAAAATGAAGTCCATTTTGAAAAATAAAATTTATAAAATTTCAAAAAGTGGTTATTACTATTCATAACGGCTACTTTTAATAGCATATTGTTGTTTAGTGAAACTCGGTATTGCGTACGACGCAAGCTATCGAGGAAGGTCGCGATTGCGTGTAAAGCAAGCCAAGCAAGTGTTGTGTAGAAAAAGATTCCTTTGATGATTTATATAACATAAAAGTCTCGGGTGTTACAAAATGTATCTTTAGGAGCCCATAATATGGAAACTTATGTTATTATCATGAGAATCATTTTTGATGAGAATTGTATAATTTTACTTATTCAAGGGGTGAGAATTAGTTCACACTACATGTGAAAACAATGAGATTCCCAAGGTGACAAGCATGTTATTCATTATTTGAGAACATATGTTTCATTGAAGGATAAGATAAATATGTATCACATAAATATACTATTCATCTTACTTTGTATTAGTATAATATTTAAGATGATTATCCATTAATGTATTAGGAACTATGTATAATTTTATTCTTTGATATCATGGGATATAATGGTTTTTTTCATGAGATGACTTCTGTCAAAAGAATAACATTCTCTCAAATAAAAAATGAGACAACTATTATAAATTCACAATATAAAAAAATCCTCAACAACTCTAAATATAGGTAACAACCATATCAAGAATGTATATGGCATAATTAACAGGCTTACATTAGAATATTATATTGATAAGGATATTTATGAACATCTATTATATCTATAATGATGTGATGTACTAGGAGATGAACTACAAGGATAAATCTATGGATGTAGGTGATAAAATCCCATCACCTATTTCAAATCCTAGATCTAATAAATAAAACATAATGGGGAAGCCCAATTATTATTAAATAGTATGAATGTGTGGATTCCATAAATAATGAAAATGGCATGAATGTTGTTTTTTGATTTGAGACATAATTTTCCATTTTAAGCATCATAAAATATAGTTTAAAAAAATTAAGCACTTATCATACAAATAGGGGAGATGATGATTGTTGGGAACATATGGTTCCATGAATCATTTAAATTAATCTATTCTCAACATCCATGAAGTGGGTGAGAATATTTAGAAAAATGGGAATCATATTTCCTAGAAACATTTTAATTGTTGGCTTCTCCTATCACATAGGAAACCAGATATTGGAAGTTCTTGGATGCTCTCCAACAACGGGTTTTAGGAAAAAATGACTAATTATGATGAAATTATTTTAAAATGTGATATTAATTTGATTCCCATCACTCCCAAAACAGGTGGGCATCTTCTCCCCATCACCCCTTTGTGTATACCTAGTAGAGGGAGAGTAATTATTTTTTTCGATACAATTAATATGAAGGGTACATCACGAATATAGACATGGTCTGGTAGGACATAGATATTGTGGAACCACACCATATTCACCAGCCATAGGATATTTGGAAGTGTAAATCAACATAATCAACAAGGTGAATCAGTTCAGTAGACTCTCCCTAGAATTATTTAACATCACACATCCCAATGCCCAGGAGGTAGATGTTGCATTGGTAGAAAATAACATATCTTATACCCTTCATTATCAGATGATTTCTTATACCCGTATGTTCCAATGACAATGTCAAATAACCCCATAGGACTACACATAATTTTTATCTCGTTCATACTCATAAAGAAATATTCCATAATGTGTGGAACCTTCATATAGTGAAATCCTTTATCCATTCCTGGTGGAAATAATCTAAAACATCTCAAGTGGAACCTTCCGCCACCACTATAGTTCCTTCCATCCAGAAAACCATACAGGGACACGTACTCTCTTATTTTTCATCGAGGCACCAACATCCCACTAGAATGGATGGGATAAATCTCCATTCCATAGGAACCACCTATAAACATCACATGGGATAATCTGATGATGTGTAATTTTACTTTATAAGTCTTCCCCATGATGCTATCAAGTGGCATGAAGGTCCTACTTATGCACATAACATCCCATGAATAAAAGATCATTCATGTGGTGGAAGGATAGATTGCGATGGTGGGGACCTATACATGGAAATGATCATATCATGCATTAAAGAAATCACTATAATACATAGTGGATCCACTCATGGATCTCCCTTGTATCCATAAGATATGAGTATAGGGAAAATATCATATCAACATGGGACAATTAGAGACCAATGTTACCAATTACTAAGTGTAAATTTTTACCCCTCCACAACTAGCCCAGGGGGAAGGAATGCATCAGTAGAGAATTCCTCTCACTAAGTCTTCTTTTTCATAAGGTCCCGATATCCCATTAAATTTACCTAAATATGGAGTATGTATTTGAATCATTTTTGGTGATTTACTTGTTTCCTATATTACTACTATTAGCCTCCTTCTACTACAACTCAAATATATAAGTATAGAAGAAGTTACTACCTCTTTTAACCACCTCAGATGAAGGGGAACACCACATAGAACCCTGTGTGAATAATTATCTTAATGAATATCATTAGACATTAATAACTATATCATATATGTGAATGTTGAAGAATAAATATTTACATCTAATTAAAACTCCCTTATTCGATGGGTGATTGGAATCTACTAAAAAAACTCTAATATAACTATAACATAAAAGTAATTGTCACTACCTCACATATATTACTGACCATCACTTATATAATCTTAGGTAGATCATGATCATGATTTATAATTTGAAAAATGAACATGAGGAGGAAATAATAGGTTAAATGTTTAACACTGAATACTTTTCATTTCACTTCATTCTCCCAAAAGCAACACACTTTTCCCTGCCATCGTTTTTTGTTGAGTACCATAACTTGTGCCTATATAAAAACTTATGAAATAAATTTAACTAAATATTACATCTCCATATATACTGTTAATATATCCATGAACACATTAAGTATATCCATCAATATTTTTTTAATTTTTAACATTACTTCTCTCATGATGGTTTAACTCTTTGAATTAAATGGGTTCCAACAAGGCCTTAATTAGTTTTATATTGGGGGAAAATTGTTCATTTTAAGTTCATTAATATGTCATAATTACATAACTAATTATAGGATAGAGTATTAGGATACTCTCTATTTCATTCCACTCTCATTATATGAACAAAATCATCAGGATAATTCATATGGAGATAATGAAATTTCTTCTCAAATGACTACTATTGTTAATGTAATTACTATCAACCATACAACTGATCAAGGATACTAGGATGTTATCTAGAATAATGGGGAATAAATTCCACCTCAAATTGTTTTTATATCTCATGATACACCTTCTGATATGTTCCTAGACTCTTAGGAAATGATAGAAGTTTTTTTCTTTACAGTCCAAATGAGAAATATATTTATCTAAATTTACTTATCGATAATGAAAAATGAGTTAATAAATCAATTATTCCATGTAGACCCATTATATATGGGGAAAAAGGTTTTATAATGAAATCACTACTCCAAGAAGAGTGTTATGGGAGGAATTTTTGTAAACAGTTCAAAGATTAATGACCAAAGTGGGAAGATATCTAATGGAACCAAACCATTCTACAGATAAAATAATTATCCCTCATTTGAAAACCATTAGGGGATAGGGATTTTGGTCTTTCACCTAAACGTTGTGGGTTATCTAGTGGAACCTATTCATATAGACATGACTCATTAATCCCCATAGATCCTACCCCATTTTATCAATGTGAACTACCACTAGTGATCCATAATTGTTTGGATACAATAAATATTATTCCAATTAAAAGAAATCTGGGTATTATCCCACTCCCCAATGATGTTATAGATTCTTCCATAACTCTTTTTTAGAATTTGAAACTAAATGAGTGTCATCTAAGTATAATGTTAAATAGTTTCTCAGATATAGGAAATAGATGCATACTCCCCTATATTTGTGTAACCCTTGATACACATTATTCATGGGAACATGTGAAAAAAAGATACATCTAGACTATTGAGCCTCTTGGTGTGGCCCGATGCAAGGAGCTCCAGAGTAGAAGGAATCTACCAAAAATTTATGTTACAAAGGTACCATTAATGGAATTAAATTATCTAGTATATTCAATGGGCCCAGGGATCTATCTCAATGTTCAATGATCGCCATAAGTAGTTCACAT
The DNA here is from genome assembly GCA_963277665.1 of Viscum album. Classification (NCBI taxonomy): domain Eukaryota; kingdom Viridiplantae; phylum Streptophyta; class Magnoliopsida; order Santalales; family Viscaceae; genus Viscum; species Viscum album. The sequence goes on from OY728157.1 coordinate 637,534,556, forward strand.
ACTAGTTCAAATCTATATTGAGCTGAATAATAATTAGTGTCCACACCCTGTGAATGAAGATATATGATGTTACTATCATTTTTTTTCATTTCCACATGGAATGGACCCACATACTCCATTGATGTGATTCTCATACATTAAATGATTCTAGATATTTTTGTGGAAAATATATGAGTCATGATGGTTTCTACCCTCATTTACCATTTCTTAATAACCAGATATGAGGAAGCCTTTGAGATATATGAAAATTTTGAAAGAATTAATTGAGCATACCAATAAATGGTTAGTCCCATTAACTACTTCTGGTCAACTAATAATTCTAATTAGAGGTTAAACGACCACTTATATGTAAAGTTTGGTATCATTTTTACTTTTCTTATTGGACACTCAACAAAATAGATACCTCTAAATGAATCATCTCAATGAGAATGCTTCCCAAATCCAACATCTTGTAAAGGTGCAAAGAGTTCCTTATATTAAATAACAAGCATGGTCCACAAATTTAGTGAGGAATTTGTCCTCTGGTATATTTAATGTTCCATAGAGAAGAACCATTTTATTTTTTAAAGTCAATAATCTCAATGAAAAAGGGTTCACATTTTCTTCTAACAACATCATGAAACATAGGAACCTTGGAAAAAATATCATAGAGTAAAATTTCATGAATAATTAACTTCATGACCTAGTATAATGTGGTAAAATTTAATTTTCATAGGTCCCGCCATAGGTAGTATATGTCTCTTCTACAAAAAATTATGATGATGAAGACAATGTATAATAGAAGTATGTTTTTGATAAATGAAAATAGATATTTGATAACTAGTTGGACCATGTGATGTTTTATCACAAGAACAGAACTATCATTACTCACGAGAATAAAATACTACCTCCATTTGTTTCCTTGTCTCCAATTTATTCTCCATCAACATCACAACCTTCCATGTCTTGAAAGTACCGGAAACAACTATGCATTGGTAATTAAGATCCACTTCCAGTTCCAAACATAATATAAAGACTAAATGATTTTACATCATCAAATTTTTATAGGTCCTAATAATAATTATGTTCATTGAATAATCAACATATAAATACTATTATTTAACTCTATAAACACTATTTTATCGGTTGGTCATTAGATATTCTTCAGCGGTGAGGAATGTCACCTAGATACCATATGAACTTTTTGTTAAGGAAATAATGGGAAGGGAATGTGTTATGAATCCTATAAATATGGTCTATACAATTCCTTAAAATGTATTATACATTCCCCGATGATCATAAAAAAATTCATCAATATGATCATGGAAAGAAAAATTCTCATAGGATTCATCATTGGGGACACCTTCACAAATGTCTAAGTTGGTCTGTTATGTTGGAAATCTAATACATGCATGGGATTAATAATTATGGTGGGTCCTCCATTACAATATTGAGATTTTAAAATTCACCTAATAGTGGAATCGAAGGTTTCATAAATTATAACCCTTGGTCTAGATATTTTTATTTGGTGTAAGTCTTCATAGGACCGCAATTCACATCTGATTTTTATTATATTGTGTACCATATTATAATTTCTAGAACACCCCATTTTACCCCAAGATTTATGACCTTATACATTCAAAATTATCCTTGAATGAGATCTATGACCATAAACATGTTACAATTATATTTTTTCAATGCACCTTTATCATAAATAGTGTGTAATATACTATTAATATTAAACTAAATGTATGCCCCATTTCTTTTGCGTTAACTTATTCTAGGTTAAATCCAATTTTCCGCTCAACCCTTCTATTGTCCTATGGTATGAAATTCTCTAGCTCAACAAGACAACTCAATTTTTTGGTCAAATAATTAAAGCTTTAATATTTATAAATCCATCCCACTTGGACTTCCATTCATTTGAAGTATACACAACCATTCAGGCTACAAAAAATATTTTCCTTAAATTCTTCATCTAGACCATATTTAATCAAACTCAGTGGTGTAGTCCCTATAACATGACTAAAAACTGCATGATGCCTTATTCTATTACTCAATAGGATGTCTCTCTTCTCAATTAATTCTCCAGAAATCCACCTTTTAAAACTATATGTGGCATAATAATTATCATATGATATATGTAGGGATTCTAGTATCCCCGATCTCAGAACCATTGGGGAATTTTCTGTCACACACACCATTTTTTATAACATCTCTTTTAATTATAAAAAATTATTTCCAACATATATACAAATAAATTTTTACACTTTGGTGGATTTGGTCCAAGTATTATGACCAAATATACTATGTGACACATCATTTGGGAGGATTGAATGAAATTGGGACTCTTGTGGACTTCATTAACCTTAGTGTTTTATTACCATGCCTACCATATAGGATTCCCCATTACTAAAAAATTCTAAATATCCTGAACATTAATATCCAAAAGTATAAGGTAAAAAATCATATCATGGTGAAATCTTATAATATAAATCCTGAGAAAAAATTTGGCTTATTAACTCCATGTCATCCCATTGAAAATAGAAAAATTAAGGTCAATACATAAATCATACAAATCTAATAAAAATCACAATCAGTCCAGATTAAAATATTAGTTATCCTCAGTGAGAATCCATGTTCTGAGAAATGTTACTTATAACCCTTCACCAATTTTCAACTCAACATTATTCCTAACCGTATGAAGTTAAACTATTAGGCCAATTTCTGTACCATGATACTTTATACTAAAATGTTCATATTCCCATTATATTAAAACAATTGTATGAAATTATAATCCTCATTTGCGGTGGTGCCATTATTATTTTTTAAGTTTCCTTACATGTTAATCCTTTTGTGCTAGTCATCTATCACACCTTTTAATGAACTATGAGAAAATTGATTCTTAATTTTTGGGATTTATACTAATTTTGGGACCATTTATCTCGAATACAAAATTTTATTCTTACCAAAAAGTGAGATTATTTGGTCATGTATTCTCACATCGACGTACAAAACTAATGATAGTATAACCACATAGTTCTGGGAATAAACTAGTGTTGTATTCTCCCTCAAGGACACACATTGTCTCCCCTTCATTTCGATCATCATCGCTGATGCATATCCCACATTTTTCCATATAGAAACTATTCCTGACTAATATATGATCCCGGTCCTTATAAAAAAGATTATTAAATTAATCAAATATTATAATATTTGTATAGAATCACATTTGGTAACAATGGAATAAAAACATGTCCATACCCACCCTGGGTACACATCCTTAAAGAGAAATTTTAAATGTATAATTTTCTAACATGTGTTTCTGATATGATTAGTTATTATTATCATACCGCTGTCAAATATTTACAAATGAAATTTCTCATGTTTTAAATTCAATTATCTTTACATTTACCTTGATAATGTGTAGTTCTAATATCTGTAGTGTTATGAAAATATGAACACCCTATGTTGGTACGTTATTAAAATCCCATGGAATCACACTAACCCAGTTCGCAATTTCATGGGTTGAAAAAGTGATTGTGGCAACATTATGGACCAAATAATTACTCCCATATACGTAAATCACTAATAAAGGGGGATGATTATATTTTTATACTTATTCAACCATAGAATATTATCCTAATTAGATTAGATTTTAATAGATTCATTCCATGTAAATTATATATAAATGCAACAAAAAAAGTTATTGACTTTACAAATTCAGTCACATGAAAATATTAATTCATGAAAAATAAATGATTATTTCCATAAATATGTTGGGTAATCAAATTTATTATAGAAAAACACCCATATAGATCAAAAAAGGTGACATACCATTCTAGAATGTTTTTCTTCAATCATGATTTCTCAGGAACAAGTTTCTATCAATATAGCACTGAAGTTTCCTCCTTCGAAAAAGGACCAAACTTATTATCTGAGACATGCACTCAACATTTTTTTATCTTAAAATATGTCATTAGGAAATCCAATGAAACTAAATAATCCTTATCCACTACCAACAAATCCTTATCTAGTCGATGGTCCCTTCCTTGACAGTGTTGATGACCTCATGATACTTTTCATAGTCATCTAGTCTTATGATCTCGTGTCATACCACCAGATTTCCCTTTGTTCCTATATAAGTGTGTGTGAATCAGATGATATGGAAATCAATACATTGTGAATAAAAAAATTTTTCAAAATTTATCAGCAATGTTTGTGGAGTAAGATGTAGTGAAAACCTCCGATACCTAAGTTCACTATATGGGGTTGAGGTGACCCTATCTAGAGAACTAGGTCAACCCATGAGTTACAGATAATGAAACTTTGGATAGTTGTCTATGCCTTCTACCAAACCTGTTATGTCTATTCCACATCATTAAACCATAAATACATGATATTTTTTTGTTACTGTGTAATATTTTGATATTATAAATAGAAAAATATGTTTGATAGTGTATATGAGATGGAAAAATAATCTTAAAAAACAATGAAATAATTTTTTGATTTGATAATCATAAAAAATTTGTTCAAATATAGGAAATTAATATCATTAATTTATTTATGATATATACAAATTTTATAAAAAAATTAAGATTATTAATAAATTAAATTAAATAACCAATTATTTTTTGAAAAGTAAATTTATTGTTTAAAAATTCATTTTCATCAAAAATGGATATTTTCTATCATGGAGAAAATTTTAGAATTAATTTTTGGATATATTTAAAATATTATTTCATAAAAATGAAATCATTTTTTCAATCATAATTCTATTATTATCATGTGGTCAAATTATGATATTTTTCTAAAATATTTTCAATTCTAATGAAATATGTAAAATAATTTTCCTACAAAAAAATATTCATTTAGATTTACAAAATAAAATTATTTTTTGATTTAGTCATAAATTTATTTTGTTATTTTTTATTTAAATTAGTCAAATTATATTCTTTTTTCTGAATACTATACTTTAATTAAAAAAATTATCCATATAAATTAAATTTTATGCACAACTATTTTTAATTTCATTTTTCATTTTAATCACAAAATAATTTATAAAACATTGAAAAATTGATTATTTAAAAATAGAATAAGTATTGAAACTACAAAGATACAATTTTTTGAAACAGTTTCCATTTATTTTTAGTTATTATGAACATTATCCACAGTAAAAATCATTACAACGGTATTGGTAAATTATATAAATATATTTCAAAATAATTTGAGGAGGAAACATATATTGCCATAAAAAGTTCCTTTATCCTACTATATTTCTTTTAGATTTTCCATTTTCAACCACCTTTTGAAAGTATGGATACATAGTGCCATATTTGTTTGATTGTGACCATTATATTATTTTATGTATTGAAATGTAATGAATTGCATACTCTTTATATAATTATCTCTAATTATTTGACTTAATGAGAAAAAAATTGATGTATTTAGTTTGAAATGGATTATTTGAATGAAAAATGGATTATTTTTTAGGTTAAATCATTTTAAAAAATTTAGTAATTATTTAATTACATTAAATTCTTAGGAAACACTGACCCTAATTTTTTTAATTAATAGTTAAATAAATTAAATGATATAAAAATGTTATAATTAAGTTAATTTGAATGATTTATTGTGTACTATTAATTTTTTAGATATAAATAATAGTTCAGTGATGTCTAAATGTATAATATAATAAATCCATCCTTATCAGGTTAATTTAAAATACAAATTAAATGAATAGTTTCAAATATAAAATTATTTATATATTAAATTAAAAAATAATTTATAAAATTTTATTATGGATATAAAAATATGTATAATGTAAAATTATTATATAAAATGGTCAAAAATATTTTTCATTTTCAATTCATGAACACATTTTTACCGTATAAGTAAAATAATAACCCATTAATAATGAAATTATAATTAACGTTGTTAAGGTGAATATTTTTTGACAAGGGCTTAATCCAAAGGATAAGGTTTAAAATGATATCAAAACTTGTAAAAATATTATTATATTGTAATATTATTATCATATCTTCTTTACCTCTTAACAAACCTATATTTTCATAAAATCATTATTTCGTCCCATATTATATTAACATATTTCAGGTATTTCCAAAAATGATATTAATGATATATTACAATAAACAATATTTAATTAAAATATACAAAATATCTTAAAATTATACCATAATACTAGTTATTATGATGTGGTTGGAAACATTATCAGGGTCCATTTTAGGACTACGTATTCTGTTATACTTACTATCATTTCCACTAATGTGTACAAAATTAATGGGGAAATAATCAAAGGGGTAACATAGTGTAAAATAAAAAAGAGTGGAGAAAACATCAACTAAATTTGTCAATTTTTTATCGTATTAGAGTTTTTTGTTTGATAACTATCCTAAAATTTAAATATGATAATTTAGATCCATTTTTATATGAAATTTATTTTATAATAATTTAATACATTACGAAATTCATGGAATACCCATGCCCTCATAATAAAAGGGAACCCAATATTCTTTTCTCTAGACACTTGAAATACCATTTGGTTCAAGAAATATGTACATAAATATATTTATTATATCTATAAAAATCTCCTAGAGGTCATATTTTTTTATGAATACCATCCTTGTATGGATTATACATTAATTAAAATGATGTTATCTAAATAATAGGTATAGTTCATAACATATTATTTTTTTATAATTTATTACTATAAATCCTAAAATTATTTTAAAAATATGACGAAATAATTACATCAATATCATCAAAACAATGATGTTTTTTATATTAATGGAATATGATGTACTCAACGTCAACTCCATCTATAGAGAAATGAATGTTTTATTCATATATATTGAACCCTACTTCTTCATTAATAGATTTAATTCTTTTTTCATCACCACCTATCACAGATTATTATAATGAATAATTTAATATATATATATATATATATATATATATATATATATATATATTTTATTAATGATATTATTATTATATTATAAAGATATGATATCACCACATTTCTCAGGAACCAACCCACTGAGGTGTAGCCTGTGACTACACTAAGCCCACCTTTGATATGTCTGGGACTAGAGACCATTAGCGAGTAGGCATAACACACAAATGAAAGGCATTAATCTAACATACCAGCACACATGCTCAAAGCTACAAGCCCACACAATTCTAAAATGAAAAACAACTGAATCCCAGAATGAAATCATCTAAGATCCCACAATAATGTATGTTATTAAATTACTAAAAATTAAAAAAGACGTCAAATACATACCCAAAAATTTGTAAAGAGTCCAACCTGCTCCACGGGAAAAGACTAAATTAAAATAAATTTCGGGGTAATCACCTTGGTCTATCAATATCTGGTTGTGTTCTACTCACTCATTTTCTTCCAAGGACAACACCAAATGGTCTGTCATCTTCATAAAACACTACATGTATGAGAAAAATCCATACTGGGGTGAGTATAATAATAGTTATTAGGACAACCAGAAAAAAAACATGAATCACCACTTATATTCTAATCAATATAAGATATAATAATCAATGTACTGTTGAAACACCAATATATACACAGGAAGGAAACCACACCCCCAGCTTATCATAACCAACTTCCATCCATAGGGTTATGTTTGAGATTTTCTCATTCTAGGAGAACCCAATATATGAGATATTTTATCACTAGAGACGCTCAATGGAGAAGTCATGACAATTTATATGTGACCAATAAATCTCAATCGCCTAATAAGTCCCTGATACTCAGATAGGGGGTCACTCCCATAAGCATTTGGGACACCATGAGCACAATATGGTTCAAACCACTATATAGGGTCTCATATTAAAAAAATTCCAAAAACCCTACCAATACATCCTGGTAGATGGAGGATCAACACCCTTCTCAAGAGAGGTCATGCTGATTCTATAAACCCCACATAGGGAACAATGATGACAATAGATCACACTCTAGTCTCCAACAGGGACACCGTATCTTTATGTGAATCTCAAACTTTAGAGGGGTTTAAAATCTTGTGATGTGGATGTTATTTCAGATTTTACCAATTAGGAAAGAGACAAATTGAACACATTTAACCATGAATGGTAGAAAATAAGTAAACAAAAAGACAAAAAACACCTTTTAATGGTGCATTAAATTTCCTGTGTGGTGTACACAGTGTGTCCTGCTATCCCCAAGTATGTATGTATTGTAAATCCTAAAAAAATAAGTAAATATTTATTTAAAAAATGTTTATAAGGAGTAAAAACCCTGTAGTGATCACATGTCACCTTCATGTGTGTCACTAGTTGTGTCGGTGTACTTTAGTTTACCCATGTAACAACTTGTGTAGTGGGGTCATCCACGTTTACACCTAGCCATGTATGTGTCTTTGTACACATCATTCTTTTAGTAGTGTACTTTTTCCCATTTACATGTACTATTATAAGTACATACTACTCCATCAAAGAGGTTTCACATGATGTGTGACACTTAAATCAATCTGAACCCCTACCTCCATATCCAGGGCGAACATGGAATGTAACGCTGCATTACACACCATGTAATGTTAAATATCCATGATATTCTAGTTCCTCCACCACATCATCCATCACTTCACCAATGTCACGGTCCTTCATAAATTCAATAGTTCGAGGGTTGGCCAAACCTCTAGTATCAATATCAGAGGATTTTAGGATTTGAATCTGTTTTTTAGTCATATTCTCACATAGTTCATAGACCCATCGTGTGTCCCATGTGAAGAATGAATAATTCTTGATTCAATGCCTTTTTCTCTTGATCCATTAATCATTGTCATAAATCCTAAAACCACAACAACCATCATTAGTCGTACAATGATTCTTTGATCTGTTGCCCTGATGAACAATCACAGAATGATCAGAAAATAGGTATTCATAGAACCATTGGCCAAAATATTTACCAATGATGATAGAATAAAGAAATAGGGTAAAAATACATAAACCATAAAACCTGAGTAATGTACCATGTTCATTATTCATTTGTAATGGATAATTTTCTTAAAATATGTTGAACAGTGATGAATAAATCAAAATAAACAAACAATTTGATAAATTTAATTATACCAATGATGAACATATGAATTCTGTTCTTTTAAATCATCCACATTAAACTAGGATTATGGAACAAGGTGTAAATCCAAAAAAACACAACCATCATGAATTTTGGATCTATCATTGATAAATAACGGTTGTACTATTATCTTGTATGAGATACACATACTTTGTTGGTGCAAAAATCCATAATATGATCTTTATCCATCATCGTTCTCCAAGAATTCTCTCCTAAAAGTTATGTGAATGTATAGGTTTTGTTATTCTAATGTTGAGAAAATTATATACCATTATATTTTAGATGAAAATATTCATTGTGTAAAAATAATAAAAACAAATATATTTATTTATTTATTTTATTTATTTATACTTGATACAATTTTTTCACAAATATCCCATGCTGAAAATGATTATGTTTCGACATGGGTAAAACCCTTGTTCTAAAATAAACAGTGCCCCATATTTTTTATCCAAGTTGTTCTTGGGTTTTTTTCCACTTTCTATAAAAATTATGCATTCATGTTGTTTAATATTTTTAATATATTTCAAATTATTACTCTAAGAACATTGTGTATCATAATAACATTCCCTCTTATGTTGTTCTATAGAAAATAATAAATATAATACCCAAAAAATAATACAAAAAAAATTCATGTCATTACATTCTTACCACCTTAGTTCTTTTTGTCCTAAAATTAGAAAAAACTACTAAAAAATGGTGGTTATGGTCTCTCATCTAGGTCTCCCATTACTTGGTTCTCTATTAGACATTATATTGATTCCACTAGAAATGTACAAGAGTAATTGAATGACCACAAAGTATCTTCTCCTACAAATCTTCGATCTTTAATGGGTTCTCCTCACAGCTAGTTCAATCCTCAATTACCGCCTTTCCCTATTCGATAATGTGTGTTGGGTCACAAAAGTTTATCCTTAGTTTTGAACCATTGAGGACGTTTTCTAACCTATCCAACTCTTGTGGTTTAGATAAGAAGTATTTTACATCACTTACACTACACAGAATCTGGGAGGGACCAATGAGTATCAAAGATAATTTACCCCTGCAGCCAAATATCCTCATTCTATATTGAGATGAGAACCTCAAGAAGACAAGGTATCCCTCTGCAAACACAATAGGTATCCTTCAACAGTATACATAATACATATTTAGTGATTTTTAAATCCAAATATTCTACTAGATGACATGCACATCCTCTATAGTATCTTACACCAACTCTGATCCAATGAGTGTTGACTCATCTTGATAAATCCCACAACGTGGAAACCTATAGGGTCTCATCTACAATGCCTTGAATGGTGAAATAACAATTTCATAATGGTAGTAGTTATCGTATTCAATCTCCACCAAGCATAGGTGATCCACCCAACTACATCCAATGTACAACATGAAATCTCATAGCATTTCCTTCAAGAACTAAATGGTCCTCTCTATTAGGATAAAATTCTATGTGGGAAATGGTGTAACCAATAATAAATGAGTCCCAAAGGCCTCATATAATTATTTAAACGGAAAATATGTAAAGTGAGAATCATAGACAGATATGATCATTGAGTGGTGTTCTTGGAGTTCTACTATCTCTTTTATGTAGAGTCATCCCATACTCTCTTATGAAATCTTCTCGTGAATACCTTGGAAGCAGGCCGACATAGTGAGAAATTATACCATCACCTAGATTGAATCAGTTCTTCTAGAAATATGTGGAAGCCAAGTCATGTAGTCCATATAAATATTCTCCCACTTACACTCTAAAAAATTAAGGGGTGGAGGAAATTCTAAAAGAACAAGCTGATCTCCCTTCACCTACTGAAAAGTGAGGCAACTAGAGACAAATTATGAAATACACATCTTCATTGTTGACCACAAGAACTGAGGTTGGAGAACCTATTACTAGTTTTCCACATCTGGATATGTCACCAAATTGGATGTGTGATACTCCCACATAACCTCCTTTAGTCAAATAAATGGTACCATCATTGGTCCTTTGAAATGTTTTTCATTCTCCCCACCTTCATAATATTTATCAAAAGAACATGTAGTACTTATCATATTATGTATGGTCTCACAGTCAGTATCCCCACTCTTAGCATCCCTACCACACTAAATTTTTTGGGTTTATAACCATCGGCTGATGTTACAAAGCACTATCCATGTCCATTAAGAATAAATACAATGAGGCAAAATGCTCTAATTCCTCATCCAACAACTGAGAAAAAAATCTCCTTCTAAGAGAATATGCCCCCACATTCCCATTCACAATAGTATAGAAATTCTCAAATTCATAGTCCTAGAGGATCTATATTATTTACCTATGTTGAAGTTATGATAATTCTTTGAGAAGATATACATGTGACTCTTGTGGTCTTAGTAATTGATAAACCACTCTCCCATCAGGTATTGTCACTACATCTTCAAGGTGAATACAACTATTGCTAATTCAAAATCATGGGTTATGTAGTTCTACTCATGTGGTCTCAACTGAAATGAACCATAGGCAATAACCACATTCCAATGCATTAGAAAAATACCAATTCGACTCCTTAATTAATCACATAACACTACATACATGACACCATCCTCTAGATATCTCAATATTGGATTACATGACAACCTATTCCTTATCTCTTGAGAGAACATCTAGCACCTTTTCACTCACATGAATGGAATCCCCTTTCATGTAAAAAATGTCTAAGGTGCTTCCACTCTGGGGAAAGTGGGTAGAAAACTATGATAGTAATATTCCAACCCAAGGAACATTTTTAACTTGTCAACACTCTTGGGTGGCTTTTATCAAATCATTTCCTTAACATTATCTGTGTTTACTACTCCTCCTACCTCTAAGATGATGTCTTCTAAATTGTGGATCTCTTGAATCCAAAACTGACACATCGAGAGATTTATTCAAATTTGGTTAAACCATATTGTGTCTAGAACCATCCTAAATTCACTCAGGTATTCCTACATGGATGATGAATATACATGGATGTCATCAATAAAGACCACCATTAATTGGCCTATGAAATGATGAAATATTTGGTTCATCAGTCCAATGAAAACATATTGGTATTTCATCATATGGAATTTCCTTACCATATAAACATAGTGAATATAAAGATCATAAGAATTCCTTATATGATTAATACATATCCTATACTCGCAAATAATGATATCTTGTCTACGGTCCATCATCGAGAACCACCACACCCCCTCTAAACTGGCCAATGATGTCATAGATACTCAGTAGTGGATAATTATTCTTAACAGTCACTGAATTCAAGCCCTAGTAATCCACACATATCCTCATTATCATGTCTTCCATCTTTTTTAAACACTCTATGGCTATCATATAAGAAACTATATGCCTCACAAATCCTTTCTCAAGAGATTACTCAAACTACACCCTGAGCTCTTAAATCTCTGAAGGAGTCATACAATATACTAGTCTAGATATCATATCCATATTTGGATGAAATTCAATGAATAATTATAGATCTTGGTGGAGAGTTGAATATTTTAAATTATTAGAAAATACATATAATTATTCTATCACCACCGTCAAAAATGGTTATCCCCTTGAATCCACTTCTACAAGAGCGATGATGGCCAATTGGTGACAAATTAACTTTACTCTCCTTTGGGAAATCTTGTTATGTTATGCCAGGGTTTTCCTTTCTCTCGCAAAGGGAAACGTCATTATTTCACTGGAGAAACACCACATCCTTCATATAAAAGAGTTAGTCAATGAATAAATTGTGGATATCCAATACAAACTAAGGACACGAATAGATAAAAACATTATTTAAGGGGGGTCAGTACATGGAATTTACTAGGCGTACCTGGCGTGTCCAGGTATCCTTGAGTCTACTTGTGTGGTAAATCCTTGAAGGGTATGTAAATATAAATATATAGGGTGTCTAAAAGGACTATATGGAATGTAGATATCACCTAAAACATGCTTGTTTACCGCTGTTTTTGTCTATGTACATAATACTTTCCATGTAACGACCCACATACACATCACCTTGTTTTTCACCACAAGGGAATGTCCATGTCTATGTACATGGTGTTCTTGAAGCCATGTACATTTTCCAATGTGTTTGTATATTCTAAAGTACATTATAATCCATCACAGAGGGTTCACATGATGTGTTATTGGGTCACATGGAATTTGACACATAACTCCATCCAAAATCATAGCACTGTAGCTAGGGGTTCCTTACCCATAGTGTAACACCGCATTACACATCTTGTAATAAAATATCTTCCAAATATGAGGCTTCCTCTACAAAATCATATACCACTTTATCGAAGTCTTCAACCTCACTAGATTCTACATATTAAGGGCTGGCTGAGCCTTTAGTTGGTAGGTTTTAGGATTCGAGGTCAAAATCCTCACAAGAGCCATCCACTCACACCATCCATAGTCATTCCATGTGTTGACTGATAAGAATAAACAACTCCTGATTCAGTCTCATTATCACTCATTCATTCCATCATCATCATTTATTATTGAACTTTAACCTCCATTACATTTTGTAACCCAATATTTGATCTTATTAACTTAATAATTATCGCATAATGATCACAACAGTGGGTATGAGTTGAACAATTGGAAAAATGAAATACCAATGATGATCAAGAAAATAACTATTCGAGAAATCCATAAGATGAAAACATGATTAATGAACATTGAATTTTTTCGGTATTTCCTCAATCATTCATCATAGAAGAATAAATATTAAGGGGAAAACAAATCAAATAAATAAAAATTTCATCATTTGTATTATATTGATGATGCACATATCAATTCTTTTTTTGAAATAGATCTATAGTATTCAGTATTTAGGGATAGGGATTGAAATCTAAAAAAACATCCTAAAAGAAGTATGTATTGATCATTGTTATGAAATGGTCATGTTTCTATCATTGATGAGATCTACAACATCCATTGGTTCAATGATCGATGATATAATCTTGAATCATCATTTATCACCCAAAAATCTCTCCTACAAGTGTCTAAATGATTGTGGTTAGACCAGAAAACCATAAGGTAATACTAAAAGTGTATATTTATAGGATAAAATATTATCAATGATAGTATAATAAATCAAATAAATTTGTTAATTTATTTATTTTTATTTATTCTCACTATATATTTTTCAAAAACGGAACACACTATCAATGAATATATCTAAAGTAGGGTAAAAATTGTTCTGTAATTAGTGGTTACCCCGAATTTTTGATCTGAAACCCTATTTAGGAGTTATTCAACTTTTTCAAGAAAATAGAGTATAAATTTTATTTATTATATATTATATATTTTTAACAATTATTCTAATAACAACAGGCCTTAGAATCACATACCGTCTTCATGCCTGGTCTTGATAATAATCCATATAAAATCCAAAAACAACAATAACAAAAATATGATCCATTGAAAAATTTAAAACTATTCCATCTATATAAACATAACAACATTTATGCATACATGTGGATTACCACCTCATCGCAGAGCTGTGGTTTATCTTTTATATATATCCCATTGATTCTATATATATAAGTGTATTTCAATAAAGGATATTCTATTAATGAAATAAAATTTATTTTGTAATGATATATTAGAATTTATCTTATTTACAGAATAATTGTTAATAAAGGGAGACACCACTTATCCACACATACAACCTACAATGTCCATGATTATAATGTAGTTCCTTTTTTCATAATCATATTTTATGGCATGTTTTAATACTATAAATTATGTATGAAAATGATAATTTTTTCATGATTATTATTCTATGTGTGATGAAATAGTTACCACATTTCTAATATTCATCATGTAATTATAGTTATTGTATTATTAAATGAATATAATAAAAAATACCGACCCAAACCTATTTTATTATGTAATTAAATATAACATGATAATAAATAAAATAAAACAACTAATAAACATGATAAAGGTTATTAGGGGTGGAAATAATAAACATATGTTATTATTTTCTAATATAAAGAACATACAAGATGAGTTAGACATAAGGGATGGGAAAATTTATTTTGAAGTTAACATTTTTAATGTTTCAAATATTTATTTTCTTAATATTTTCCTTCCATGTACTTTTTTAAATAGTATTTTATAGATTTGAATAAATGAATTATAAATAAATTTTTTCACTTTTGAATTTAATTAAATTGGTTTCAAAGGTAATTATTTAACATATTTTATATCAAAAGAGTTAATAAAAAGACAAATTGAATATTATATTTTATTGTGAATGGTGTTAATGGAATTTCTTTCCTATATAACCTTATTTTATGTTTAGATTCATATACAAACATTCATGTGTTCATGAAAGAGAACCAATAAATTTTTTTAGGTATTAAAAAAAATTATTAAATGGAATGGACATTTCATAATCATTAAATGTATTCTTATGGGTGAGATGAATATTTTTTTGATATAAATGCTGGAAAATTTTAGGATTTTATGTGTTAAAATTATCTTATGGTTCTTGGTAATTATTTAATATTTTAGTTGGATCTATTATAATATAATGATATTTGTTTTGGTTATAAACCATATATATGTGGTTTCATTATAACCAAGCTTGGGTGGTTCTATTCTAAATTATTGATGAGTTTCTATGTTATATTCCAATGATGGGTGGGTATGATAAGTACCTCGAATACATTAGGTAATGATCCAATTTGATGTTTACAGTGTTACACTTCTCATTTTTAATCATGATATGAATAAGGTATCACATGTTACCAACATTACATATTTATTCATGATATTGTTTTTATGGAGACCTCATGATTTTTCAATGTAATGTAATACAATTATATTTAAATAAATATATATCATACATGGTAAGCGTGAAAGGTATACCATTTTAAAAAAAAACCATGAGAATTTCATTTTTCTAATGTAACCAATATGCGATCTAATTTTTCAGATAATATTTATTATGAAATGTTTTTTATAATAATTGGTTAGAAAAAATTATTTATTCGGTAATAAAATATTTATTGTGCACATAATGTTTTTTCTAGAAAAGAAAAAATTTCAATAATTGTTTTAATATAATGGGTATCATTCATTAATTTTATATCTATAACAGAGAAATTTATTCTCATTCCACATTTTGAAATATATTTATAGGGTTTTATGGATGATTATGGACAAAGATGATGTAAACCTAATTTTGTGAAGATACTTCAGGAGAATAATTTTTTTTTATTTCATTAATTTTTTTTTTGGAAAACGAATTCTAAGTGGAAGTGAACACATTGTAATGTAATGTTGATTTAAATAAGTTCATTGTCCTATTAATCTAATAGTATAAAGCATAAAAATCATAAAATGTAATTGAATGAATTATTAACTACAAATAATGAATATGTATTGTGTAAGGATTCTTTATTTTAGTTGGTTCTTGGGAGTAACACTTCAAACCGGGTGCCTCACACTAGTTCCATGATCTTGTTGGTCACCAAAACTCAACCATGAATCCACATATGCAATAGGCTTATAACTATTAGCAAGGGTATAATATATCAAAAATGGGGATATTAATCTCATATTTATTGAAGAATTACAATAGCATAAATCACCATTAAATAATAACCAAAAAAATAATAATATAATAACAATAACAAACCAGTATCACACAATGTTCCACAATTGAAAACAACATCCATAACTAAACAAAAGATATTTCATACCAAACAATTGTAATGTTTCAAAATGAAAACCCAAAATAAACACACTAAAATCATCCCAATGAAGGTCCCAACACAAAGTATGGTTTACTCATCCATGATCCATCCTAACTAAGCCTTCTAAAATAGAACCCTTGAACATATCATATCCCCAAAACATGAGGTATGGTCTTGTACCAATCAAGAAGCATGGGTAGGGTGTGATTAGAACTCAATATTCCACCACCAAAGACCTATAAAATGGCATCTACTCAACATCAGTGTATATAGTTTCATAAATAATAATGTATAATGAATATTATTAATTATTTTAACATTCTTGATTCTTAATTTAACCACATAAATCATCTGGTTCTAGATAAAACAAGGCCTATGAATTCCTTCTTTAGTCTATGATAGATTCTGAACTATCCCTATGGGGTATCACAAAATCTATATACCATGTTTATCATTTATCTTTTCATTTGAAATCATATCATGAACAATTGGAACCATAGTACAATTCCAATATCATGGGCATAAAATGACATTCCTAACACCCCATGGGTATTTAGAGCCTTTTTCCCTATCTAATATTACCAATACATTCACATGTTATTATTTCATTAAATTATTAAGAGACCTACCACTTTTTCTTTGTTATTGGTATGAGGAAGTTTTTATCAAACCAATTTCATTTTATGGGTTATGATATAATTATTTTTTATAATCTTGTGGAACATGTATTATGTGAAGGGTGGTACCTATATCTCCCTGAAATGAATTGGGAAATGAATGATGAATCATGAGTTCAAATGTTATGAATGACCCTGATTACAAGTTCAAATGGTTTTGTGTGAACCTGATTACATGTCCAAAATGTTATGAATGGTCCTAATTACAGGCTCTCAATGTTATGAATGCACCTGGTTATATTTACATAAGATTATATGTGAACCTTATTACATGCTAACAATATTATGATTAAAACTTATTTAATTTTTAAAAAGTTATGTGTCAACTAGATTACATGATAAAATCATTATGCATGGTCGTTATTCTATGTTAATAATGTTGTAAATGGAAATGGTTTCATTTCTATAAGTTTATAAATGAACCTGATGACATGTTAAAAATATTATGTGTGAACCTAATTACATGTTCTCAATATTATGCGTACACTTGGTTGAATGACCATGAGATTATGTGAGGTCTTGATTTCATGTTCTTCACTAAATGAGTGAACATGTTTCTCAATATAAATGTTCACAATGATATGAGCTAACGTTAATTCCACAATTACATGTATTATTCTCATTTTCAAGTTTCTTGTATTATTCTCTCAATTATATTATGATTTGTGTCTTATTAACTGAAAATATGTATTCCATGATTCATGTTTATGATCATTGATATACATGGTATGATCTTATAATGATACGATAATGTTCTCAAACCCTTATTATACCGTTATTCCAACATATCATCCTTTTTTACCCTTACTAAGTATCTAATCTCAACCTATTTTTATCTCTCTCTTCCTTATGTTATAAAGAAAGAATTTAAACAGTTTTACTAAAGAGGAAGAAATTTAATGTAGATGATGAAGATCATTCACCATGTTGAATGATTATGCTTCCATGTTTCTGAAGACACTAAACTATTATGGCCATCAATCATGTATTTGTGTAATGTGGTTAATAGTAATCTTATATGACGTAATATCAATGTATGTTAAGAATGTTCCATTATAGCTGGTATCAAATGAAATTTTTAGTCAACCTTTAGAAACTAGGATGAGAAAACTTTAGTGAGATTACAAGGAACATTTCTATGGATTTTTCTAGGGATGTCTCTAATGATAAGCTTAATGTGTCATAGAATTAAAAGTATGTGTCATGATTTAGGCATCCTATATGTAATTTTTCATGATTATGTGGTTTTTATCTATTATAATTATTTCTAACCCTGTGAATTTTGGTTTTAGTCGGTGGAAGGAACTAGTAGGAAATTGGTTAGCATTTAATGATTCATGCGTTGAATTTGGGGGTATTATAAAAATTGATTTCCAAACTGGAAATATCATTAAGGGAATTAGTAAGGTGGTACTATTATTAGCCATAATACATAAGATTAGAGGAACAATAATGACATGAAAATGGTATGGGATGTTATAATATTTTTTTAGTTAAATGTAATAATAATTATTAGACTGAGTTTGGGGAAACTTATAGATTAATATGATTAATCCTGAGTAATGGTTTAATAATATATTTGAATTACTAATGTATTATAATTGACGAATTATTATATATAAATAATAAATTATATACTTTTTCATCAGGGATTTAAATTGGTATATTAAATAGTGATAATGAAATATAAAAGCAATATAACAGATAGATTATATTTTCATTTTGTGCACAAAACCATTAACGTTTCTGTTATGTTGAGGGAATTATGATTATCGTGGATAAAGAGGTGCTAGATTTCTATAATTTGTTTTATAAAAGTCCTCAAAAAATGATAAAGGATTTGTTGAAAAAGTAGTTTACACAATCATGTATGGAGTTGATGTCATTTTTTTATTTTAGGAATATATCAAATAAATATTGGAATAAGGAATCATTAATGTATTCAATAAGGATTTATTTTAATTTCGGTTATTAACTTGTTTCATGAGAATAAATTGTTGTGGTATTCTCATGATTTTATTGTGACGACCAAGATCCACATTATGATATATAGAAGATTAATGTTAAAATTATTTTCATAAATTTAGTTACCTTATTTATAATATTTCTGATTTTCATATTTGGGAAGGTTTATATGGATAACCTTTTATGGAATGTTTAATTTAAAATTCAGATGAAGTTAGTGAGATAAAAATAGTATCTCACTATGCGGGGATTTATGTATGTTTAATAACCCATGATAACATTTTTGTTGTGATAAAGACATATGGAATGAATTATCAATCTGTTAATGGATGTCAAGATCTATTAATGATTTAGGATTGAAAATTTGACCATAATTTTATAGAATATTAGATGAAGTGAATGTTTATTAAGGAACACTAAAGGGTATAGTTTTCATGAAATCATGTAAGTATATCATTTCCTGAAAATTATTAAACATTTGTAAAAAGGGTATTGTAAAAAGAATTGTCCCATTATAATCATTTTTTATGATATCAATGATTTTTTTCAATCATCTATTATTTATGTCTCTGTGAATATTAACATGATCCTTACAATATTCTTTATCACACTTTAAATGAACATGATAGATAGATTCTTATTTTATTTCCATGTTTTCAGATTCCACCATTATTCTCCTATATGTAAACCTAGTTATGAGTTACATTTAGAAACTGTTGTCTTTCTTACATTAGTTTTATAAAATAAAGTTTAAGTATTTCTTTTTTGGAATTTGGTTACTATGATTGGAACTCTCAATTATTGAAAATTTTATGACCCAAAAAAAATCAATGGTGAAATTCATTTTATGAGGGGTAAATTGTAACACCCCAATATTTCCTAAAATATTTTTCTAGATTTAATTTAATAATTTTTTATATTTTTTATTAAACACAACACTAAATATATTCCTTTTATATGAAATAACTTTGTTTTTCATTTATTATATGCAACAAAAATTCTGATTGGTCTATATGAAACACATATACTAACATGATGAATATTAAAGATATTGTTTGGCTTGTGTTATACATAATTCCAAGTTCTTTCAATAGCTTGCGTAATTTGTAATGATGAGTTTTACCGAAGTAAAATATACTATTAATATCATTATAGCTACTATATAGTTATTAGAAAATATTTTATGAATAATATTAACTAAATTGTAAAAATAATATTTATGCATGAATCCTTTGGTTATTAATTAGTAGTATAGAATGAAAGGACAATTTTAAAATAAATAAATTACTTCTCTAAGAAATATTTTTTCTTATGTAGAA
Source organism: Viscum album (assembly GCA_963277665.1). Classification (NCBI taxonomy): domain Eukaryota; kingdom Viridiplantae; phylum Streptophyta; class Magnoliopsida; order Santalales; family Viscaceae; genus Viscum; species Viscum album. The sequence continues at coordinate 637,555,354 of OY728157.1, forward strand.
GAATAATTTTATCTCAAAAAATTATAAAACACACTATTGATTTGTTTTTTAAAAACAGTTTATATATATTATATTTAATCAATATTTATTATAATATTACAGTAGATTTTATAGTTATAATATGATAAAAATCCAATTTTATAAATGAAAGGATTTATTTTTCTAGAAATGAATTTTACCACCTTTGAATGGAGAGCCCATTTTAAATATTATTTTTGACACTTCATTTTTTTACTATTTTAACATTTTTTAAAATTGAATATGAAAATTTAAAGTGGATTATTTTTTTGTATTTTTCTTAGAAGTTTCATTGCTTGTTGAATAGTGAAAAACGCAAAATTTTAATTCAAACCTAATTTTTTATCTAAATTTTTTTATAGTAAAATTATATTTTGATTTAGTATTAATGTTTAATTATAAAAATTTAATATAAGTTAATCCAATTTAGTTAATTTTAATCAATTTTACACTAAAATTTGATATAAATTTATTTCAATATTTTTAATATTTTTACATTAAAAACATGCTTTGTCATCATGTATGTGGGATTAAATTTAAATTAATTTATTCCACTTATGTTATTAGAATTTGAAAAATGGATTCCATATTTAGAATCTGAATATTTTATAATTTATAATAATTTAAAATTAATATTTGAAAAAAAATTAATGAAATTCAATAAAAATAGTTACAATAATTAAGGGAAACTTTTGAGTAATAAAGGACTAAACCTTAAACATAAGTATGAAAATTACTTAAAAACATTTTTAAAATAAATTTTATATTAATATATAGATCTTATACTCACTTTTATCAGATAAGACTATTATTGGATCCACATTAATTGGCAATGTCATGGGTGGAATTCCCTTTTCAAAAATATACAATAACGTTAGTCCTCCTCCACAATAAAATGGAACTCACCCATACAACTTATTCACATGTCTCATGACCTATTGTATATTAAAAACCCTTAAAAAATATCCTCCCAAAATCCCACCATTAATCCTGGAATCCTCTCTTTGTTATGAAATCCATCCATTCAATCACTTTGCAGGAAACCAAGAGGCGTAATCGAAAGAAGAGGCAACATCATTCCTCAAACACCTTTGTTTTATTTTCATTATGCACCCCCTAAAATATTGTTATTCAATGATTATATAATAAACTCATTATCCTAAATATACATTTATGTTGTTATTACAAGGGTTCTACCAATACATACACACACCCCCATCTGATTGGTAATAATCTTATTGTTCTTTTGTATGTCAAAATACCACCTCACAAAACAGTGTTGTTTTTTCGTTACCACCTCGCATGGTGTGGGAATTATGATGGAAAAACTATTTAATATTATATTTATTATATATAAGAATTAATTCTTTTTTAATTGGAATATAAAATATACCTTCATGATTTTCATCACCTTATTCAAATCAATGATCTAAAATCATCAAACATACTGGTGAAGTTCACATGTCATTACATAGTATGAATGTGTGGATTCCCTCAGTCAGGAAAATCACTTAAATGTATATTCTTATGTGACACATAATTCCCCATTTTAAGAATCATAAAATATAATTATGAAAATAATTTTAATCACTTATCCAATAATTTGGGGAAGAAGATTAATGTTGCACACATATGGTACCATAAATCATTTAAATGAATACATTCTCTGCATAATTGAAGTGGGTGAGAAAATTTTGAATAACGGGAAGCATATTGACTAGAAACAATCCCATTATGGACTTCTCTTGTTACATAAGACACTAGATATTGTCCATACTTATAATCTCTCCAACAATGGGTCCTTGGGAAGGATGGCTTATTATAAAGAAATACCTTTAAATTTTGATATTACTCTGATGCCCAACACTCACAATAAAATTCAGAATACCCTCCCCATCACCCCTCCTAGTTTACCTAGTATAGGGAGATTAATTATTATGTTATCTAAAATGAATATGAAGGGTACATCCCAAATCTGGATAAGGTAAAGAAGGACATTGAAGTTTTGGAACATTGTCGAAGTCACCAGGAAAATGTTCTATGGAAGTTGAAATCATCCTAATCACCATGGTGAATCAATTCTATATTATCTCCCTTGAACACTTTTTCATCACACTACCCAATGTATCAAAGGTAGACGATGCACTGGTAACAACTATATTAACATCAACCCTTTATTCTCTGAATTGTTCTCCCAACACTATGTTCCAATGATAGTTTTGAACAACCCCACATGACTACATGGAATTTTATCTCATTCATAATCATATAGATCAGGTCCACAATGTGTGTAACCCTCATAGAGTGAAATTATTATCTCATCCCTGTTGGGAAGTATCTACAACATCTCTTATGGATCCATCCTCCACCACTACAACACTTTCCCAACAAGACACTATGATGGGGAACATACTCACCTATTTTTCATTGCGGCACCAACCTCCCAACAGAATGGCTGGGAAAACTCTCCCCGTAATAGTGGCCACATACAAACATACTATAGGACAACCCATGATAAGGAATTTTTCTATATTTTTCCTCCTCATGAGTATATCTTGTGACCTGAAAGAACTCTTTATGAACATGACATTCCATGCATAAAATATCATTCATGTGGTAGAAGGATATATTGTGGTGGTGGGTACCTATACATGGAAATGATCATATCATGCATTGATTACGTCCTTATGATCCTTAGTGGCCCAACTCATTGATCTACCATGTATCCATCACTGACAATGACAAAGAATATATCATATCACCATAGTCCTATTAGAGAGCCATGTTACCAATGAATAAATGGAAATTCTTCCCCCGCTAAAACCAGGCCTGAAGGGTGGAACCCATCGGTTGAGAATGTCTACCACTGAGTCCAATTTTCATAAGCTCCCAATATCCCGTTATATTTACCTAAACATGGAGTATATATATGATTCATTTTGGATGTTCTATATGTTTCATATATTACTTCCATTATCCTTCTTACACTACACCTCAAATATAGAGTTACGTGAAAAGTTATAGTCTTATTTAACCATATCAGATGAAGGGGAACACATTATTCAAACCTATTAAAATAATGATCCTACATACTAGCTTGAGAATTTAATAACTCTATCCTATATGGGACTGTTCATGAATACATAATTACATCTGATGATAACTCCTTTATCCGATGGATGGTTGGTATTTTTGGTGGATCATCTATAATAACTATAGCAGATAATATTTTTTCCATCACTACCTCACCAAGAATTTTGACCATCACTTACAGGATTTTAGGTTGATCATGATCATGGTTTATATCTTGAAAAATTAGTAGGAGGATGATATCATGGGTTTAATATTTAACATTGAATATTTTGTTGTCCACTTTATTCACTTAGAAGTAGCACACTTTTCCAAATAATATTTGGTTGTTGTGTACCCTAAAATGTGCCTCTGTAAAAATAATATGAAAGAAATTTAACTGAATTTGAGATATCCATATATCCTATTAATATGACCATTAAAACCATCATCATATTCATTAATAGATTGAAATTTTTAACATTTCATCTCTCAGGATGGCACAACTCTTCAACTTTTATGGGTTCCCAAAGTGCTTTAATTAGATATATTTTGGGAGAAAAAATTTTCATTATAGGATCATTTGTGTGTCATAATTTCATGTCAAAATTAAAGAATAGGGTTTTAAGATACATTAAAATTAATTCCAATCTCATTGTATAAAAAATTTCATCAAGATAATTCATAGATAAATGATGAAATTTTCTCTTGAATGACTACTATTGTTAATGTCATTTTGATCATCAATACCAATAACCATGGATCCCATGATGATATCTAGTATAATGGTGAATAAATTCCACATCGAGTGGTTTTATATCTCATGAGACACCTTTTGATATGTTTGGAGACTCTTTGACAATGATATATGTTAGGTCTTTAGAGTCCAAATGAGAAATATATTCATGTGCATTAACAAATCTATAATGAAAAATGAGTTACCAAAATAATTCTACTATGTAGACCCATTATATATGGAAAAATGTATTTTTGTATAGAATATATACTCTAAGATAATGATACTTATAAGAGGATATTTTGTAATAATTTTAGATCCATATTCATAAGATATATATGAGAACTGAACCATTACAACAATCGAGAAACTACTCCTCCTTTAACAACCATCATAGTATAGGGATGGTGGCCTCTCACATACTATTTGTGGATTTGTTGTGGGATCCAATTTACATAGGCATGAATTATTGATCCCTATGAATCCTACACAAGTTGATCAATGTGAACTAACACTAATGGGTCATAATATGTTGGATACACTAAATTTTATTATAATTAAATAAAATATGATTATTATCCCACACCCCAATGATGCGAAGCTTCTATCATTGCTCATTATTAGAATTTCAAACATAATTACTATCATATCAGTCTATTGGAAAACAGTTTCTCATATGGATGTATTAGACTCATAATCTCCTTGAATTTAGTAACCCTTGATACACATTATTTAGTGGAACATGTAATATCGAGAAACATCTATCATACTGGTCCTCTTGGTGTGTCCCAATGCTGGTAGATCCATATTTGATGGAAACCATCAAATATTGATGTTAAAACTGGACCATTAATGAAAGTAAATTGTCCAATGATTTGTAGTTCCATAGAGTCCATCCCCACATTCAATGATCATTATAAGTTTTTCACATTCCGGTTCATCTCCATATTGAGTGGAAAATGTATAACTGTCCTCACCATATAAAAGAATATATATGATGCAACTATCATTTTTTTCATTCCCAAATGGAATGGACCCACGTTCTCCATTTATGTTCCACTCAAACATTAAATGATTCATGGGATATGTGTGGAAAATATATGAGGCATGATGGTTTATACCCTCATATACCTATTTTATATATATAGATATGAATAATTTCGGGAGATATATGATAATTTGAGATAATTTATATAGTATACTAGTAAATGGTTAATCCCATTACCTAATTTTGGTCATGTATGAATTCTAATTACTGGTGAAACAGCCATATCTAAGTAAAATTAGGTATATCCACCAGTTTTCCTTTAATAAACTCTATAAAATAGGTACCACCAAATGAATCCTCACTGTGAGAATGCTTCCCAAGTCGCACATCTAGTAAAAAAACAAAGTGTAACATTATTTTAAATAAAAAACATCATATAAAAATTTATGTATCAACAGGTCCTATGGTATTTTATATGTTCCATGTAAAATAATGCTTTGATGTTTTCAAAAGAAACTAATCCCTATGAGACAGGGTTAGCATATTCCGCTAACTACATCCCAAACCATAGTACCCTTGGGTACTATCTCCCATAGTGATTTTTTTATGAACAATTTTCTTCATAACCAAGTATAAAGTTGTCATGTTGAGTATGGTGAAGTCTCAGAATATGTATTATATATCTCTACCACACATAATTATGATGATTAAGACTATGGATAATGGAAGGAAGTTTTTTATGATTGGAATTTGATGTTTGAAAAATACTTGGCATGTAGGATGTTTGATCACAACCATGGAATTATCATTACTCAGTAGAATAAAATAGAACCCCCAGTTGTTTCCATGTCTCCTCTTACTTCTTAATCAACATCATATCCTTCCATGTCTCAAATGTACTGGAAATGAATACACATAGGTAATTAGGATCCACCTCTAGTTCCATAAAAATGTTAAGTATAAATGATTTTACACTTTCAAATTTTTACAGGGCCTCATAATCATTATGTTAATTGAATAATCAATATATTAATAGAGGTAGTATGCCTCAATCCACACTATTTTGTAGTTTGATCCTTATATATTTCTCAGTGGTAAGGTATATCACCTAGATACATTATTATCTTTTATTTGAGGAAATAATGGGGAAGGGAAGGTGTTATGAAACCTATAAAAGTGGTCTATATAATACCCTATAACGTATTGTCCATGACACTAAGATCATAAAAAATCCAATATTATAAACAAGAAAAGAATATTATTCATAGGCGTCAACATCATGGACACTATCAAAACTATCTATGATGGTATATTATGTTTCACATCAAATGCACACAAGGGATTTATAATTATGGTGTGTCCTCCACAAGAATATTGAGATTTAAAACATCAAATAAGGGGGTTATCCAAAGTTACATGAATTATGACCCTTGGTCTATATATATTTTTTTGGATTAATTCTTCAAAAGACCTCAATTCACATCTGATTTTACTATAATTTGTACTATATTATAATTTCCTTAACATACCATTCACCCCATGCATTATAACCTAATACTGGAAGAGTTATCATGTTATGAGATCCCTAACCTTAAACATGTAGGAAACCAATTTTTTAATTCTCCATTATTGTACACAGTTTGATATTGACTACTAATATTAAACTAAATTTATGCCCAATTCTTTTGGGATCACCAATTCTAGGGGTAATCCAATTTTCATCCAAAACCCTTATATTTTACTATGGTATGATCTTCTCTATCTCAATAAGACAACGCAATTTTTGGTCAAAAAATTATGACCTTAATATTTATAAATCCTTCCCACATGGCCTTCCATTCATGTCATGTATACATAATCATTCATGATGTAAAAAATAATATCCCAATATTCCTCATCCAAACCATATTTAATCAAACATCATGGTGTAGTCCCTATCACATCACTAAAAACTTCATGAAACATTATTATATTACTCAATATGATGTCTCTCTTCTATGTTTTCTCTCTATCCCTCAACATTATAAAACTACATGGGGCCTAATTATTGTCTTCTGACATATGTAGGAATTATAGTATCCCTTATCTCAGAACCATCTAGTAATTTTACATCACACACACCATTTTAATGCACATGTTTTTTTATTATCGAACAACATTTCCAGCATATATTCAAAGAAAATCTAATACTTTGGTGCATGTAATCCTATTATTATGACCGAATATGGTATGTACCGCATCTTTAGGGATGATTGAATGGAATTTGGACTCTCATGGAATTCATTAACAATATGATTATGATATCATGCCTACCAAATAAAATTCACCATTGTGGTCATAGTCTAAATGGAATGAAAAATTATAGACCAATTTATAATGTAAAAATGCATTTCATGATGAAATACTACAGTTTAAAACATGAGAAAATATTAGGCTTGTTTACTTCATGTCATCCTAATGAAAATAAAAAATGTAAGGTGAATAAAAAACATTCAAATCCAATAATAATTCTAATAAATTAACATAAAAAGTTGGTTATGCACAATGAAAATCCAAGTTCAATAAAATAATAGATCTAAGTCTCCACCAATTTCCATCTCTATTTTATTCCTAACCATATAAATTTAAACTATGAGACAAATTTTTGTACCATGAGACACTATGAAAAAATTATTATATCCTCATCATATAATGTAAAATTTTATGAAATTTTAATCCTTTCATGAGGTAGGGACTTTATTATTTTATTATTTTCCTTCCATGTTTCACATTTTATGTTGGTCATCTACCACATCCTTTAATGTACATTGAGTAAATTAATTCTTAATGTATGGTATTCATAATGATGTGTATACCATTTTTCTCGATCCCAAAAATTGATTCTTTCCATCATGTGAGATTATTTGTTCTTGTATTATAACATTGGGATACCAAACATATGATAGTATAGCCACATAGGTTCTTAGAATATTCTGGTGTATTATTATCCCTTAAGGACACACATTGTCTCCCTTTAATTTCGATCATCATCAATCATTCATAACCCACTAACTCCCTTATAAATAATATTCATGTCCAATATATGATCACCACAATATAAGGAATAGCCCTAAATTTATCTAGAATTATCATATTTTTATAGAATCACTTATGGTATCACATAATAATAACATGCTCATTCCTACCCTGGGTACACATCCCTAAAGAAAATTTTTTAAATCTATAATTTTCTAACATGTGTTTTGAACATTGTGAGTTATTATACTCATTACGCTATCAAAAATTTATAACTAAAAACTTTACAAGTTTCAATTATATTATCTTCAAATTTACCTTGATAATTTGTAATTCTAATATCCTTAGAGTTATACTAACATGAACCCATTAAGTTGGTAGGTTATGCAAAACCTTGCAATCACACCATCCCGGTTCATAATTTTATTGATTCCAAAAGTTTTTGTTGAAGAATTATGATCCCAATCCTTCCTCAAATACATGTAACAAAATAATAAATGGCAATGTTTATATATTTCTCTTTATTCACCCACTAAATATTACATTGATCATGTTATATTTTAATTGATTGTTTCTATGTTAATAAGATTGATATGCAACAAAAAAAAGTGACTGACATTGCAAATTTAGTATCATGAAAATATCATTTCAAGATAAATAAATGAGGAGGTACATAAATATGTTAGGGGATCAAATTTAAAATAGAAAAATCCACCATATAGCTCGGAAAATAAGACATACCTTTCTAGACTATTTATCCTCAATCAGGATTTCTAAAAGAAGTAGTTTTCATCAAGATAGCTCTAAGTCCTCCACAATAAAAAAAAGAACAAAAATCATTATTTGATACATGAACTAGACCCAATTTTTCTTACAAAACATCATCAGGTATTCCAATTGAACTACATGAAACTTATATAAAATAATGAAACCCATACATGGAGGATGATCTCTCCCCTAACAGTGATGAAAGCCTCATGTTACTTCTAATGATAATTGATTCTTATGATCGCATGTTGTTCCGAATTCTATCCCTTTGTACCTTAATAAGTTTTTTCAAACAAGATGATGTTGAAATTATTCCACTATGATTAAAATAAATATTCTGATAATTATAAATAACATGTGTAAACTGCTGAAATCTAAGTTCAGTATATGGTGTTGAGGTGACCCCATATGGCCTACAAGGTCAGACCATGAGGTTAGGATAATGAATCTATAGAAACTCCACCATGCCTTCCACAAATCCTACCAGTTATATTCCAGATCATTAGACCCTAAATAATTGATATTTTTAGTTACTGTGTAATACTGTGATATTATAAATAGAAAACTATGTGTGATAGTGTATATGACATTGAAAACTGAGAATAAAAAGTAGTGATTTTTTAATATTATCCTCATGACCAAGCTATTAACCTATAGGGAATGAATATCAATAAATGTGTTATTATATATATAAATTTTATTTTGAAATAAAAATTACTGATAACATAATATAAAAGAATCAATTGTGTTTTTGGGTAGTAATTTTATTGTCCAAAAATATGTTTTCATTGAAATTGGGTTTTTTATACATTGAAGAAAATATTATTTTTAAATTTTGGGTCAATGTAAAATATTATTTCCTAACAATTAAATCATATGGGAAATTGTTATTCAATTATTATCTTCTATTTAAATTATGATATTTTTCTGAAATGTTTTCAATTCTAATGAACAATGAAAAATATTTTTTTTCATAAAAATTCCTTTTCAATTACATTTTTTTCAAAATAAAATATATTTTTGTTTCATTTTTAAATTTATTTATTTAATTTTTATTGAATGTATAAAAATTATATTATTTTTAATAAATATTATACATTATGTTTTTATTTATACCATTTTATCCATATGAATTCAATTTTATGAACAACTATTTTTCATTTCATTTTTCATTCTAATCCAAAAATATTTTCCACGAGTTTTAGACATTTTATATTAAAACACAAAATCAGTACTGGGAATATGAATGTACATGTTTTTAAAATATTTACATTTTATTATTGGTCATTATTAACATTACCCACATTAATAATCATTATAATGGTATGGGTAAATAAGTTAGATATATTTTAAAATAATTATATAAGGAAAAATATATGACCATAGATCATTCCATTATCCTATTGGACTTTTTTCAATTCTCCATTTCTATCCACTTTTTAAGAATATGGTTATGTTGTTCCATATTTGTTCAATTATTGCCATTATATTATTATATGTATTGAAATGTAAAAAAATTCATACTCTTTGTATAATTATATCAAATGTTTTGACGTGGGGAGACACGAAGGATGTATTTAGTTATAAATGGATTATTTTAATGTAAAATGAATTCTTTATTAGGTTAAATTATTTTAAAAAATTTAGTGATTATTTAATTACATTAAATTCTTACTCAACATCGACCCTTAATTTATTCAATTAATAGACCAATAAAATAATTGATTTCAGAAGTATTATAATTAATGTAATTTTAATAAATTCTTGTGTACTATGAATTTTTAGATATATATAATATATTATTGATGTGTGAATGTACAATATTATAATTCCATAGTTATTAGGTTATTTTCATTGAGAAATTAACTGAATAGTGATAAAACTAAAATTAGTTACATTATATATTAAATAATATTTTATTAAATTATGTAAAAGACTTAAAAATATGTAAAATGTAAAATTAGTATAAAAATGGTCTAAAATATTTTCCTTTTTCAATTAATGATCTTTTTTTAACATAATATCTAATATTATTACCCATTAATATTAAAAATCTATTATAATGGATAATATATATATTTTTACAAGGGATTACTAAAATAGATAAGGTGTAAAGTGATTTAAAAACGTGTAAAAATATTATTATATGAATATATTATTACCATGTCTTCCTTATCTCTTAATACAACTCTATTTCAAAGAAATATTATCATTTGTTAGTCCCATATTATATTAACATATTTTAGGTATTTCCAAAAATGATGTTATAATATATTATAAAAAATACATTTAATTAAATTATTAAAAACAACTAAAACTTATATCATAATCCAAGTTATTGGGATGTTGTTGAAAATATAACCTCGATCCATTTTTAGACAAGTATTCTTTTATAGTTAATTTTAAGTCCCCTAATGTGTAAAAACATTACTAATGTAGTAATCAATAAAGGGTTAACATAGAGTTAAAATAAAAAATTTTGGAGAAAAAATCAACTAAATTTTTCGTATTTTTCTTGTATTAAAGGATTTGGATTAATAATTATTCTTAATTTTAATAAATTTAATTTGGTTCCTTTTTCATTTGAATTTTATTTTATAATAATTTAATACAGTGTGAAATTCGTAGAATACCCATCACCACATAATAGAAGGGAACCCAATCTTCCCTTATCTACATACATGAAGAACCATTTGGATCAAAAAATTTCTACCCAAATAGATTAATTATATCCCTAACCATATTCCAGAGGACATATTTTTGGATGAATATTGTACTTGGATTTATAAAACTATAATTTAAATGATGTTATCTGATTAATATGTATAGTTATTAAAATATCATTTTTCTATAATTTATTATTATAAATCTATAATTTATTATTATAAATCTATAATTTATTATTATAAATCTATAATTTATTTTTATAAATCTATAATTTCTTATAAAAATATGATGAAATAATTATATTAGTATCATTCATACAATTATAGGTTTTTATATAAATGGAAAATGATATACCCAACTCCAACTCCATCAAATGAGAAATGAAAAATATCATTCCTATATATAGCGTACTACCTCTTCCCAAACATATTTAATTCCTTTTCCATAACCACCTTTCACTTATGGTTATAATGACTAATTTAATATATATATATATATATATATATATTATTCAATGATATTATTACTATTATTTTATTGAGATATGATATCAATCAAATTTTTCATGACCCGGTCTACTTGGGGTCTGGCCCGTGACAACCCCAAGCCCACATTTGATAGGCTAGGGTCTAGAGACCATCATCGAGTGGGCATAACACACAAATGGGAGAATTAGAGTAATGTACCCTCAAAAATGATCAACTCTCAAATCCCACACAATATTTAAATAAAATAAAACTGAAACCAATGAATGCATAAATCTAAGATCCCTTGGTATAGTATGTTAATAAATTACAAAATGCAGTAAAAGTGGTTGAATACATGACCAAAGAAACTATAAAGGGGAAAACCTACTACAAGGGAATGGAATAAATTCTAATGAAATATAATGGTAAACACTATGGTTAATCAATCCCCATCTACACTCCAACGACTCCTTATCATCCTATGACACCATCAAATTGGCTAACGTCTATATAAGACACAACATATGTTAGAAATGTCTATGTTGGGGTGATTATAACAGTACCTAGTAGAACAGATAGAAAAGACTAAACATGAAGAACCAATTATATTCAACTCAATTCATGATATAATAATAAATGAATAATAGAAACACCCATATATAATCAGTAAGGACACCACACCACCAGGTTCTCATAACCAACCTCCAACCATAGGATTTTACACAAAGAAACACTCGTTCTAGGAGAACCCACTCCATGAGAAATTCAATCACCAGAGACACTCGATTTAGAGGTATCTATAGTTATGCCCTAACAAATAAATCTTAATTCCTTAATAAGATCCAGATACTCAGATAAGAGGTCACGCCCAAAACCACTAGGGGATACCATGAACCCAATATGGGTAAACCCACAATGTAGGGTATCATATTCCAACAAAACCAAAAACTATACTAATATGACCTGGTAAATGGAGGATCAACACCCTTCTCAATGGTGTCAAGAAAATTCCATAAACCCAACATAGGGAAAAATAATGAAAGATGATCTCACTCTGGTCTCACAGAGGGACACCACAACTCTATATGAGACACTCCCTCTATATGGGTTCACAATCTTCTGATGTGGATGTAATGTCACATTATAAACATGAGAGGAATGGACCAAGGGAATATACTCAACCATAAATTCTATAAACTAAGAAAATTCAAAGCCAAAAACACTTTTGAAGGGTGGGGTACACTATGTGTATTAGGTGTACACTGTGTGTCATACTATCCTCATGTATTTTAGTGTGGTAATGACACAAACTAAAAAGTAAATTTTAATATCCACAATCTATAGAAGGATTACACACCATGTAGTGATCTCATTTCACCTACATGTTGGTCACTAGCCAAGTTTATGTACTTCATCCTTCCCATGGACCAACCCATGTAGAGGTGGTTGTGTCCTTTTTCACATATCTCGGTTAGTGTCTCGATACATATTGTATCACCCGAGACTTTTATGAGAAATATCTTGTTTTTATGTTATATAAATCATCAAAGGAAACTTTCACTACACACAACACTAGCTTTGCTTGCTTTACACGCAATCGTGACCTTCCCCAATAGCTTGCATCATACGCAATACCGAGTTTCACTAAACAACGATATGCTATTAAAATATTACTAAAACTAGCCGTTATGAATAGTAATATCCACTTTTTGAAATTTTTTAAATTTTATTTTTCAAAATGGACTTCATTTTTGGATTCAGAATATCGAAATTAGCCAAAGGTGAAATTTTGGTATTTTTCTGAAAACTTTCAATTTTTGATTAATAGAGAAAACATTGGGTTACTATTTAAAAACTGACTTTTTATTTAAATAATTATTTATTTTATTTAAATTTAATTTAGGTCAAAATTGATACATAATACCTATATAAGTTCAATGCAATTCATTGGAGTCATTTTATAATAATTTTGGATATATATAAATTTTATTGAACTTTTCACCGTCTTTTACCCACCTCCTCGGAGAATTTCCAAATTCACATAAAACTTAATTTTACCACTTTTGTGAGTGGAATTTCAAAAATCCTAGAGACATGTTTAATATCAAGGACTAAAATGTGGTTCAATGAGAAGAAAATAATTTTTGGTGAATTGTAAATTTTTACTTTTTTTACCACGATTAAAAGTAAATAGGGTAATTAATGGTAAAAATGATATTATTATTACCCTAAAACATGTCCTAATTCTATTTGATAAGTGTAATTAGAACTAAAACAACCTTAGGAATAAAATATTACTATTTTTTCCCACTTGGATTAGATTAGGACATTTATTATTAATTTATTTAAAGAAGGGTTAAAATAGTTAAAATCAAAGTTTAATAACTAAATCATTTTTAATATAGGGTTATACATAAGATAAATTCGACTATAAATATTCATTAGAAATATAAAAATATTTCTTACATAATGGTATTTTATTTAAAATTTTTAGACATTAAATAATTTAATTCATTTATGACACAATGATGATGCAGTAATTATCATATTAATGAAATATTGACATAATTGATGTTATAAATACCCAAATAAATGTAATTTGAAACTTTATATGAATTTAAATAATTTTATATGTTAATATGACATGTTATTGTTGATTTAATTAACTTTTTTCGAACTAATCATTCTGTTATTATTTTTACAAAAATCAATTTCCAAATAGTGTCAAAATTGATATAAAATAGTTTTTAAAACAAATATTATATTATTAATAGTTATTATATTCCTAAAAATCTACGGTTAGGCCATGATACTTATCTAATGATAATTTTATCATTAATGTACTATTTTTGGGTCTCTTGGTTGTATATGGTAAGTTTATTAACTATATAATATAAAAATACAAAGTGACATGGTAAATGTCAATCTAATTAACTATGAGTTAAAACTAAAAGATAAGTTCAATGTAATGACCTGAACTTGTCTAAATTCTATTATATGAGAGTATTTAGACCCATAACCACATTAGATTATAAATAAATCAATTTGGATCTATTAGAAACCGAATATGACTTTATAATAAAATAATATTTTTTGTTTTTCCAAAGGTTCCCCTCTCCTCCCTTATAAAAGAGCACATCCTCCCTCTCTTCCTCAAAATACTTTGAGCCTTCAAGATCGGCCAAAACCTGAAACATTCTCTTCTCCACTTCCCTAGAAACATCCTAGAGGTCCTGGTATTCTTCAAAGACCAAATTTAGTGCCCTAAGAGGAGGTCTCAAAGAGGCGCTTCAAAGAAGAGGTAACGTCCGTTACCGATTCGTTCAACTTTATTTCTTCTTCCACTTCTTCTTATTTAGTTGTTTAATTATGAAGTTATAACATAAGTATCACTCATATAATGGTATGTTATTATAAGTATTAAACAACCCTATTTTACCATCTCTCCATCCTACGGAAAACGAAATCACCGCGCTTGCATACGTACGGAATACCGTCTCTACGCCGTGGTGTAATCTATTTTCCACCACCACCTTACTTGGATGGGTATAATGGGGTAAATAATAACTATATATGATTATTTTAAAGTGATATTGATTCTGAAATAGTATTCATACACTCCAATACAATTCCACAATCATGGGAACGATATCATTGCTCGTGTGTACGTACGGAATACCGTCTCCACAATTTGATGCGACTCATTCTACATTATCTTCATTGCATAATGATTATATAAATGAATTGAATGAATTAATATGATATATATTACACTAATACCATTCTGGAAATGAGTAATCTATAACCTAAAAATAAGCATAAGAATTTATTCGACAAAACACACATAAGAACAAAAAGTAATAAACACCTGAATAACAAGTAGTAATGAAATATTACTAATATGAAGCTAAGAATATGGACATATATGATATCATAACAATTAGTATGATTCTGGAATAAGTAAATTACATTATTTAAATCATTATACATGAGGTTCGGACACTTATGTAGAAAATTGGACCTATGGTAAGGGAAAATCTCACAATCTCATTTTTATCCAAGATTGTTTATACTTCAGAATTTACTGAGGAATATTTATCATCTTCATCCATGTTTCCTCAATATGTAATATTTATATCCTTCTACAATAGTTTATATCCAATCTTACCCTTCAGTGTGTTTTTAGTAAAAGATATGAAAGGAATCTTTTTTTATTTTTCGTACGAGTTACTTTTTGACTTTTCTGACAAAAGTACGAGAAGAATGTTTCTTTAACTTATACGGAATGAATGGATTTTTAGAACATTATTTCCAAGATTCTTCCTTTACAAGTTTTCAAGTTTATTTTTAATCAACTTCTTTTAGTTTAAAATTTTATGACATGTTATGAAAGGAAAAATGTTTTTGAAGTAGAAAGGATATTTTTCTCAAGAATGGAGTTCAAGTGTTTTATCAAAATTATTTTCCATCTAAGAAAATATAGGGTTCTGTTTCTATCCCTATTATTACATTGATTTGATTAGTTTGTGATGTAATTATTTTTATGAATTCCTTTATCTTATATGAATTGTTTTATGATGTCACGATGTTTAAGAATCCCATTTTTATTACATGGGTTATGCAATGATATATGATTTTTTTTGTGGAACCCATAAGAAAGGTATCCTTATGATATGGGTGGGACCTATATCTCCCTCCAATGCATTGGGTAATGATTTATATCTCATGAGATATACATGGCTGGAATGGCAGGTTAAACTAGTTCAGTGAAACAGGACTGAAACGAGGAGTGAAATCGGTTCAGAAATGGACTTTGTCCGCTAAGATAGTCTTGGAAATGAGTCTTGAATACTAAGAAATGATTCTCTATGATTATGTGTGCATGCCACAAAGGTTCATGTTTTATGTTATGATTATTGGGATTACATTTCACTACTATGATTTATCCCATGTTATGAAATTATGACCTTTTTTGCAGGTTAAGATTTCCAAAATGTTATGTTCTTATGAATATGATGTGATTGATATTTTTTTTGTATACCCTTACTGAGA
Source organism: Viscum album (assembly GCA_963277665.1). Classification (NCBI taxonomy): domain Eukaryota; kingdom Viridiplantae; phylum Streptophyta; class Magnoliopsida; order Santalales; family Viscaceae; genus Viscum; species Viscum album. Next base: position 637,572,134 of record OY728157.1, read on the forward strand.
ATTTGAGCTCAGCCTTTTGTATGTTTTATTTCCCCAGGTCAGGAAGAAGGTTATTAAGTAGGATATGCCAATAGGGACTCTAGATATGATGAAATAAATGGGAGACAATGTAGATGCTTTATGAACCAGTTGTTTATGTTTCCCAGTTTCTAAAGACACTATACCTATACGGTCCTTTCATGGATTTGTTATATGGTGTAATAAGTGTACTTAAATTTTAAAGTATTGGAAATGTATGTAAAGTATGGGTCATTATAGTTGGTATTAGAGGAAAGGTATAGTCATCCTTTGGAAACTAGGATGTGAAATCCTTAGTAAGAACCCTAAGGATAAGTCTAAGCATAGAACACAATCTTAGTGTTTCAGAAATGGCCATGAACAACCCTCAATAAGACCTTAAGTGTGAAATTTTATTCTTGATTATGTGTTTTTTCTATTATAATTAGTGTTGCTTGCACTATTCTTCTTGGTTTTAGTCAATTGATGGAACCCAAAGGAATCGTGTTAATGCGGAATGCGATGCGAAATGCAATGATTATTTCCTTGAGCAACCAAACATTATGGGAGGTGGAATGAAAAATCTTGTAGCCATGCTCACACAAATTTCTTAAGATAGGAATCATACAGGACTTCCAAACGAGAAAAGGAAGGAGAAACATTCTGTTGAATCCTTCATGAGGCAGCGTCCACCCTCATTCAGCGGGTCTACTGATCCATTAGTGGATGAACAATGGATCAGTACCACTAAAAAGTTATTTTTAGTTCTTCAATGTTCTAAACATGATAATGTCATCTTAGCAGTGTATCGTTTGGAAGGAGATGCGGACCAATGGTGAAATCTTATCAAAAATACAAGGCAAAGGGATGAAATTGAGTCCATGGAATGGGAAGAGTTCAAGAACTTATTTTTCAATATGTACTTCCCTCGTATTCTCCGAACAAAGATGGAGACAAAATTTCTTGAACTAATGAAAAAGGATGATGAATCTGTCGGTACCTACGAAGAAAATTTTACATGACTTGCAAGGTACGATTCTGGTATTATTATCCATCCTGAGAGTACGATCGATCGATTCCTTAGTGGCTTAAAACCAAGTCTTCGAAGGGCATTAGCCATAAGGGACTTCAATAGATATGAGGAAATCGTTCTATGTTCTCTCAAAGTTGAGATGGAGATTGGAGTAACCCATCAGTCATATGGGTTTGATAAGAAGAGGAAAATGGAATTCAAAGGAAAATCTAAAGAGCACACTAAAAAGAAGATGAGTTTTCCCTTATGCTCAAAGTGTGGAAAGAACCATGGAGAAAATTTTCTTAAGGGGACAAGCAAATGTTATAAGCGTGGAAAAGAAGGTCATCGGGCAATTGAATGTCGAAATAATGGGAAGAATATGTCTAATGATGTAAACAAAGTAAGGGATACACAGAATGAACCTACTACACTTCAATGATTCATGTGAAAGGATATGGGTCATTATGCCAATCAATGCCCAAATCCAAGGGTTGATGATGATGATCGACGTCAACAAACTCTCAAGACCAAAGACAAAGGAAAGTCACATGCAATTACTATCGGTGATGTAGAGTACGACAACGAAGTGGTGAAAGGTACACTTACCATCCACTCTAAAGTAGAAAATGTTTTATTTGATTCTGGATCCACCCACTCTTTTATTTCTGAATAATTTTCTAAGGGTATCGTCGTATTACCTCAAAAATTAGATTTTTAGTTAGCTGTGACAACCCCTAATGGCACAACAGTCGCATAAATAGTTTATAATTCTTCACCGACTAAAGTTTGGGGGAAAGTGCTTCCTGCATATCTTGTGATCCATACTATAGTGGAATTTGATGTGATTATTGTCATGGATAGGCTTTCTCTATATGGAGCTCATATAAATTTCCAAATAAGGGAAGTCACATTTCATCTTCCAGATCAATCTATGATTTTCTATCGATGTAAGGATGAACATAACCTTCCAGTGGAAATTTCTTCCATATTATGGGTCTTGATTCCACTAAATGAAGGATATTTATCTCAAATGGTTGGTGAGAAACTCACGATTAAGAATATTCCCATTGTACGGGAGATTGATGATGTCTTTCCGGAGGAATTTCTGGGTCTTCCACCAACTCGTGAAGTTGAGTTTTTAATAGAACTCGTACCGGGTGCTTTTCCTATTTCAAAGACACCTTATAGAACGTCCCCAATTGAGTTGCATGAATTGAAGAAGCAACTCTAAGAGAATCTTGATAAGGGATTCATTCTCCCTACTGCGTCACCTTGGGGAGAACCTGTTCTGTTTGATAAATAGAAAGATGGATCAATGAGACTCTACATTGATTGTCGAGAACTTAACAATATCACTATCAAGAACAAATATCCTCTCCCATGCATTAATGATTTATTTGACCAACTATGCGGAGCTCAATACTTTTCCAAGATTGATCTTCGTTCATTGTTTCATCAATTAAGGTTCGAAAGGGAGGATATACCAAAGATGGATTTCTGTACAAGGTATGGACACTATGAATTTATAGTGATGCCATTTGGTCCTACTAATTCCCCTTCTATCTTCATGGATCTGATGAATATAGTCTTTAGAGACTATCTTGATCATTTTTTGGTAGTGTTTATAGACAATATTATTGTCTATTCAAAGAGAATGTAAGAACATGAATATCATTTGAGAATTATATTGAAGACCCTGTGAAAGGACAAGCTTTATGCCAAATTTACCAAGTGTGAATTTTGGCTTCAAAAAGTTGCATTTTTGGGTCACATAATCTCAAAAGAGGGGATATCTGTGGATCCAGCAAAAACAGAGGTTATCGAAAGATGGTCGAGACCAAAAATAGTAACTGAGATCCGAAGTTTTCTTGGTTTGGCTTGATATTATCGACGTTTTGTGAAAGATTTTTCATGGTTATCTAATCCACTCACCAGGATGACTCGGAAAGGAGTTAAGTTTGTTTGGAAAGAGGAATGTGAAGAGAATTTCAAGGAGTTGAAAAGAAGGTTATTCAGTGCACCTGTACTCACACATCCTTGTATTGTAGAAATGTTTGTGATGTATAGTGATGCAAACAAGAAGGGGTTGGGGTGTGTTCTTATGCAAAATGATATGGTGATAGATTATGCTTCACGACAGTTGAAATTCATGAGCAAAATTACCCAACTCATGATTTGGAGTTAACTGTGGTAATCTTTGCATTAAAGATTTTGAGACATTATATTTATGGAGAAAGGTGTGATATTTATACTAATCATAAATGTTTAAAGTATATTTTCACACAAAAGGAGCTGAGTATGCTCCAAAGAAGATGGTTGGAGCTGATTAAGGATTACGACTGCTCAATTTATTACCACCCTGGGAAAGAAAACAAGGTGGAAGATGCATTAAGTCGACAAGACCATGCTAGCTTATCCATGATGAGTATCACAAAAGATCCAATATTTATGGATTTACAAAGGATGGATCTTGGAATTTTAATGAAAGGGGAAAATCGTATCTTTCTCAATTGAATGCTCAACCATCTATAAATGTGAAGATTAAAGAGGCATAGAAAGAAGATGTAGTGTTACAGAAGAAGGTGAGAAATGTTCCTGAATTCAACCTTGATTGTGATGGGATAATAAAGATCAGGAATCGGGTTTGTGTTCCTCCCATCCCAGAATTAAAGAAGGAGCTGCTGGATGAGGCTCATAGTTCTTCATTCTCTATTCATCCTGGAAGCATGAAGATGTATAGGGACCTGAAAGAGTACTTCTGGTGGGATGGAATGAAAATAGATGTTGATGAATATGTCTCTCGATTCTTGGTTTGTCAGCAAGTTAAAGCTGAGAGACATAAGTCTAAGGGGATGTTACAACCGTTACCCATACCAGAATAGAAATGGGAAAAAATCACTATGGACTTTTTCACTGGACATCGTAAAACATCCAAAGGTAATAATGCTATCTGGGTCATAGTTGATCGTCTTACAAAGTCTGCACACTTCATTGCTATTAGAGAGGATTTCTCTCTGGATCAGCTTCCCAGGATATATGTGAAGAAGTGGTAATATTTTATGGAGTACCACTTTCCATTATATCTGATCAGGATCCGAGATTTACCTCAAAGTTCTGGCGAAGTCTTCAGCATACTCTGGATACAGAGTTGAGTTTCAGCACTGCTTATCATCCTCAGACAGACGGTCAGTCTGAGAGAACAATTCAAACTCTAGAATATATGTTGATAGCTTGCTCTATGGATTTGAAAGGTGGTTGGGATCAACACCTACCTTTGGTGGAATTTTCTTATAATAACAGCTTTCACTCCAGTATTCAGATGGATCCTTATGAAGCTCTCTATGGAAAGAAATGCAAGACTCCAACTTGCTGGGATGATGTTGGGGAAAGAAAGCTATTAGGACCTGATCTTGTTGATGAGATGGCATAAAAGGTCAGATCTTTTCAACAACACATTAGAGCAGCTCAGAGTCGAAAAAAATGTTATGCCAACAACTGAAAAAAAGACCTAGAGTTTGAAGTGGGTGATAAAGTGTTCTTAAGAATATCTCCCTGGAAGAGGGTCATGAGATTTGGAATGAAGGGAAAGTTGAGCCCTAGATATATCGGTCCTTTTGAAATTCTGGATCGTGTTGGGAAGGTATCTTACCGATTGGCACTTCCACCGAATATCTGCCAAGTTCATGATGTGTTCAATGTATCTCTCCTGAGAAAGTACATACTTGATCCTTCACATGTACTTAGCTCAGAAGTTGTACCGCTGGAGCAAGATCTTTCTTATGAAGAATAGACAATAGAGATTCTGGACCGTAGCAAAAAATTCCTATTTAACAAGACCACTCACTTGGTGAAAGTTTTATGGAGGAACCCCCAATTAGATGAAGCTACATGGGAGCTTGAGGATATGATGATGGAGAGGTATCCTCATCTGTTTGTTACAAAGTGACGAATTTCGAGGGGTAAATTCATTTTTAAGGGGGGTAGAATGTAACACCCGAGACTTTTATGAGAAATATTTTGTTTTTATGTTATCTAAATCATCAAAGGAATCTTTCACTACACACAACACTAGATTGTCCTACTTTACACGCAATCGCGACCTTTCTCGATAACTTGCGTCGTACACAATACCGAGTTTCACTAAACAACGATATGCTATTAAAATATTACTAAAACTAGCCATTATGAATATTAATACCCACTTTTTGAAATTTTGTAAATTTTAATTTTCAAAATGGACTTCATTTTTTGATTCGGAATATCAAAATTAGCCTAGGGTGAAATTTTGGTATTTTTTTGAAAATTTTCAATTTTTGATGAATAGTGAAAACACTGGGTTACTATTTAAAAAATGACTTTTTATTTAAATAATTATTTATTTAATTTAAATTTATTTTAGGTCAAAATTGATACATAATACCTATATAAGTTCCATTCAATTCATTGGAGTGATTTTATAATAATTATATATATATATAAATATTTTATTGAACTTTTCACCGTCTTTTACCCACCTCCTAGGAGAATTTCCAAATTTACATAAAACTTAATTTTACCACTTCTGTGATTGAAATATCAAAAATTCGAGATACACGGTTAATATCAAGATCTAAAATGTGGTTCAATGAGATGAAAATAATTTTTGGTGAACAGTAACGTTTTACTTTTTTACCACGGTTAAAAGTAAATAGGGTAATTAAGTGTAAAAATGATATTATTATTACCCTAACACATGTCCTAATTCTGTTGGATAACTGTAATTCGACCAAAACCAACCTTAGAAATAAAATATGACCATTTAGTTCCACTTGGATTAGATTAGGACATTTATTATTAATTTATTTAATGAAGGGTTAAAATAGTTAAAATCAAAGTTTAATAACTAAATCATTTTTAATATAGGGTTATACATAAGATAAATTAGACTATAAATATTCATTATAAATCTAAAAATATTTCCTACATAATGTAATTTTATTTTTAATTTTTAGACTTTAAATAATTTAATTTATTTATGACACAATGACGATGCAGTAATTATCTTATTAATGAAATATTGACATAATTGATGTTATAAATACCCAAATAAATTAAATTTGAGACCTTTATGAATTAAAATAATTTTCTATGTTAATATAACATGTTAGTGTTGATTTAATTAGCTTTTTTCTAACTAATAATTCTGTTATGATTTTCACAAAAATAAATTACCAAATAGTGTCAAGATTGACATAAAATAGTTTTAAAAAAATCTTATATTATTAATTGTTATTATATTCTTAAAAATCTATGGTTAGGCCAAGATACTTTTATAATGATAGGTGTATCATTCATAGGCCACTTGGGGGTCGCTTGGATGTATATTTTATGTTTATTAACTATATAATATAAAAATACAAAGTGACATGGTAAATGTCAATCTAATTAACTAAGAGTTAAAACTAAATGATAAGGTTAATATAATGACCTAAACTTGCCTAAATTCTATTGGATGAGAGTATTGATATCCATACCCACCTTTTCTTCGAAATAAATCAATTTTGAGCTATTAAAAACCGAATATGACTTTATAAAAATATAATATTGTTTGTTTTTCCAAAGGTGCCCCTCTCCTCCCTTATAAAAGGGAACCTCCTCTCTCTCTTTCTCACACCACATTGAGCCTTAAATCTCGGCCAAACCCTACCAAATTCTCTTCTCCACTTCCCTATAAACATCCTAGAGGTCCTGGTCTTCTTCAAAGTCCAATTTTAGTTCCCTAAGAGGAGGTCTCAAAGAGATGCGTCAAAGAAGAGGTAATGTCTGTTACCGATTCTTTCAACTTTATTTATTCTTCCACTTCTTCTTCTTTAGTTGTTTCATTATGAAATAATAACATCAGTATCACTCATATACTGGTATGTTATTATAAGTATTAAACAATCATATTTCACCATCTATCCATCCTATAGAAAATGAAATCACCGTGTGTGTGTACGTACGTAATATCGTCTCCACGCCGTGGTGTAATCTATTTTCCACCACCACCTTACATGGAAGGGTATAATGGTGTAAATAATACCTATATATGATTATTGTAAAGTGATATTAATTCTGAAATAGTATACATACACTCCAATACAATTCCTCAATCATGGGAACGATATCATCGCTCGTGCGTACGTACGGAATACCGTCTCCATGATGTGATGTGACTCATTCTACATGATCTTCATTTCATAATGATTATATAAATGAATTGAATGAATTAATATGATATATATTACTCTAATAAAATTCTGAAAATGATGTGTCTATAACCTAAAAAGTAGAATAAGAATTTATTCGACAAAACACGCATAAGAACAAAAAGTAATAAACACCCGAATAACAAGTAATAATGAAATATATCTAATAAGAAGCTAATAATATGTAAATATATGATATAATAACAATGATTATGATTCATGAATAAGTCAATGATATTATTTAAATCATTATACAGGAGGTTCGGACACTTACAAAGCAAATCGGACCTAAGGTAAGGGAAAATCTCGCAATCTCATTTTTATCCAAGATTGTTTATACTTCAGAATTTACTGAGGAATATTTATCATCCACATCCATGTTTCGTCAATATGTAATATTTATATCCTTATACAATATTTTATATCCAATTTTACCCTTTGATTAGTTTTTAGTAAAATATATGAAAGGAATCTTTAGTCGTTTTTCGTATGAGGTACTTTTTGACTTTTCCGAAAAAAGTACGAGAATAATATTTTTTTAACTTATACGACATGAATGGATTTTTAGAACATTATTTCCAAGAAGATTCCTTTACAAGTTTTCAATTTTATTTTTAATAAACTTCTTTTAGTTTAAAATTTTATGACATGTTAAGAAAGGAAAAATGTTTTTGAAGTAGAAAGGATATTTTCCTCAAGAATGGAGTTCAAGTGTTTTATCAAAATTATTTTCCATCTAAGATAATATTGGGTTTTATTTCTATCCCTATTATTACATTGATTTGATTATGTTGTGATGGAATTATTTTTATGAATTCTTTTATCTTATATGAATTGTTTTTTGATGTCATGATGTTTAAGAATCCCATTTTTATTACATGGGTTATGCAGTGATGTATGATTTTTTTGTGGAACATATAAGAATGGTATAATTATGAGATGGGTGGGACCTATATCTCCCTATAATGCATTGGTTAAAGATTTATATCTCATGAGATAGACATGGCTGGAACAGAAGATTAAACTGGTTCAGTGAAACAGGACTGAAACGAGGATTGAACTCGGTTCAGAAATGGACTTTGTCCGCTAAGAGAGTCTTGGAAATGAGTCTTGAATACTAAGAAATGAATCTCTATGATTATGTGTGCATGACACAAAGTATCATGTTTTATGTTATGATTATTGGGATTACATTTCACTACTATGATTTATCCCATGTTATGAAATTATGATCTTTTTTTAAGGTTAAGATTTTCAAAATGTTTTGTTCTTATAAATATGATGTGATTGAAAGTTTTTGTATACCCTTACTGAGCATTTGAGCTCACCCTTTTATATGTTTTATTTACCCTGGTTAGGAAGAATTTTATTAATTAGTATATGCCAAAAGGGACTCTAGATATGATGAAATAAATGGGAGACAATGTAGATGCTTTATGAACCAGTTGTTTATGTTTCCCAGTTTCTAAAGACACTATAACTATACGGTCCTTTCATGGGTTTTTTATATGTTGTAATAAGTGTAATTCAATTTTGAATTATTAGAAATGTATGTAAAGTATGGGTTGTTATACATATCATGCATTTGTCCATGTAAAATTTCTCATTTCCATGTACTTTCCAAATTACAAACCTAGACGTCATGGAGGGGTCATGCGATGTGTGACACATAACTCTAACTGAAACCCTACCACCACATCTAGGGGTCCCATATGGAATGTAACATTGCATTACACAACGTGTATTGTGAGATTTTCATGATCTGGTGGTTCTTCTGCCAAATCATCCATCACATAAAATAATCCTTTTCCCATAATAAATTCTATAGATCGGGGGGTTTCCCAAACCTCTGTCTTATAAATCATGGGATTTCAGGCTCTGAATCCATTTGGGTGTCATCTACTCACATATAATGTGGAAACACCATGCATCGCATGAAAATAATAAAGAATACTAGATTCATTTTCTTTCTCCTTTGATCCATCAATCATTGTCATCGATTCTAAAACTGAAACCATCATTTTTTTCATACCCCAAGGTTTCAATCTATCGCACCAATGAAAAGCCAAAAAATGATTAGAAACCAGGTACTTGTAAACCATTCGAATAAATAAATACCAATAATGATCGAATGACGAAATATTAGAAAAATCCATAACCCATAGAATATCAGGAATGAACCACAGTCATTATTCATTTTGCCTTTATATATTTTTGTAGAGGAATGTGAAAAAAGTTGAATAAATGAAAATGAAAAAATCAAAATTTCATCAATTTAATTATAAGGAAGATGGATATATGAATTATATTTTTTGAATTCATCCCAATTTATCAAGGATTAAATAATGAGATAGAAATCCATGAATAAAATATCCTACACAGTGTTTGGATCAGTCATTGTTGAAGAATGGTAACGTTGTTATCATTGGTGAGATAGAAGTACTCTATTGGGGCGACGATCTATAATCTGATCAAAATCCATCATCGTTTACAAGGAATTATCACCCAAAAGTTGTGTGAATCTTCCGATTTTGTTCTTACAACCATGATGAAATCATATAACTGTAAATTTTAAGAGAAAACTATCATTATGTGACAATGATGAAAAAATATATTTATTAATATATTTTATTTATTTGTTATTGAGATGACTTCTTCAAAAATATCTTATGTCACACATGATTATGTTTTGCCTAAGGTAAAACCCATGTTCTGAAATCAATGGTTTCCTCAAATTTTTGATTCATCATGCATTTTGGTGTTATTCCACTGTTTACAAAAATTTTCCATACCTGAAATTTAATATAATTAATATATTTCAAATAATTATTCTTGGATCATTATATATCAGAATCTCACTCCCTCTCAGCACCTAGTCTTGAGAAAAATCCGTATAATATCAAATAATATGTCACAAAAAAATCATTTCATTACATTCTTATCACATTTTTAATTTTAATCATAGAAATATAAAAACTACTAAAATATATGATGGTTTTGGGATCTCATTTGGGTCTCCTGTTTCATGGTTATCTCCAGAAAATTCCCATTAGTCCACTAGACCTGAACATGGGTAATTTAATTCCCATAAATGATATTTTACTACTAACCATTGATCTCCACTGGTACTCTTCCTAGGTAGTTCAATCCTTAATACCTGACTCTCCCTAATCAATAATGTGTGATGGGTCACACATGTATCTCCTTAGTTGTGACACATGGAAGATGTCATCTACCCTATCCAACTATGGTAGTACAACTATGTTGTATTCCACCTCACAAACTCTATGAAAAATCCGGACGACACCAATGAATCTCTTATATAATTTACCTCTTCATCCAAATCATCTCATTATAAATTGTTTTGAGGCCCTCAAGGACACATGGTATCCCTACTTTAATAGAATATGTATCATTCATTAATATATATAAGACTTATTATGCCTTTGTGAAATCCTCATCTGCAACTAGATGAATTACCCCTTCTCTATAGTATCTTGCACCAACTATGGTCCCATGGGTGCTAAGTCATCTGGATCAATCCAAAAAAAATGGAAACCTTCATGTTTTCATGTACAAAGACTCAAATGGTGTAGTAACAATGTTGTAATGGAATCTTTTTTTGTATTCTAATATCATCAAGGTAGGTGAGACAACCATCTATGTCCAATGTCCCACCTAAAAACTCATATAATTTCCTCCTACAACAAATTTTCATCTCTATCTAGCCAATATTCAAGGTGTGAAATAGTGTACCCAAAAATAATTGGGTCCCAATGGCCTCCTGTAATCCTCTCTATAGATGAGATGTGAAAAGAGCATCATGGTTAGAGATGATCATTGAGAGGAGTCCTAGATGTTGTATTATCTCATTCACCCGGAGGAATCCCATACACTCGTTTGAAAGCTTCTCCCAAATAGCAAGGAAGTGGGTCAACATGGTGATTTTGTCTATTATCACCCATATGGCATCATTTCCCCTACACATATGTGGAAAAAGTCACATAGTCTATCTATATATTATTACACTAACACTCAGAAACCTAAAGGCATTCAGCTAATGCTAATAGAATATGGTGATCTTCTTTCACTTACTGAAAATTGAGGCAATGAGGGAAAAACTCTAAATCATAACTCTTCATTATTGACCACTAAAAATGATGTTAAATGTATTGGTACAAAACTTCCATGAATATATATATCACAAATAGGTATCTATGATACTCCCACATCACCTCCTCCAAGAACGTAAATAGAAACATCATCAATCCATTGAAATGCACTTCATCCTCCAAATATTAAGATTATCCATAAAAAGAATGTCTACCAGATATCTGATTATGTAAGGTATCATAATCAGTTTCTCCACACTGAGAATTTGTGATAAAATGTAAAAGATATGAGCTAACAACTATAAAATTATGGGATGAAGGACTATCCTTTTCCATGTAAGAATACTATAACGAGGCAAAATAACCAGATGCCTCATCTTACAAAATATAAAAATGTATCCTTCTGAGAGAATATTCCACCACGTTCCCCTTCATGGATGTATATACAATCTCAATGTCATAGTCCTAGAGGATGTATTTCATTTACCTATTTCCTTTACCTATTTCTAAAGCTAAGATACTTCTATGAGAACATACACTTTTGACTCTTCTGGTCATAGTAAATGATAAACCACTCTCCCATCAGTTAGTTTCATTGCATCTTCATTGTGAAGACAATAGATGTAAATTCAAGATTGTGGGTTATGTAGTTATATTCATGTTGTCTCAACTAACATGAACCATAGTCATTAACCACCTAACTCAGCATCATAAATATCTAATTCACTCTCTAATTCATCACATACCACTACATACTCCACACCCCACCACTAGAAATCTCAATCTGGGTTCACATTTTTACTTATGTGTATGTTACAAAATGAACATATAGAACAATTTCAACCACATAAAAGGCCTCCGCTTTTTATTAAAATATTTCTAGGGTGCTACCACTCTATAGAAATTGGGTAGAAACCGATGATATTACCATTCCAACCAAAATAATATTTTTTCCTTAGTAACACTCTTGGGTTACTCCCAAGAAATAATTTCCTCAAACTTTTATGTGTCCACTATTACTCCTACCTCTAAGAAGATGTGTTCCATAATGTGGAACTCTCAAATCCAAAACTAACACATCGAGAGATTTCTGTATAACTGGTGCACTCATAAAGTGTCTAGAACCATCCTTAGTTCACTCATATATTCCTACATGGATGATGAATACACCTTAATGTCATCAAGGAAGGCCACCATGAAATGGTATATGAAATGATGAAATATCCAGTTCATGAGCCTCATAAACACTGATCGGGATTTATTCGTGCTGAATGACATCACCAAGTACACATAGTGACTATAGTGACATATGAATTCTTTATTCGTTATATTCATGTCCTATACTCATAGATTATGATATCCAAGACTGAGGTCAATCATCAAGAACCACCATGACCCTCTAAACTAATCATAGAATTCATCAATCCTTGGTAGTGGATAAGTATTCTTCACAGTCACCAAATTCAAGCACCATTAATCCACACATAACCTCATTCTCATGTAATCATTCTATCCTAACAACACTATGGAGGCCCTGTTGGAAAATACATTCCTCAAAAATCCCTTCTCATGAGATTCCTCAAAGTAAACCATGAGATTTTAAATCCTAGAAGGAGTTATATAATACTATAGTGAAAATATTATAGCCATCCTGGGATCCAAGTAAATGAATAACCATAGATATTGGTCGGTAGGCGAACCAAGTAAATTCTCGGTAATTAATTCCATGTATTCTGTCATCACCATATAAAAATGATATCCCAAATAATCCCCTTCTACATTAGTCAATCTATTTAATTGATTATTAACCATCTTAACTCTCCTAGGAATATTCTCATTCTTCTATGAAAAGGTTATCCTTTAACCTACAAAGTAAAACCTTAATATATAACTCTGGACACACCACATCCTCCATCTCAAATAGTCAATCTAGGAATGAACTGTTTATTTTTTATCCAAAATATGGACATGAATAGATAAAAACACTCATTAAGGGGTGGTTACATGGAATAAAATAGGTTTGCATGGCGTGTCGAGCTATACACAAGTCTACATGTGTGGTATTTACTAAAAGGGAATGAAAATGTAAATATACAAGATGTATAGAAGGATTAAAAGGAAAGTTTAGATATCCTAACACATACCTATTTACTGGTTTCCATGTCTGTGTACATTATACTACCCCTGGGTAGACCTGCATACAAGTCTACATGTATGTCTACAACAGACCATGTCCATGTATGTGTAAATAGTGTTCCCCTATCCATGTACACTTTCCCTTGTCGTTGTACATTTTGAAGTATATTCTAATCCATCATGGAGGGTCACATGACATGTGATTGAGTCACATGGCATTTGACACTTAACTCCATCCAAAATAATAGCCCAAAATCTATGGGTTCCCTACACGATGTGTAATACCGCATTACACGCCATGTAATGAAATCTCTTCTAGATCTGATGTTTCCACCACAACACCATCCCACACATTACCAAAGCCTCCAACATCACTGGATTATATATATCTAGGGTTGGAAAATCCTACCGTCAATAGTTTTTTGGATTTCAGTCTCTAAATCCACTTGAGAGTCATCCACTCACAAATTCCATTGTCTTTCCATGTGTCATTCGAGAAGAAGGAACAGCACCCACTTTCATCTCATTATCCTTTAATCCATCCATCATCATTATTGATTCTTGAATAGTAATCAACATCATGTTATTTACACATAGGTTTGATCATTTGTGCTGAAGAACATTCACACAATGATTGAAAAACTGGGTATCAATTGAACCATAGTCAAAAAGAAATACCAATGTTGATCGAACAATTAAATATTGTAGAAATTAATAAGCCAAAAAACATAATTAAATAACATAGAATGTTGGTCATATTACCTCGATCAGTCATAATATAAGAGGATTATTGAGGAGGAATACATTAAATTTAATAAATAAATTTTTTAGGAATTCTAATATACTGGCGATGCGCATATCAATTATGTTCATGTAATTGATTTAAATTCTTCCATGTTTAGAGAATGGGATGGAAATCACACAAAAAACATCCTATATTGATTATGTATTATTCGTTGTAATTAATGGTATTATTTCTATCATTGAAGAGACCCACTAATTTTGTTGGTTCAATGATCGACGATCTGATCTTGATTCAACATTTTTCACCAAGATATATATCTAAGGGTTGTCTGACTAACTATTGGTTGTGCATCCAACCATAAATAAATACTATAACTATATATTTATTGGAGAAAATACTCTCTACATTAATATAAATAAAATAAATTTATTTATAAATATATTTTATTTATTTACACTCATGATATCTATTTCATAAATGGCACACACTTTTAGTGATTATATCAAAAAAGGCAAAATCAATGTTCTGAAATTAAGGTTTCCCTCAGATTTTAGATATGCAACCATGTTCAAGAGTTTTTTCAATTTTTTAGGAATGTAGAGTGTGCATTCTATTTAAGAAATTTTATATATTTTAAACAATTAATCTGGGAACACCAGGCCTCAGAATCACATGTTGTCTAAGAAAGTATTCATAAAATTAATCCTTATAAAATCAAAAAATAATAAATATAAGTTCAGATTCATTAAAAAATCATGTACTATACCATCCATATAAACATAGCACAATTCATGTATACATGTGGATTACCACCTACCTGAAGAGTTGTGGTTTGTACTTTATATCCACATCACATTGATTATATATATATGTGTGTGTGTGTGTGTGTGTTTGTATTTTAATGAATGATTTGATATTAATAAAATAATATTAGTTTTGGACTGATATGTTAATATTTATCTTCATTCCATCATAATTGTTTAGAATGGGAGATCTTAGTCTTGCTTACGTACAACCTACCATGTCCGTGATCGTAATGTAGTTCATTTTTCATAATCATATTTCATGGTTTGTTTTAGGAGTATAAATTAAATATAAAAATGATAATTTTTCTATTATTATTATTCTATATGTGAGGAAATAGTGACCACGTCAAAGATATTAAATATGTAATTGTAATTATTGAATTATGAGGTGAATATCATCTAAAAGACCAAACTAAAATTTATTGATTTTGTAATTAAATATAACATAATAATAAATAAAATAGAAGTACCACTAAACATGAAAAGGGTTATTAGGGAAGGAAATAATTAACATAAGTTATTATTTAGTAAGATAAAGAACATATATGATGAATCTAAATCAAGGGATGTGATGATTTATTTTAAATCAAACATTTTAAATGTTTTAAATATTTATTTTCTTAATATTTTTAATCCACATAAATTTTTTAAAAATTAATTTATATATTCATATAAATGTATAATAAAGAATATTTTTTGTCAAATCTGAATTTAAATAAAGGGGTTTTAAAGGAAATTATTTAACCTATTTTATAATAAAAATTCTGATAAAGAGAAAAAATTAATGTTATTTTTTAATGTAAATGGTGGTAATGGATTTCTTGAAATACAAAACTATATTTCATGTTTGGATTCATATATCACCATTCATATTCTTGTGAAAGGGAACAACTCACATTTCTTGTTTTTATGTATAATAAAAAATGATTTTAAATTGAATGGACATTTCATTATCTGTAAATGTATTCATATGGGTGAGATGAATATTTTTATGATATAAATGATGAAAATTGTAGGATTTTATGTATTAAAATTGTCTTATGGTTCTTGGTAACTATTTATTATTCCATTTTTTATTTATAATAGGACATGGATATTAGCATTTTTCATAAATAAAGGATAGGTTGTTCCATTATAAACTAGTCTTGGGTGGTTCTATTATAAAAAATGGATGACTATATATAGTATATTCCAATGATGGGTGTGTAAGTTAAGACCCTCCAATACATTTGGTAATGATCATTATGAATGTTCACTATATTACATTTTTTATTTTTAATCATGATATAAATACGGTATCCCACATTACTAATATGAATTATTTTGACATGTTATGGTTTTTATAGGGACTTTGTTATTTGGAAATGAAATATAATTTAATTATATTTAAATAAATGAAAATCCTACTTGGTAAAAAGAAATATATATGACATTATGAAAAAATCATGAGAATTTAATTATTTTAAGGTATCCATTATGAGATATAATTTTTCCTATAGGATTTATTATTAATTGGTTTTTTAGGAGAATTGGTTAGAAAATTTGATTTATTTGGTAATAAAATGTTTATTTGGAGACCAATGTGTATTCCATAAAAGGGAAAAAATTTATAATTTTTTATATATAATAGGTTTCATTAATTTGTATTATATCCTTTCTAGAGAAATTTGGTCGCATTCCAAATTTTAAAATGCTTTTCTATGTTTTCATGGATGATTAGGAACAAAGATGATATAAAACTAATTTTCTTAAAAGATATATCAAGAAAATAAAACTTTTTATTTCATTGATGTTTTTTTGGGAGAAATGAAAATTAATTTAGACTGAACACATTGTGATGAAATATTGATTTATATATGGTAATTGTATTATTACTATAATAATATAAAACACTACAATCATAAAATGTAATAGAATGAATTCATGAAAAAAAAATAATGAATATGTATTGTTTAAGGTTACTTCATTTAGGTTAGTTCTAGGGTGTAACACCCCGAACTGGGTTCCACTGTAACGCCCCTACCCCAGAATCTAGGATTCGTTGCATTATTAAATAAAATTGGAATGATTACAAGGAATCAAGTCCCAAATGACCGATTAGTTTAGTAGTCTTGGAAAAAATATACATACATAAGTTAAACACTACAACTTGAAAAAAAAACAACACTAATTTATTCCATTATAAAAATATAAGATTCCAAGATTATTCCTACAAGTCACTCATAACAAACTTCTGAATATCCTGGGAAAATGAAACATGAGAATGGGGTGAGATCAAACACTCAGTAAGGGTAATCAATACTATGGAAGATAACATAAACATAAGGCATTGTGAATAATTAAAAACACAAGACTTTACAAGTAATAAACATGAACACTTTATAGTAGTAATATGAGTTGAGTAAATAATTCAATAATAAAACATAGCCAAGGTTATCTACTAGTCAAATAACCACATGAAATATTAATATTTAATCTCATAATGATGGAATTCATAATGTTGTACATCATAACAACATAGTCAAGTCCTTGTGCTAAGACTACAAATAAAATTTTGTCAAGGCCTTGTGCCAACACACTGGTTTGTCTCATGAGACCTACTGATGCATCGAGGAGCTTTATTGGGCTCCACCTGTCACTTACTAAGTCCATTTCATTAATCATATGAAAAGTATCAAACATAACATAAACATTCTTATTAAAACTAGCACAAGAAATTTCAATACTTTGTCCACAAACAATGAATGGTATAAAAATAGCACATCAAAAGTCAAACATAACTCATTCAATACAATATTGAATATTGTATGGTAATAGATTAACCTAAATAGATAATAATGAAGGATATTGACATAGATTAAAATAATCATCAAATCTATTTGATATAAATATCCCCTTTTTTCTTGAAAACATTTAAAAGTCACACTATTTTTCAAGAAACCGTTTAAAAATAGATTTGTGAATCAAAGTCTCCCATACCACTTTGAAAATTTTCAAAGGAATTTTAATTTAAAAACATTAATGTACATATAAAAAAATCCTAAAAACCATATTTTAAAAATTTAAATTATTGAGAACGATTTAGAATAATAAATCTTTAAAACATTTAAAATTATATTTTAGTTAGAGTTCCTAACCAAAAAAGACACACTTGAAATCAAATAATTGATGTAATAAAAACATTATAATATCATGAGAATAAAGTTATTCGTGATATATTCTATCAAAGTACATTATATACACCATATAAAATTGAATCGGTGTATAACAACAAAGAAGTCTCAGTGTAATGTAAATTGAGATGAAATCTCTTATAAAGACTGTTTCCTTAGGTTAAGGATAAATCAATGACATAATTATTCATGTCAAATATAAATACACTCAATATGATTATATATTCACTGTAAATCAATCAGGGTGCATTCACACATATTCATGTAAAAATAACACCAATTAATTGGATATTTAACTCAATAAATTGAGATTGAGTTAAAATTACTCTTATCAAGTTCATATCGATGACGTGAGAATTTATCAATGGATTGATAATGTGTATAAAAAGTATATCCACATAAAGGGGAGTGTTAATTACTACATAAATAATAAATAGTGATTCCACACCTAATCATATAGTAAAATAATCAATGAAGTATGTGTAAATCCCAATGAGTGGAAATTGAAATTTCAAATTCCCTTACCAATTTCGTAACATATGAAACATACGCCCCATGAAATAAGTATTAATCAATGAAGATGTAAATACCCATAAATTAATTTATATTATAAAAATAATACAATCAAGGGCAGTACATTCTCCACATAATAGGAAATAGTGGCCAATATATAATGAATCTCACTGGAATAAAAGTGACATGAAAACCCCTTACTTCGTTGTAATCAATTGAGTCATATGAACAAATGTTAATAACCAACAAATGAATCACATATTAACATGAATATAAATTGAATCATTATAATATATATCAAATTTAAATACACAATACACCACATGAAATAAATAATTGGCGAACAATGGAAATCTCATGGAATTAAAAGTGAGACAAGGAACCCCTTACCTCAAGTCTGACTTGTCTTGTATGTTCCTTTTTCTTCCTGAATAATAAACTTAAGTTAATCTATAATTTATTAAGAACATTATCCAAGTATTTTATTACTTTTATTTCACTTATAACCTTGATATAACAATTAGTTAATTATTTGAGTTTATATTGGATATTTTATCGATGTTGGAAACTTGAGTCAAAAATGAACTTGTTATAATTAGAATTTTTCCAGGTGGGCAAAATTCCATTATATCCAAGATGATATAACTGATTTAGATAATATATATATATATTATATATCCAGTATATATATCTATTTGTATTAGTACATAACATTTGGAGATAAGAAATGAAATGTACCATTCATGGAGACAGTAAGTCGTACGTACGCTTGAACGCTAATTTCATTTCTAGTTTGTATTTTAATGGAATTAAAAAAATAATGATATGTAAGTATATTATAATTACAATATAACATTATATATAATATCATTAATTCCATCCTTTATATGTCCCACATAAGTCATTAACGAGTCATATCATTTCGATGGGGTGGTAGTCTGCACTTCCTCAAATGAAATTATCGCATTTTTTCCATAATGGAACCATAAAATAATGATATAAATGAAAAATACAGAATCATAAATAAAACTGAAACATAATATATATATCATATATAAAGAAATTTCCATCTTATTGGTCATCATGAGAGGAAATAGGAGATAATCGAATAATCATCGTTTCGTGAGGAGTTAGTATTCCATCCACAGAAACAGAATATTCTTCACCCATTAGATGGAGGTGTGTGTAAGTGTAGTTTAAATACATATCATAAAAACATCCTAGTATATTTAGGATACTGGTTTGTTTATAAAATAACATAATAAAAAGTGTTTAGGGGTTGTATAAGTAAAATAAAACAAAATAAAACAAAAGAATTTAAGAGAAAGTGTTACCTTTAATTTGGGTATCTTCCTTTGGTTTGAACCGAAAGTACTTCGTAAAGTGCCTTCTGCCCAAGATAATGATTCTAAGTGGAATAAAAAGATATTAAGAGATTATTTTGGTAGGGATGGGATGAGCCAATGGGCTTGAAAGGTGAGTGGAATGAGTTATAAGTGATTTCCTTTTATAAGTGGGAGGAGGGGCTCTTTAGGAAAGTGTGAAACTATTTTTTTATTATATGGTGATATTCAGATTATAATGTTCCAAAACTAATTAAAGTCGAAGATAAGATAACTCGTGGTAGAAATAAAATCATCCAATAAGAATTGGATAGGTTTCAGATATTATTTTAATAGTAATAATCATATTTATTTAAATCATTTATTAATGAGCTAAATACTACATCATTATTGGTTAAATAAATAATACAATTTATATGAAGTCTAAAAATTATAAAAAAAGTACCATAATGTAAGAAATATTTTTTTATTTACAATTATTATTTATAGTCAAAAATACGACTCATATATCCCTAAGAAAAAATTGATAAACTAAAAGATATTTGTTAATGTCACTTTGGTCTTTACTTTAAGTTAATTAAAATAAAGTGTCATTATCATTATAATGTGTCTCCATGGGGTCCCAAAATCGACCCAAGGTTTCCCATGGTCGGCCATGACTCATCCAATAAGTTTAGGACAAGTTTTAAGTTACTTGTTTATTATTATAATATTCTTTTTACATTGAATTACCCTATTTACCTTTAACTGCGGTAAATAAAAGTCAGAAGTTACTATTCGCCAAAAAATATATTCATCTTATTGAACCAAATTTTATATTCTAATAACAACCATGTATCTTGGATTTTTGAAATTAAATTCACAGAAGCGGTAAAATTTCATATAAATGAAAAAGTCGAATTTTTAACTAATACTCAGTGGTTTCACTATTCATCAAAAATTGATGTTTTTCAGAAAAATACCAAAAAATAAGCCTATTATATATTCGATATTATGAATTAAAAAATGAAGTCTATTTTACCAAATTCAAAACATAGAATTTGGATTAATTAATATAAAATTAATTCTCGTTGTCAAAAGAAATAGCGTGTTTTTATGAAACAATAACTATCAAAAGATTGACACTTGTTTATGTATAATTTCAAAGTAAAATTAATTCCAATGACCAAAATTGGATTAATAAAGAAAAATATAATCTAATTAAACTTAAAAACCAATATAAAATATAATCTAACCATATAAATAAATTAGATTAAAAGGCAGTTTGGAATTAAAATACATTATTTCTCACTATTCATAAAAAAATGAATATTATACGAAAAATATAGAAATTTCATCCAAAGAAAATTTTGATGTCTCGATTCTATAGAATAATTATATTTTGTAAAATTGAATATGTAAAAGGGTCAAATATTGGATTTAAAAAGGGTTCTCCATTAAAAGGTGGTAAAATTAATTTTCTTTGAAAAAATCATTTTTTATCTGAAAAATTGAATTTTTTCTGATAATATGTATAAGAAACACATAATAAATAAGTTAAAATTATAGAGTATATAAGATTCAAAATATAGTTAATACCATTCATAACCGCTTTTGAACAGCTAGTTTGGTAAGTCGTGGTGCGCTTGAACTCGGTGTTGCATGTAGCGCAAGCTATTGAATTTAAATAAAATAACATACTATGAAATCTTGGGGTGTTACATTCACCCCTCCTTAATTAAATTGCGTCCTCGCAATTTGAAATTGTTCTTATAAAATAAAAGGTTAAAAATAGAAAAAATACCTTTGTGGAAAACCCACATCGGAAATTGGGTTAATAAAATTTAGTCCTAATAAGAGGGAAAATGAGATGAAAAATTCACCACTAAATTATGATCTTTATTAAGAGAACATTAGTGGAAATTGGAGACACATAATTAGAGAAAAAATGTAAATATATATAGAGAGTGATTGAGGTCATAAATCACAAACAAGTGTAAAATTTAGGGCCTCAAAGCCATCAATCTATGACGATTTAAAATATCATTTGTTCAACAAAATATAAAGCATTAATTTTTTGGTTTTACGATCCCTTCACTAAAGTTTAATAATTAATTTATTTATAGAATAAGAAAACAAAAATAAACTTTACAAGTAGAGTTTCATCATTTATCAAATTCTTACCAAAAAATCATCTTTCACTCCAAATGATGAGTATTAAAGATGACTTGGTCACACATGAAGTTCTGGAATCAATCTATAGAGAATCACATAATCCAAAATGGATGAAATCTATATTTGCCTTTTCTTTAGAGATTAACCTAAACCAAAATGGTTTGTAAAATATCATATGATCTGAAAAAAGGATAATACTTTTGAGAATGAAATACTAATCTTAATTTCAAAAATTAAACCAACAATACCCAAAGTTCAATAAATACCATTCAATAAATATTTGTCCATTAAATATTTTAATATAATCCAAACTAATATTGAAATCCAAAACTCATAAGAATTTTTTTAAGTAGTTTTCCATGTTAAATTGTATCTACAAATAATATGGACTACTCTTAAAGATATATACTTAAAAGTAATTAATCTAATCACATATTCTCTATGATAGGTTTATTATTTCTATAAATAACCCAAATCGCTATAAATCCAAAATAAAAACATTTTTTTAAAAACATCTTTACTCTTCAAATGAAATCCGATATTATTCTCTTGTCCTTAGGCATATAGTATTCCCAATTGACAAATGTCTTCCAAAATAACATTTATCACTTAATCACCAAATCATTTTACTATAATAAGGCTATCCATTTGATAAAACATAAGATCCCAAATCAACTTATTAATGATCAATAAAATAATTTAACTGAAAAATAATTAGTCACACTAACCTGGGACTTCACGTAGTCTAGTGGTAGGCGATAAATCCCAATCGCACTATGGTTGTGGGTTCGATTCCCACAACTTTTTTCTACGCGATGGGTTGTCACATGGTCTATGTGTTGTCCTTTTTCAAAAAATACATAATTTTATAATATTCCCAAAAATGATATATATTTCTAAAAATTACTATAACATAATTGCATCACAAATGTTATCTCACACCTCACATTTTCATTCCAAAATTTAATAACTGGTAATTTCATAAAACTCAATTATCATATAAAACCAAACAGTTATTTATAACAACATCCACAAGAGAAAAGATAATTCTTCCTACGATATCTTTTTCACATGACAAACTGCATGGTTTCAAATACAAGAGAGAAGTTTTCCAATGTAATCCCATCAACAAAAAGATCTAATACTTTTTAAACATTTCTCCATACAGTTATTTCAAAATAGTGTCTTCCTTGACCAAGAGGATATCCTATAGAATAGGGCATTCACTCGGGTAATGGATAGGTCCCCTACATTTATAATAAATGACTTTAAATGGATTCTTATGACCATTTTTATTTTCTTCCAAAGTACTCTTCATTGTTCCTCGGTAATTCATTACTTTATTTCCTTCTTTCCCACACATAAAGCATTTCTTTGTTCCATTAAGACACCTTCCTAGGTGTCTCCTTCCACATTTCCTACATGATGGAGAACGAGCTTTCTTTTCTCCATGGTATTCACTACTGGAGATCTTATCATTAACCACTTTTCTCTTCCTTGTTGAGTCCGAGAGTTGGTTAATATATATGTTGTTGATCATATTTTTCAAAAACCGATTTGGCATGAACACGATATCCTTTACGCCTGTCAATATTCCATTTTGTTTCTCATTTCCACCACTGTTCAAACCCAGTACATCATCCTGAAAGTTACTATTACTTCCTTGGAATCCATCCATTGACTAAAACAAGAAAGCATTATGTGAGTAATAATAGTCATAAAGTCATTTTGGGAATATCACGACACTTTATTTTCAATTTAAAACACCTTAGGATTAACCAATGTCATTAATTCTCATATTATAAAAAAATACTTCAAATCGTTTTGTAAAGAGAATGTAAATTATCCTAAGAATATCCCCCGGGATTATTGTAACCAAGAGTGCATCAAAGCTTGTTGTCGTGTACCAGGATACCTCGGGTCATTCCTAAAACTCTTTGTCAGAGTTTTCACTCCTAGGTACATTTATGCAAGAGATGCCTCTACCATCTCATATCCAGATAGGGATATACTTCATGGAAAATACATAAAATCTCTACATTACCAAGATTCTAGGAAATTATTCTATACTAATCCTCAATATCTATCTTAGGGTAATGTTCTCTAATCAGATATTATCTAAATCCAATTTCAAAGTTTTGTAATAAACATCCTCTAATACCAATTGTAACACCCCGACCCCAAAATCCAAGAGACAGTGCATTATTACATAACATTGGCATGATTACATGGAAACAAGTCCCAAAGGACCAATCAGTTTAGTAGTCTTGGAAACAAGATACATACATAAGTTCAACACTACAACTTGAAAAGAAAAACAACACTAAATTATTCCATTAGAAACATCCAACCTTCCAAAATTATTCCAAAAAGTCACTAATAACTAACTTCTTCATATCCTGGGAAAATGAAACATGAGAAATAGGTGAGATCAAATGCTCACAAAGGGTAATCAATACAGCAGAAGATAACATAAACATAAGGCATGGTGAATAATTGAAAACACATGACTTTACAAGTAATAAACATGAACACATTATGGTTGGAATATGAGTTGAGTAAACAATGCAATAATACAACATAGTCATGGGTATTCTACTATTCGACTATCCACATGAAATTTTAAAATCTAATCTCATAATGATGGAATGCATAATGTCATACATCATAACCACATAGTTAAGGCCTTGTGCCAAGACTACAAATAAGATTACATCAAGGCCTCGTGCCAATACACTAGTTTTGTCTTATGAGACCTACCGATGCATCGAGGAGCTATAGCAGGCTCCACCTATCACTTACTAAGTCCAATGCATTCCTCGAATGAAAAGTTTGAAACATAACATAAACATTCGTATTAAAACTATCATAAGAAATTTCAATACTTTATCCACAAACCCTGAATGGTATGAAAATAGCACATCCATATTCAAACATAACTCATTTAATATAATATGTAAGATTGTATTGTAATATTTTAACCCCAATCGAGAATAATGAAGTATATTGACATAGATGTAAATAATAATCAAATATATTTGAGAGAAATATTCCCCTTTTTCTTGAAAACATTTAAAAGTCACACTATTTGTCAAAAAGCCATTTAAAAATAGATTTTTGAATCAAAGTGTCCCATTCCACATTGAAACTTTTAAAAGGAATTTTAATTTAAAAAAATTAATGTACAAATAAATAAATCCTTAAAAACATTTTTAAAACATGGAAATTATTGATAATTATTTAGAATAATAAATCTTTAAAACATATAAAATGATATTTTAGTTTGATTTCCTAACCAAAAGAGAGACACAAGAATAAAAAAAATTGAGGTAATCAAAACATTATAATATCATGAGAATAAAGGGATTCCTGATATACTATGTAAAAGTGATTTATATATACCATATAAAAGTGAATTGGTGTATAACAACAATAAAGTCTCAATGGAATGTAAATTGAGATTAAATATCTTATAAAGACTGTATCTGTTGGTTAAGGATAAATAAATGACATAATTATGTGTGAAAAATATAAATACACTAAATATGATTGGATATTCAGTTTAAATCTATCAAAGGACACTCACACATATTCTTGTAAAAACAACATCAATGCATTGGGTGTTTAAATCAATAAATAGAGATTGAGTTCAAATTACTCTTATCAAGTTCATATCGATGACTTAAGAATTTATCAATGGAGTGATTATGTGTATAAAATGTATACCCATAGAAAGTGGAGTGTAAATATCTCAACAAATAATAAATTGTGATTCCATACATAATCATGGAGTAAAATAATCAATGAAGTATGCATAAATCCCAATGAGTGGAAATTGAAATTTGAAATTCCCTTACCGATTTCGTAACATATGAAACATACACCCCATGAATGACGTATCATAAAATGAAGATTTAAATACCCATAAATTAAATTATATTAAAAATGAATACAATAAAGGGTAGTACATACTCCACACAAAAGGAAATAGTGGCCAATATATCATGAATCTCACAGGAATAAATGTGAGATGAAAACCCATTACTTCGTTGTAATCAATCGAGTCATATGAAAAAAAGTTAATAACCACCAAATGAATCACATAATAACATTAATATAAAGATAATATTGATAATATATATCAAATGGAAGTACATAATACACCACATGAAATAAATAATTGACAAACAATGGAAATCTCAAGGAACTAAAAATGAGATAAGGAACCCCTTACCTCAAGTTCGACTTGTCTTGTATGTTTATTTTTCTTCCTAAATAATAAACTTAAGTTAATTTCAACTTTATTAAGAACATTTTTAATGTTTATTATTCATCTTATATCACTTATTAAATTTCTGTAACAATTAGTTAATTATTTTAGTTCATATTGGATATTTTATCGATGATCAGAACCTGAGACAAAAATGAACTTGTTATAATTACAATTTTTCTATGTGGTGAAAAATCCATTATCTCCATAATGATATACTAGACTTATATATAATTCATATATTATATATATAGTATATATTTCTATTTATAAAAGTACATAACATTTGGAGATAAGAAATGAAATGTACCGTTCATGGAGACGGTAAACCGTATATACGCATGAACGCTACTTTCATTTCTATTTTTTATTTTATTGGAATTAAAAAAATAATGATACATAGGTATATTATAATTCCAGTATAAGATCATATATAAGATCATTAATTATAATCTTTATACATCCAACATAAGGCATTAACAATTCATATCATTTTGAGGGGGGTACTCCGCACTTCGTCAAATGAAATTATCGTGTTCTACCCATAACGGAAACCATAAAATAATGATATAAATGAAAAATACAGAAGCATAAAGAACATAAACATAATATATATATATATCATATATAAATATAGTTTCATCTTAATGGACACCATGAGAGGTGGTAGGAGATAATCAAACAATCATTTTTTCGTGAGGCATTAGTTTGCAATCCACAGAAACAATTTGTTCTTCACCCATTAGATGGAGGTGTGTGTAAGTTTAGTTTTAATAATTATCATAACAACATCATAGTATATTGATGATACTGGTGTTTTTTTAAAATAAAGTAAAAAAAATTGTTTAGGGGTTTGATAAATAAAATAAAACAAAATAAAACAAAATAATTTAAGAGAAATCGTTACCCTTAATTTGGGTAACTTCCTTTGGTTTGAACCAAGATAACTTATCGGAGTGCCTTATGCCTAAGTTAAGGCTTCTAAGATGAAGAAGGGCATCGTGAGAGATTATTTTGGCAGGGGTTGGATGAGCCAAGGGGCCTGAGAGGTGAGTGTAATGGGTTAGAAGTGGTGTCCTTTTATAAGGGGGGAGGGGATCTTTAGGAATGTGTGAAAATATTGTTTTGTTATATAGTGATATTCAATTTCTAAAGGTCCAAAACTAATTAAAGTAGAAGATAAGATGAATCATGGTATAAATAAATTCATCCAATAAGAATTGGACAGGTTTTGGATATTATTTTAATATTAATAATCATGTTTATTTAGATCATTTATTAATGAGGTAAATACGACTCATTATTGTGTTATAAATAATTTAATTTATTTTATGTCTAAAAATTATAAAAATGTTACCATAATGTAGGAAATATTTTTATATTTTCAATGATTATTTATATTCTAAAATATGACTTATATAACCCCATGTAAAATTTGATATACTAAAAGATATTTGTTAATATCATTTTTGTCTTTACATTAATTTAATTAAAATAAAGTGTCATTATCATTCTTAAATGGCTCCATGGGGTCCCAAAATGTACCCAAGGATGTCCATGGTCGGCCATTACTCATCCAATAATGTTAGGACAAGTGTTAATGTAATTTTGTATTATTATAATATTCTTTTTACGTTGAATTACCCTATTTACCTTTAACTGTTG
This sequence comes from Viscum album, assembly GCA_963277665.1. Lineage (NCBI taxonomy): Eukaryota > Viridiplantae > Streptophyta > Magnoliopsida > Santalales > Viscaceae > Viscum > Viscum album. Next base: position 637,600,290 of record OY728157.1, read on the forward strand.
TAAATAACAGTCAAAAGTTACTATTCACCAAAAATTATTTTCATCTTATTGAACCAAGTTTTACTTACTAATAACAACCATGTATCTCGGATTTTCAAAATTCAATTCCCAAAAGAGTTAAAATATCATTTAATTGAAAAAGTATGATTTTTAACTACTACATAGTCGTTTCACTATTCATCAAAAAATTGAAGTTTTTCAAAAAAATACCCAAAATTCAGCCAAACCTATATTTGATATTCAGCATTCAAAAAATTATTTCTATTTTACCAAATTAAAAACATAGAATTTGGATTATTTAATTTAAATTTAATTCATGTTGTTAAAACAAATAGCGTGTTTTTAAGAAACAATAACTATCAAAAGATTAACAGTTGTTTATGTATAATTTCAAAGTAAAATTAATTCCAATGACAAAAATTGGATTAAAGGTTAAAATATATTCTAATTACACTTCAAAACCAATTTAAAATATAATCTTACCATATAAATATATTATATTAAAATGCAGTTTTGAATAAAAATACATTATTTCTCACCATTCATTAAAAATTGAATATTATTAGAAAAATACCAAAATTTCATCGAAAGAAAATTTTTTATGTCCCGATTCTAAATGAAGAAATTTATTTTTCAAAAATAAATATTCAAAAGGGTCAAATATTGGATTTAAAAAGGGTTCTCCATTAAAAGGTGGTAATTTTTTTTGAAAAATGCATCTTTTATCTGAAAAATTAATTTTTTTCTTATAATATGTCTAAGAAACACATAATACATAATTTAAAATTATATGGAATATATGAAAATCAAAATCTAGTCAATACTATTCATAACCGCTTTCGAATGGCTAGTTTGGTAATTTGTGGTGTGCTCGAACTCGGTGTTGCGTGTAGAGCAAGCTATTGAATTTAAAGAAAATAACTTACTATGAAATATTGGGGTGTTACATCCACACACTGGTAACCCGAGCCATTTTTTCACCTAACCTCAGCCATGAATCCTCATATATAAAAGGCTTAAAACTATTAGAGAGGGTATACTATATCAATAATGGGGAGACTATGCCCTATTTATCAAATAACAAAAATAGTCAAAATAACCAATAAACAACCAATAATCATTAAACCAGAACTAGAATAATAAAATAATAATAATAAAATAGTATCACATTAAGTTTTAAACTGAAAAAAAGATACACATGAATCTAATTACACGATCAATATATTATGAGTGAACCTTATTTTTTTTATTTTAATATTATTTGTGAACAAGATTACATGAAAAAAATGTTATGCAAGGTCCTGATTCAATATTAATAATGTAATAAATAGACCTGTATTCATGTCCATAAGTTTATGCATGAACCTAATTAAATGTTTTAAATGTTATTCATAAACCTGATTACATGTTCACAATATTATGCATGGACCTGGATGTGTGTCCATAAGCTTATGAGAGGGCCTGATTTTATGTCTTTAACATAATGAGTGAATCTATTTCTAAAAATACATTTCACAATGTTATAAGCAATTATGTTTTCCACAAACCCATTTCTTATTCTT